>OZ022515.1:2400000-3000000 GCA_963989385.1 Ctena decussata | reverse complement strand
AACGAAAACAAAAATATGAGTATCTGTCTGTAAAGTATACATGGATAACAGATGCTAGAACCGCATGCATGTGTCCGTCTGTCTGTATTATTTTTTATGTTTTTTGGGGAAAAAGGTAGGCATTTTGCTTTTCCATGTTAGCCTAAAACGGATATGAGTGTACGTGGTTGTGTGCATAAATTTGTACAATTTTCTGTTTGTGCAAGCATTCGTCTGTGCATGCGCGCAGTGCCTAGACTAGTGTTCGCCTTTCATACAGGAGTCGTGGGCTCGACTCCCATTTGGACACACGTCCGATTATGATTTTCAATGTAATAAACTCCCTACTAAATCAATCATGACTAGACAAAGCACCCGTTTGTACATCTTCCTGCAGCTTGCATGCGTATGTATACATATATAATATGAAATAGGCGCCACCTAAATTGCAACCAACCTACATTATGACCCCAGTAAAAAACTGAAACAAGAAAATTTTAGCACAGCTGCATGGATAGCTCCTTTTGTTATGAGATTGATTAATTGATTAATTGATTTATTCATTGATTGATTGATTGATTGATTTTACCATTTTCTGTCGACATCTGAACAACACGTTCGTATCACGAGGTATTAAATAAATGATAATGAAATGAGAATAAAAAAAGTAGGCCTAGGCAAGAGACAGAACAGGGGACAGGTGTTTTGAAGAGACAGAGAGAGAGAGAGAGAGAGAGAGAGAGAGAGAGAGAGAGAGAATGGTACCACTGGCAACCGTAAAACCCTGCACAGTATCGGCAGCCAATGGCGCCATTGGCAACCGTTGGCACCACTGGCAAAATAGCCAGTGCCACCACTGGCAGTTCTTTGGTAGAGCCTATGGCGCCAATGGTACCATTGATAGAGCCGATGGCGCCTATAGCACCATTGCAGAGCCAATATTTTTCTGTGCTTAGAAAGTTTTAGTTTTTCTAATTTTCTTTCATTATTGTGGGGAAAAATTCTCCTGTGTCAACTCGAGTGTTTATGATGGGTTCAATAAATTGCCATATTGAATGACGCAAATTTCCCGCCCCGGTAATTTTTACCACGCCCTAAGTTGTCTGCAATATTGGCAGCCAATGCTGGTTTCAATGGCAGAGCCAATGGTGCCAATATTGAAACTCAGAGCGCCATTGGCATGCCGATAGTGACATTGGCAAAACCCCGAACGCAACCAGTATTGGTTTTGACGTCACACATAAAAGATGCAACGTCACACTGGTGCTTCATCCAATCGATTACTAGATTATTTATATAACTGAGGGAAAACCGATACTGGCGATAGGCCTAGTAGTGGAAGCCATAAGCTGTTTTGCATCTCTCCGTCAGCCTTTGTCGTTTCTAGACAGTTTCTAGACAGTTGTAAAGCTTGCTAGCTACATCACGTGTGCACCTGCCTGCTGCCGACCTAGAAATATAATGCCTGTCACCAATAAACAGATTCCGAGCTGCCGCAGTTAAAAGGTAAGGGTTGTTTTTTTTTCTTCGAGCTGTACGGCCTTCAAGCCGAATATTCTGACGGCCATCATAGGATTTTTTTTGGAATTCAGACGCGTGTTGCCAGGGAAGTGGCGGCGGAAGTTCAGGAATTTATTTTCATCCAATAAAAATGCCAGCGTCTCGTTTCTCCATAGAAAGAAAAACGCCGACCGGAAATTCAGTGACACAAAAATTTCGAAGCCTTAGTGGTACGGGACAGAATAGAATAGAACAGAAATACGCCTTAATCGTAAAGCAACCAACTCTCGTTGTTTGCTATTAATATCTGCGATGAGAAGAACTCAAACACTGCTAGTAATTATTGATTATTATAAAAATATGGTTGCTAAATTTGCATATTGATTTTTTGGAATTGATAACGTTTATTACCTCCCTTGAAGTACTTATACATTTCTGATGGGATTAATTCCGTAAGATGTTTCTGTTTCATTCCTTTCGGTTTCGCTCCGTTCCGCAAAATACCAATAGCCATACCAAATTCACTAATAGCCAATTTCCCGGTGGGGGGAAAAGGACTATGGGGGAAAAGTGGCTCTATGAGGTCCGGACAATCCACTATATAGCCGTCCTTCCTATAGCCATTTTTCCGGGGGGAAAGGGGGAAAACCCACTCTCTGACAGTTACTTCCCCTCAAACTGTACCCATTCGCTCTAATGTCCCTTGGAGAGTCATTTGATAATTGAGCAGCGACACGAGAAAACCAACAAAGTGGCTGTGCGCCCAGCACAGACTCAGATCAGCTAGGTAAGGGTCTAAGCTATCCCCATGCGGACAGCGAAGACTGATCAGACTGGGCGGATGACAAGGCTGATCTGAGTCTGCGCTGGGCGCATAACCACATTGTTGGTTTTGTCGTGTTGCAGCTCATTTATAATTAAGTCGTATCTTCTTTTAAATGCTTCATTTCATTAGTCAGTATGCAAATATCTTACGTCAGTTACAATAACGTAGCATTGAGTTGAACATTAATGGTTTGAATATTCCCACCTTAAACTTTAAAGTGCTGTTAAAGGGTTGATTAATATTCTGCATATGTCATTTCCATATCTATTTATGTATGAAGACAGGTGAAATTGATGTGTGCAATAAGTTCGTTTTATTATTATTTTATTACCTTTCTGTTCTATGATTTAAGTGCACTTATTTTGCAGTTTGCAGCTACTCCGTTTACGAGACATTTCAGCAATAGGTTTTATGGGATGGGAGAGTGGGGGGTGGGGGGGGGGGGGGATAAAATTTTACATCAAGCGCTGGTCCCGATTTGCTGGACCTGAGGTGCAATTTACGTAGCACTGTTACCCACAGCGGTCTGCAGGAAGATCATATCTGTTCAGCCCACTGCAGTGGTTAAATGGAGAGCTATAAATAGGTTTTATCCTGTTCCTAAGACTGATAAATTCATAAAATAAAAAAATAAATAAATATATCGAAAAAACTTAGGACGTACCTAAGCAAATAGACGCCTTTTCATCCCGGGCTAGTTTGCCCAGACAACGATGAGTCAGCAATTGCCTTTCTAGTTCTCCACTCTTGTCAATATATTTCAGACGGGGTAAAAAAAACTGACGCCAATTTCCACGAAAAACTACGTGACTAGATCATGTTATATTCAAAAGAGTATATGACAGACCAAGGGTAATCACGTCTAGAAGTGCAATTGTGACGAGCTACGATATCTTCATATGCAGGGACAAGCCTTACTTGTCTTCATTTTCAAGTTTATAGGAGAAGTTTAAATGAGCTAATATTAAATTTATGACGAGCTGATATTACTCTGGCGACACTCTGCAGTTTATCTACAGATTTAGTGAGCTGATTTTACTCTGTTGAAAATCTGCAGCGAATCATTAGTATAAAAGAGCTGTTTTTATTCTGATGACAGTAATTTCTTTGACCGATCTATGGGGAGGATCGCAGAAAGATCCAATCAGCCTTTAGAGAATATGACGAACTTCTAACCATGAACAATAGACGGGAACTATGGTGGTTTGCTCATATATCAAGGTACACTGGCATAGTTAAGACAATTCTACATGTGACAGGGGAAGGGAAAAGAAGAAGAGCTAAATAGAAGAAGAGGAAGGAAAGACAATATTAAAGAATGGACAAAGATGGAGATTGTCAGCTCAAACGCGCATCTGAAAATAGGACCAACTGGAAAATGGTTGTTGTAAGTTATCTGTAGTACAAGGTTATGGGATAGAAAAAATATATTCGGAAATATTTTCCTCCTGGGGTAAACTTTAACTGTATTTCTTTTCTGATCAAAATGGGTTTTAATCGCCTCTGACCTCTTTCATTATTTAAATGTGACATAAGAAATGGAAATATTTTAGTGACTTAGAATGTTACATCTTTGATATATACAGCAATGACAGTGTTAACATATAAATAAATGTCAACAAAACCTGAATATGAATATTAGAGAGGTTACCGTGTACATTCGGACGTCTTCGGGTAAATGCGTACACATTCCAGAGATGCAACTCTGCTTCTTATATTTTTTTACCGTCCTTCCACATGTAGGGGGGGGGGGGGGGGGGGGGGGACAAATCCTAATGGAAGTGATTTGCAACAATAGAAGCAAATACGTTTCTTTGAGAAGAGGTCTCAATTTAGAACGGCTACATGTACACTGTCCAGTGAGGCAAACAGGAAGTACAAATGTTGTCTCCCTTTATAAAAAAGGTAAAAAAAAAAACAACAACATGGAAGTGTGACCATAAACCATAACTTTGACTGTTATAATTTTAGGTCCGGTCTAGTCCAACATTTCAATCCGCAGAAATGTCAGAGAATTGTTACCCCTAACGCAAGGGCCACAACATGCATTATTTTGTACGCACAAACTGATCGAAGAAATCATAGTCAGAAAAATCTTAAAATAATTTATGTTCTGGCTAAGTACATGCACTCACAAGGTGGGACATGTTGAGTCGAAGCATTTGCAAAATCTACAAAATATCAAAAACTGGGTTCTTTGTAGTAAGATTGTCCTTTTATTAACATATTTGGTGCACCAAGTGGCATTTTTCGGAAACTTTAAAATGAGCCGCAACACGTGAAAACCAACAAAGTGGTTGTGCGCCCAGTGCAGACTCATATCAGCCTCGGCATCCGCTCAGTCCGACCAGACTCTTCGATAAGCACTTAAAGGGCAGCTAAGGGTCTAAACTTCCTCCATGCGAACAGCGAAGACTCTGATCTGTCTGCGCTGGACGCATATGCCACTTTGTTGGTTTGCTCGTGTCGTGGCTCAAATGTAAAAGATTCAATGTAAAATTCGGAATACTTGATCATATGAAACGGTGTAGTTTCGAGAAAACGTCACTCATTGATGACCAAGGTTGTTAGGCGTAGAACGACGCCAGCGCAGACTGCTCAACCAAGATAATCGATACAACGCACTGTTTCACCGCAACATTGTTGAAATGGATATAACGTATTGGTCCTAATAAACGTCCCGAAGCGATGCATTTTACGAAAGCTGGTTGGGGGTGTTATAAGTGCCTAAAGTGAAGTAAATCAGCCACTTCCAAGATACCTCTAATAAGCAATATAATGGTCATGTGTGTACTTTCAGAGGAAGCAACTCTACAATTTTTCTCTCGCCTCTTCAGTTGGAATCAACCCTTAAAGGAAAGAATTTGCTCCTCAAAGAGCATTTTTTTTTCTTTTAAGTGTATGTTCCATTTCAGAGAACTACCTTATCCACAGAAACAAAAAGGTATTCGTGCAAGTTAATATACCATTATATCTGGGAAAGAGGCGGGGGGGGGGGGGCATTTATCAGAACATGGGCGTTTATTAGGATTAATACGGTAACTTTTGCTTATGTTGATTTCAAAGCTCTTCCTAAAATAAAGGCTATGGGAGGCTTAAAGTTGCTTCTCCTATAAGTGTAACCATACATCTTAAACTCTGTAGTCCAGGGTTCGGGATCCGCTGGAGGCGGACATTTTTTCACCGTAAACGGAGTTCCGTTGCTCACAGCCTTTCATTATCACCCTCCCATAGTCCTGACGACTGAAATACTGTTAAAAGGACGTAAAATCGCAAGTCATCCATCCGTCTTTAAACACCGTACGGGCCATACACTCTGCCCTAATTTTTAGAATGTACTTGTGGTGAAATTAATTCCAGATCTCAAACTAAGTTGAAATGGATAGTAGTTTTGAACTTTGACGTGAACCAAAATCGATCTATATAAGTCAGTCATGTCAGGCAATGCTCTGACTGCTAATTGGACTTGTACAACAAAAATGAGGCGTTCTGCCTTACTACCTTTGCCAAAAATGCAGTCTTGGATCAGCCTGCGCATCAGAATTCTTGCTGTTTGAATCATCAATTCACGGGTCTTCACGACTGGATATGAAGTGCAAAGGGAAAAAGTCTCAAAAATCCCAGATACACAAATTGGTATGGATCTTGGGTGATCGAATTGCATTTTCCTAAGACACGAGACATTGCAAGACCGTTAAAAAGGGCTTCAGAGTGCATGTATTATCAAGTATGATCAGATTAATTTTAGTTGCACCAAAGCTTCTGTGCCCGTTGCAGATCTATAATGTGTAAAAGTACTTTGTCAAAAAGTGGAGGAAAGAAAAGAAAGAAAAATATATTTAATTTCATCTCCACTGAATAAATTTCATGAAACTTGAGATACCATGATCTTTTTACAAGACAAATCCATGCAAGGAAACTCAGAATACTGTATTAATTCTGATAAAAGTCCTTGTTCTAATAAACGACCCTCCCGTTGCCTCTTTTCCGAATGAAATGCTATATTAACTTGCTAAAATTTAAAGAGTAACTACACTTCAGGAACTGACTGAATCAGAACCCAAACCCTATCCCCAACATCAAAGGGAAATATTGACAAAGACATCCCAACAAACAATAAATTACAAGTGATAAGCCGAGTCAGCAGCTCTTTCCCAAATAGATGGCCACTCCTGTTTGCTTCTCTGGATAAGAGTAGCTTTTTAAAATGGGGTCTACTCTTAAAAGAAAGAATTTGCTCTTTGAGAAGCATATTATTTCCTTTAAGAGTTAAACCCTACTGAAAAGGGAAGCAAAAGTAGTAGAACTGTTTTTGTTTTACTGATTGGAAACAATATACATGCTAGCTGGATAAAAGTAAAAAGTATGCAAAGACCAGGAACTGAAACAATCAAAATCCAAATCCAGCCCTCAAACCATAGTTGGAAACAACTAAGATCACAAATAATCAAGATACAGAGAACATATGGCCAACCGAGTGAGCAGCTTGTTCCCAAAAGGTGGCCACTCAGCAACCCAAACCGAACCAAAAATAATAAGAACATACATAAGGTAAAACATCACAGAAACTCTGACACCAAAAACAGGCAACAGAGAACCACAACAGAACTACCGCCTTGGAACGGTCAGTAATGAATTACTGGGGGGGGGGGGGGGGGTGGGGGGGGGGGCTTAAATCGATTTTACAGGCCCAACCTCACCCTCAGTTTCTGAAGTGGTACAAAACATTTAGTTGGTTGTTCGGTTCGCATGATAACCCTCTAACTCGTCAATGAATATAAACCTTTATAACCCTGGTTCGTGACATCGCTTTTCAAAGATCTATAATACGAACATTCTTTAAGACTGTAGATAAAGAAAATTGAAGACGCCGATAAAAATATTGAATCTCTCTTTTCAGGTGACGCTTTAAAATTTGTTAGTCAGTTCGAGGTAATCCAGTTAACTTAACCTGCAAATTTTATGACGTCACTTTTATTTCACGTATCGTGACGTCAACGTCGCACCCCAACAAGGCTCAGAATGTCAAGGACTGTCACATATAATAATGAAATGCATTTTATTATTATTATCATTATAATTACTATTTCAATTAACAGTGCTTGCCTTTTTCCGTTTAAGCATTAAGCACAACATCTTTATCCAATTAAAACATTTTGATCATAGTAACCCCTAACCTTTCATCCAATAAAATAATTTATTATTACACAAGACTAAACACTTGGGTATTTGATTACAGTTAACCCCGCTAAAACCTTTCTGTCACAGTACGTCACCAGGCTTTCGTATTCTAGATCATAGTCTTTATATAATTTGGACCCTTTTTGATACTAGTCAGTCTTTGAATCGACTAGCCAATGAAAATTAAGAAATTTCAGTATGCTTTGCTCTGGTTTCGTCATCAGATATTGTCAGGGTCAGTGATGAATGTGTTTTCTGCTCTTGAGAGAACTCTTTAAGATTTTAATTGATGAGGCTTAGCTGGTACGGCCCATGATGTTTTTCTACATCAACGTTCTGACTGCACAATACTGCAACCCAAAAAACGAGACATACACAAACGTTAATATATAGAGGATCTTACATGAGTGGTCATCTATTTTTGAATTTATTAAACGAGTTGGGGAAAAGATAAGATGCGAGGCTTTGCCGAGCATCTTATCGGTTTTCCCCAACGAGTTTAATAAATTCAATAATACAGGAGCACGAATGCAAGATTCTATTTATCATATGACACTGAAATCGCATTTTATCAACAAAATTAGCACTAAAACGTCACGATTTCGCCATTAGAAAACGCGACGTTTTTATGGACGTCAACGTATAAAGTTACGACGTAATTTGCATATTTAATCCACTAGTGAATTATCGCATTTAATGCATGGCTTTATTACACTCTCAGAGGCGACGTCATATGATAAAAACTGAATAAAAGTATGGTTTGCTTTGTGATTGTGCTCTTTTCTGTGTATGTTTTTGGTCTCCCAGAATCTATCAGCGGCTGTTATATTGTCTTCAACAGAGATTACTATACAACTACTTTGTAGTATATTGCCTTAATGTTTATGTGTGAGAGTTTGAGTCATGCCATACACACAGATGGTTAATATTAAACGAAACTAAATTCATTAAAGGTCATGTAGTAATCAGTCTTTCTTGACATTCATACCATAGTACAATTGATTAATACATTATGAGGTAATTATGAGAGAAGGTGTCAGAGAAAATACAAACTGTCACACTGCATAAATACCAAATGTCTAGTGAAGAACTCAATCAGGCAGTTCTTTCAGAGTAGTCCGGTCAGGATAGGCACTGCTGGTCAACAATTAGTCTGGCTACAAACCCGATGTTAAATAGTTCCCATTGCTGCATGGAATCTGATCATCGGAGTCTAATGCATGGATTCAACTGGGGCCATGCTAACCACCAGTTTAAGTACAAAACATCCTTTGAAAGAGAGGCGCGGTGGTCGGGTGGTTCTAGCGACTCGGTTATGGTACACAAGGTCTCCCGAAGGTCGTGAGTTCAAGCCCAGGCTTCACCATCCGACGACTGGAAAACTTTCCCTATCGACCGCACATTAAATGGGTACATGTATCTGTTTCGAATTAGAGTAGAATAAGGCAGCGAAGGGAAAGGGATGGGCTCCGCCTTTGATATGCTGTGCCCAAGATACATTGGGCCTCTGCATGTAACCCCCACTGCCCAACGGCCACTTGGTAATGGGAAAACTTTATCCTTACCTATCCGTTGACAGGAACTTATGGGCTTATCCGAATTTAAACACTTGGTTTTGCATTATCCAAATATGACAATGGTATGCAAATTTAAAGAGTAACTACACTTCAGGAACTGACTGAATCAGATCCCAAACCATATCCCCAAAATATAAGGGAAAGATAGACAAAGACATCCCAACAAACAATAAATTACAAATGATAAGCCGAGTCAGCAGCTCTTTCCCAAATAGGTGGCAACTCAGCTATCTTTATTGAACTAAATAATTTAGACCAACAGAAGGGTTACAACAGACGAAAAACATTTAACAACTATTTTTAGCTATTTTCTTTTTTTTTTATTATAGAAGGGTTAAAATGAGAACACAATAAATTAAACAGCAACGAACATAAAACAAATGCAACCGCAACGAAAGTACCGCCTTGGGACGGTCAGTAACAACTACTGGGGGTTTAAACCGGTTTTACTGGGCCCAAACCTTCACCCTCATCCTCCGCCGCGGTGCACACAATTAGTTGGTAGTTCGGTTCGTATGGAGGTCCCCTAACTCATCAGAGAATCATCACGGGCAACAATTAAAATCAAGAAAAGACTGTGATGAAGCAAGGATGAGGACTCGACAGCCAACCTTCAAACCTTCAAATATGTGCTATCTCACACTCGTACTAACAGAATAAACATAACGTGAATATGTAACACTACTCATGCTTTTTGTGAATATGTAACACTACTCATACTTTTTATCACAAAACGCCATTGCCATATTTCAAAACCACTGCAAATTGTTATCCAAACTATCACAATCCCACACACACGAATAGAAAGTATATCTGATGGAAAATAACTGGTATATATATCAAAATACTCCAGAAAATGACTAAACCGAAATTCTCTGAAGTTATCGCTGAACTTCTGGAAGTGGCTAAAACGAAATTTCGGTTTGGCCTTTTTCAGGAGTTCTGTGATAACCACCAGTTTAACTTTTCTGAGGTTGAAATTCTGTACAAATATGTATGATTTACATATACATTTGTATGAGTAAAATTGCGTTGTTACAGTTTGACATTCTGATTTCAGAAACTTGAGGTTTTATTTCCAGTCTGGAATGGAATTACGCGATAATCAAGCGCGCTACTATGAATTAATATTGTATGAAGTCTAAACTGGCTCTGCCAAGAAACCTGTAGACTGAGTAGTTAGTCTTCTTAGCTATCTAAGCTGATATGAATCTTGATTGCTCAATAACCACCCATATGTATCCATTTTTGGCTTGAAGGCAGTTGTCAGAAAATATAACGGTGTAACTGATTTTTTCGATTGTCAGTGAATATCAATGAAATTAAGCAGTAAGTGGTACCCTTCAATAGTCTACCAGTGATTTTGGCTGGTAGGTTGTTTTGGGATTAACGGACCTTTGAGACAGTATTTCAGTCTATATAGGACCGTCTTCCAGCGAGAGGGAGAAAGAAACGATAGACGAGAGAGAAAAATCGATCGAAACAACCCCCGCCGCACCTACTGCAAGCTCAGTAGGCCCTTGTCCGACTTTTATCCAAATAAGTAGAACGCCCCGGCACCGGAAGTTATAACCAGCACCATCGCCCAACCACCACCCCCACCCCCTACTAGTGTACAAAGAGGAACAGTGAGAAAACTACAACACAAACAATATGTACCTAATAGAAAAGCAAAGCAATTAGCTGTCTCATCCCCACCGAGGTGACAACAAAGCAAAAAGAACTATGGAACTCAAAATACAACAAAAGGTCGACTGTTGAAGGCCAAACGGACACAAAAAGATTGGACAAAATCAGAATCATAGCCTACAAACTATCAGCAGGCAGTAGAATAAGCTGCCGGGAGTTTAAATCGAGTTTACAAATACCAAATTTCCATACGAGATTCTTAAGATATGAAATAGCGGAACTGTACATTAATACATGTACAACAAACCTCAAAATAAAAAATGTTAAAAATATCCTTGAAGAGCAGAGAACACATTCAAAAGGAGGAACAAGGGCCACATACTTCGTTTCGGTTATCCACATTTAAAGAGTAAATACACTTCAGGAACTGACTGAATCAGAGCCCAAACCCTATCCCCAACATCAAAGGGAAAGATTGACAGAGGCATCCAAACAAACAATAAATAAAAAGTGATATGCCGAGTCAGCAGCTCTTTCCCAAACAGGTGCCAACTCAGCTATCTTTACTGAACTAAATAGTTTAGACCAACAGAAGGGTTAAAATTAAAACACAATAAGTTAAACAGCACCGGACATAAAACAAATGCAACCCGCAACGAAAGTAACGCCTTGGGACGGTCAGTTATAACTACTGGGGGGTGGAGGTGGGGGGGGGGGGCTGGATGGGTTTAAACCGGTTTTACTTGGCCCAAACCTTCACCCTCACCCTCCGCCAAGGTGCACACAATTAGTTGGTAGTTCGGCTCGTATGGAGGTCCCCTAACTCATCAGTGAGTCATCACGGGCAACAAGTAAAATCAAGAAACGACTGTGATGAAGCAAGGATGAGGACTCTACAGCCGAAACGCGTTGAAACACCTGGAGATCCCTGGGGCGTCTGCAACACCACTGGATAACTGGAGCAAAAGAAGACCACCAGTTGAACCCGGTGGGCCAAGAAAAAGACAAACATCCGGCCCCAGCTAACTAATATATAACTTTATGTTGGGGTCATCAAAGAGTCTGAACCCCGACCCACCGGCGTGCAATTAAAGAGGACAGCAAAGTTGTTAACCGTGATTGGGTTAACCACTAAGCATGCAGACTGTCGCATTCCATCTATGTTATAGCCAATGTGTTTAAATCGCATGATAATTTTCTCAAATTGATCAGGAAATTCTGTTTTCGCTACGATTTTGCGTAATTTATATACTAAGTCACCATGAAATTCAGGTTCCTATAGGCCTTGTTGCAAAAGTGGCCTTAACCCTGTATTATATTAGAAACCAATTCAAAGTGTCTACAATAAAATTTAGAAAAAAACCTTCCGAAGTTTATGATACCGATACCCCTGCCAGGCCTTAAATACCATACAATATATGCTATGCGGTCAAAGAACAGAAATCATAAATCCAAAATACTTAGATACACAGACATGGACCCCAACCATAAAAATGAAGTTTGATCAGGTGTTCGTGTGTAGTAAGCATCACCTGCCTATTATAATACACACGCCGTGTCTACATATCTGATGGAAAGGTCAGTGAAAATGAATGTACGGTACTGAAAAAAAAAATAACGAGATGCTAATAAAAAAGAACTGTATATTATACAATTTACATAAAAATCCACACAATATATATGAGCCACGACACGAGAAAACCAACAAAGTGGATGTGCGCCCAGCACAGACTCAGATCAGCCTGGGCATCTGCCCAGTCTGACCAGAGTCTTCGCTGTCCGCATGAAGGTAGCTTGGACCGTTAGCTACCCTTTAAACGCTTAGCGAAGAGTCTGATCAGACTGGGCGGATGCCCAGGCTGAGCTGAGTCTGCGTCGGGCACACAACCACTTTGTTGGTTTTGTAGTGTCGCGGCTCGTATATATAAAAATAAACATTTTCGGCCAAAGGGCAATAAAATGGCTTGCACTCTAATAACACTTATAGTTCCCTGAGCAGAAGTTTTATCTGTGTTTGTATTATTTCATGTAATTTCATTTTTTTATTTGATTTCTAGATGACCTTTAGAAATTTCGCTAAACATCGCAAAATATTTAAATCATTATTATCAAATACATTTTGACCTGAACGTACATGTATCGTCTCCTATGTATAAAACTTTTGTGCCAAATCATTATAATGACTGTTTTATCTACACCTTTATTGTCAATTTCTGAATGTTTTACTGCCTTGCCAGAACATGAAAACGTCTTCACAGCTTTAGGTGACATTTGCGTGGGAGAATGAGTTACTAACTGTGAACTATACATGCTCATGAAAAAGTATAAATAAATCAAATATAATATGCTACATACACGCGTTCACGTGTTACAGAGTAAGGTACTGTCTGTGATTGGTTAGTTGCTTTGGGATTTAACTGCCCTTTGAGACAGTATATCAGTCTATATCAGGCCGTCTCCTAGAAAGAGGGAGATAGGAAAGAGAAATAACAGGCCAGATAAAATATACTTTCTTTGGAAGGGACAATAAACCTCAGCCCAAAGCACATATTATTGTCAATGAAATCTGAATTAATATGTGGTTCCCTTTTTTCCGGCTTATAACTGTCATGGAGTCTTCAACTCTTTTTTCATTAGAATTTTTTTTCTGTTTGTATGTATACTGAAAGGATTTAGAAACTTCTAGATCATCGTCTTTTATTATTTGGATCCTTTTGAAACTAATCAGTCTTTGAATCGACTGCCCAAATAAAATTAAGAAATTACAGTGCTTTTTTCTTGTGTCGTACCAGATATTGTCAGAGTCACTGACGAGGCTTTATTAGCCGAAACTACGTAGTCTGGCCGATGTTCCTATTTCTGTATGTATTCTCTGCTCTTGAAGGAACTTTTAAAGATTTTTATTCCACTTTTTGTTGCTGGCTGCTGATCTGTTCACTCATGACAGTGTTGAATATTTAACGACAAAATGCTTGAAACTTATCAAATTTAAAGATTACGCAGTTTATTCGTATCATTTACTTAAATGACGTCAGTAAAAGAGCGTTACGTCAATGAAATGAATAAGACCATGCCAGCGTTATCTTATGCAACACTCTTTTAGACCATTTCTTACTGTCTTAATATTGTGACGACATCCACGTTGATTTGCAAGTATCATTGCGGATGATGCTGTCGCGCAAAGCCTATTACGGAGACGCCGTCGACGTTAGTTAACGTCAATACCTCTGGTTTTTAATCTCGGTTAAGTGATTTTCTGACAGTCTTTTGAGCTTCCTGTAAACAGTGCACGTCGTCTGAGATTTTAAATCGCCGTACTTAACACATAAAATTGTCACGCGACGTCACTTTTTGAAATTTCAGCATTTATCTGGCCCAAAACTCTGCGCCTGTTTGTGATATTTAGGCGTGGTAGGCAAAATAAAGCCACAGACCGAGTTCAAACTTTTAAAATTCAATTTGCTATTGTAAGAGAAATGTTTCACCAGAAAACTGTGTACATGAAACTATTCATCCTTATATAAACGGTACTTAGAACACGAGGAGCACGTGCTTTTTCCTGACCGATTCGGTTGAACGATTTCAGATTCGGTATATTGATATAATCAGGTATAAATGAATATATATGTTGTAAAATTGTGGTGGACGTAGCTGCATTCATCTTTGAGATATTCAAAATTAATGGGTGGAAGTTTTTAAATCCTTTCAGTATATTTTATCAATCTCACAAGTGAGGCATACGCCGAACTTATATTTTTTTTTCATTTGAATTACATCAACATTCAAACATGATATTGCATGAATAAGGTGTAGGATAGACGTGCATGTTTTCCGCCAGTTTCTTTTCTTTTTTTTTTTTTTGTCATAAAAGGGGACAACTTTAGTTCCGTCCAGGGGCCGTATTCATAAAACAACTTAAGTGGTTGCTATGCTGTTGCTAAGGCTAAATTTCTTTGAAGGATATTCCCTACAACTATGAAATTTGCTCTGGAGGAACAGTCTTACAAAGACTGTTCCTCCGGAACAGTCTTACAAAGACTGTTCCTCCAGAAAGACTGTTCCTCCAGACCAAATTTCATAGTTGTAGGGAATCTCCAACATGGAAATTTACCGTTAGCAACAGCATAGCAACAACTTAAGTCGTTTTATGAATACGGCCCCAGTTTTTTCCTGGACTGAGTTCTTTCAAAATAGAGTATACTCTTAAAGGAGAGTTTGCTCCTATCAAACTGAAAACGAAATTGAAAAATAGGAGCTGAGAATGCAAATATTTCCATGTCAAGAAATGCAAAATGGCAGCTGGGAATGCAAATATTTCCATGTCAAGAAATGCAAAATGGCAAGAATTATTCTTGACATGGAAATATTTGCATCCCCAGCTGCCATTTTGCATTTCCGTTTTCAGTTTGATAGGGACAAATTGTGGCCGATGACATACCCAATATGTACATCCAACACGTGTTTTCAGCGTGTATGTAGCTCAACCACAGAAGCAAATATATCGAACAATCAGGACATCAATCAAAGTGGCAAGTTTAAATGTCAATGTAAACAAAAGTTTGAACTCGATAAGGCAAAAGGTTACTAAGTAATCCTAATTCCACTTCGATGTAATCAGACGGTGTCTGGCCATACCGCCGCAGGTGCTAGACCCATAAAAGATGAGAAAGTCATATAGACACAAATCAAGTATACTTTATTTACTATAAACTGGTACCACAATTCAAAGAACTTTCAAACATTTACAATACCCCGTAAGCTGCATGTATATGTCGTCGAAAGTTGTATAAGAAGGCTGACGGGGTCTAACAGGGCTGTGTTATGGCACCAATACTGTTCAGCATGATGTTTTCTGCCATGCTCACTGATGCTTTTCAGGACTGTGATGCTGGTTTCCCTATCAGGTACCACTTTGATGGCAAGTTATTCAATCTAAGGAGGCTGCAAGCCAAATCTAAGGTGCAGTCAGATGTGCTAATAAGCTCCTCTATGCAGATGACCTGGCAGAGAAAGCCAAATCAGAGACAAAAATGCAAAGGGCTATGGATCGAATGTCACAAGCATGTGACAACTATGAACTTACAATGAGCATAAAAAGACTAAGGTAGTACACCAGCCAGCACCTTGTAAGCCGTACAGCGAACCAACCATCACTCTGAATGGACAAAAACAGCGCATTGATGATGAGGTTACTGCCAGAACTGCCAAAGCCAGCGTGGCTTTTGGCAGACTTCGTGCAGATGTTTGGGAGCGGAATGGAATCAGACTTGACACTAATCTGAAAGTCTACAAGGCTGTGGTACTTCCAACCCTCTTATACGCATGTGAGACCTGACAGTATACCAACGTCATGCCAAGAGTCGCAACCATTTCCACTTAGGTTGCCTGAGAATGCTCTTAAAAATTAGGTAGCAAGGCAAGATTCCAGATACAGAGGTCCTGAAGAGGGCAAGGATGGCACAAAATGATCTGATTTTTCACTGGGCGCTTTTCGCCACATTTATATTTTTAATAGTCATAATTCAGACGTATAAAATGTAAACGAAATACGCTGGAAAGGCCAAAAATTCAGAGCAAAACATTTAAAATATCACTTTACCAGTTGTTCTTTCCCAGACAACTGGTCATTCAGCTACCCCAGAGGAAAACCGAACTGACATGGACAGCCAAAACAAATAGCAGTAACACCCATTTTTACCTATTATCTATTTTAAACGACAACAGAAAACAGAAAGCAAAGTTTGGAGTTTTAAAAGTGACGAAGGCGAAGAAGAAGAAAAGAAGAATGAGAAAGGAGAAACAACAAAACGGAAGTCTCCAATAACAAACGCTGTTTATTTATTTATTCAAAATTTCAGGACAGCATATACGGACGTAGGCATTGCATATATTTGTCCTCTCCATTTGGTAATGCAATACAGATACATACATATACACTATGCCAAATTATGTTGTATATATGGTTCAGTATGCCTATTTATGTATCTCTAAACCATTTGCCAAATTAAGAGAATGGCGAAGAAATCAACTCCAACGCATGCATGTTATAGTTAATCCACAATTTGTTAGCCAGCACAGGGAGAGAATCCATGAACTTTAGCGCATGGATCAGTGACCGTATAGGTGGTCTTACCACAGTATGCATGTACCTATGGAATACAAATGATCCCCTTAATCAGTTAGACATTGTCTTTTGCGAAATAGCTCATGCTAAAAGTAAAAAAAAATAGTGCAATAATCAGAAACTTATACAATCAGATCTCATATCCCGCCGTAAAAAGGGAAACAAAAAGAAGCAGATACATCAACTGACAAAAGTTCACGAAAGACACAAACGGTTAGCCGAATGAACAGTTCTTTCCCAGACAGCTGGTCATTCAGCTATCTCAACAGAAAACGGACCTGAGATAGACAACCGAAACAAGTAATAGTAACACCCATTTGTACCTAATTTCTATTCTAAATTACAGTACAAAGCAGAAAGCAAAGTTGGGACTTTAACAAGTGACCATTTTGCTAGAAAACCACAGACAAGCGGACACAAGAACAAGTACCATTTACAAACCACAACAGAAGTTCCGCATTGGAACAGTCAGTAGTAGACTATTTTGGGGAGGAGGGCTTAAACAAGTTGTATTTGATCCAAACCTTCGCCCTTAGCTTCTGTAATGGTTCAACCCATCCGAGCAATTGCCTACCACATAATAAACTGACGAAAGCATCAGTATGGACAAGAACAAGTCACGTATGAAACATTGTTATATGCTTATTTTCTATATTCTACTTACAAAACATAGCAAAACGAAATTGGGCAGCTTCACCGGTGGCCAAATTGCTAGCAGACATAAACAGACACAAGAAGAACAGTGAAGAACCACAACAGAAGTGCCGCCTGGGAACGGCCCGTAATAAACTACTGGGGACTAAATCTAGTTTTACTGGATCCTAACCCTTGTCCTAAGCATGCTAAGCATCTGCATTGTTTCGCAGCATTTAGTTTTTTTTGCGTTAATTTTGCATTTGCGGCTAAATTTGCCATAAATATAAGCACGCTACCAGACTCTTTACATCACACCCATCCGCCAAATAGTCGAACATCAGTCAGAAATACAAAAGATGAAGATTTTCTATTTTTAGTCATGCATTCCTGGCATCACATGCGTTCTACTGTCGGAGGGCTGAATAAATGAGCCGCGACACGAGAAAACCAACAATGTGGTTGTGCGCCCAGCGCAGACTCAGATCAGCCTGGGCATCAGCCAAGTCCGATCAGACTCTTCGATAAGCGCTTAAAATGTAGCTAAGGGGCTAAGCTACCTCCATGCGGACAGCGAAGACTCTGATCAGACTGGGCGGATGCCCAGGCTGATCTGAGTCTGCGCTGGACGCACAACCACATTGTTGGTTTTCTCGTGTCGCGGCTCTTTAATATTCATGCAAAATACGGATTAATTCTATTTTCATTAATAAACATTTAATACTACATCCTATTTACATTGACTTTGTTTATATTTACATACAAAAATGTCCTTCGGGCTATAAAAATAACTTGAAGTTTGAAACATTACGTAACCCAGTTATAGTGTAACTAGTAAAATGTTGAAAATATAATGAATTAAGACAAATTATGTTATTAATTTTCTGTTTTGATTGACACTGTGGAGTAGACACGCGCGTTTACAATTAACTTGCGGTTAATATTAACACTAAAATGATTTTATTAAACTTCATCTTCACATGAGCCGCGTCACAACAAAACTAACAATGTTTTTGTGCAGCCAGCGCAGACTTAGATCAGCCTGGGCATCCGCCCAATCTGGGCTGTCTTCGCTGTCCGCATGGAGGTAGCTTAATCCCTTAGCCACCCTTTGGTACTAAATGAAGAGTCTGGTCGAACTGGGCGGACGCCCAGGCTGATTTGAATCTGCACTGGGCGCACAATCACATTTTTTTTCTTTTTTTCCGTGTCGCGGCTCATCTAAGGATGAGCATCGTCAATCACAGTTTACCATTATGATACCAGTAGCAGTAACAAAGATCCGAAAACAAAAATGCAAGAAAAAAGGAAATCACCAGAAAAAAAAACGTTATAAAGGAAACTCCCAAATTGCATTTTACCCTTAAAGTCCCACTCTAAAGTCCAGAGCAGTCGGCTACCCTAGCTGCCCCTCGGCATGAAGTCTAACCGGCATATCTCCACTCTACCACTAGTTGTGTAAAAGGACAATGATCCTCAATTACAGGTTATCCTACATACTGTCGGGCCTGCAATGTATGTAGAACATAGAGACTAAGTCAGATTCGTCAGCCTCAGTAGCGGGCAGCGCATTCTATACTGGACATGTGTGCGAGGTCATTGGTGATTTAAATAGAACAATTCTCAGGAACTGACACAATTCAATCCCAGATCCGACCCAAGACACAATAGGAGAAGAACACGGCAAAGAAAGAGTCACAACCAAAGACATCATCAGCGGCAGCCAAGTGAACAGCCATTTCCTATGTAGTTGGTCACCGGGCTAGCCTAAACATCACAAACAATATAACAAAATCAGACACAGCTGCAACAAAGAACACGTAAAGCAACCAAGAAGAACCAAAACTGAAGGGCCGTCTTAGAACCTTCATCTTCCTTTGTTGCTGGAATCTGAGTCAGGAAATGTCTTGCACAGCTAGGCTTTCGCGAAAGTCATGCTGGTAGACAGTAAATTGAAAGAGTTACTACACTTCAGGAACTGACTGAATCAGATCCCAAACCCTATCCCCAACATCAAAGGGAAAGATTGACAAAGACATCCCAACAAACAATAAATTACAAGTGATAAGCCGAGTCAGAAACTCTTTCTCAAATAAGTGGCAAGTAAGTATGTTGTTCTCTTCAAGATAGGATGTTGCTCTACCTCTTACAGCTCAGATTTTGACTTATACAGGATGATAATTTAAAGCCTCGAATCTATTTACTTTCTTTATCACCTGGTGTGTTGGGAAACAGACAGTCATCGGGTGATTTCCCTTGATCGAAGGGTCTGTTGAAAATTGCAATCAGCAATGGGGGCATCTAATCAATTTAGTCTGGGCCACAAACATTTCTTGGAATTTACCTTTGTTAAGAAGTTGCTCAACTATATCTAGCATTCTTTGATCTACTCCATATATTGGTATGGCTGTCTGATGGACATGGGATACTGGTTGCCCCCTCAAGAATGTAGAAAGGTCCAAAATGTACACCTTTCTCTCGTGGACTTCCAATGTAGCGGATACTGACTGGAAAAATGAATGGACCGATCCCTATCCAACAGTGTCCAATTACTCTTCGCTGTTAGAGACAACGCATTGAATAAGTCATATCAGAACACACGATAACAAATCCAACTTCAAACGTTTAGGTTGGTTGGTTGGTTGGTTGTTTTGGTTTTAACGGCTCTTTGAGATAATATTTCAGTCTATATCGGGTCGTCTCCCAAAGAGAGGGAGAAAGAAGAGAGATATGAAAGACGAGAGAAAAAATGTCCAAACAACCCCCACCCGCATCTACTGCAAACAAAGTAGCTCCTTACCCTACTTTTAGCCAAAGTAGTAGGACGCCTCGGCACTGGAAGTTATACCCAGCACTATCGCACCACCCCACCTACCCCTCAAATGTTTAGGGTTTGTTTCTTTACCAATAATGAAAGAGACCCTGAACACCTTGAAAGCGACTTCTGAAAAAAAAAAAAGAGAGAGAGAGAAGAAAAACACATTAGACGGAAATTCAAAAGTCTGTACTTGGTTTACTTTCTAACTCCTGTCGTCAAACCGACTATGTCAGAGGGTATTCATGATAGCATTGCGATCACGGTTACCATGGCATTAGTTTTAGGCCGATCAGATTCTCCATATTTTCATGAATTTGGTAGAAAAATAAGTTGATCTCAAGGACAGAATGAAAGGATGATGACTATAATAGTGCTTATGAATAAATGGGTTGGTAATCTCTTTGACGTTTGAAGCACGTATCACTGCTTACAACTCTAAGTATACATACTCGGAGAAAAGTAACGCCATTAAAAATATCACTTTTTTCAAAACAAGTTTGGATTAACTGGAATATTCCAGCAGCCACATGACGTCAACTGACGTCGCACTGACGTCGATGCAACGTCATTACGTCGCATCGACGTCAGTATGATGTCATTCAATGTCATGTGCCCGCTGAGATATAAGTCCACTAACACTGACATGGACCGCAATACAGAGTTGTGTACAATTCCCCACTGATAAAAAAGTTGCCTGGCTATATCAATGATGGATCTAAGGGACCAGCCAGGGAAATTGTAAGTCCGCATGATTTGACATGGTCTAACGTTTGTTATCACGCGAGACGCCAGTAATCTACAACATTTTATTGCGTATTCTGATCCAAAACGTTTTAGTCAGTGTGCTGCGAAACGTGATGTATGTATATCAGTATTGCCAAGAGAAAATGGACCTATTACAGATTAATTACAGGTAAAGTCACAGCGTTAGGGATTACAAAAGATTTCCTGTTGCCTAATGACCGTTGGGCAGTGAGGAATAGAGACCCACCATATTTTATGCACAACATTTGAAAAGCTGAGCCCCTCCCTGTCCTGGCGGTGCATATTCCTTCCCTGATTCAAAGCAGTTATCATTTTACTGCTGGGTTAATCGGGGGAGTTTCCCAGTCTCCGGCTGGCGGAACGGCGGTTTCAACTCGCGACCTTCTGCACCATTATCGAGTGCCTGTCTAAGGAAAATTTAGCGGGTACCTACCATACCAAATATAGACATTTTATTTTGCTAGGTTCTAAAGCTCTTAACTAGCTTGACTCTTTCTCAAGCAGCTGGTCCAGACCTTTTTAAGCCCGTGATTATAAGGGAACTTGCACATGGTATAGCTTTATTTCATTCAGCTATCTTCAAGTTGCCTTTAGACACTGGCACTGTCCCTGAAGATTGTCTAACTGCGTTTGTCAGCCCTTTTTTTAACAAGGAAGACAGACTAACTAGTAGCTTAACTCTTTCTCAAGCAGCTGGTCCAGACGCTTCAAAGTCGGTGATTATAAGGGAACTTGCACATGGTTTAGCTCTATTTGATTCAGCTATCATCCAGTTGCCTTTAGACACTGGCTCTGTCCCTCAAGATTGTCAAACCGCGTTTGTCAGCCCATTTTTAAAAAGGAAAACAGAAGACCTTTGCATCCTATGCAAAACGTTTTAACATAATCACGGCGTCCGGTCCGTCCAAGCATCTGGAAAAACACAATCTGCTATAGGACTTATAGTACAGATTCCAGCAGCGCAGATCCTGTGAAACTAAATTGATTCAACTTGTCGAATGCCTTGCTAGGTCCCTTGTAATGGTACGTAGATTTAAAGAGTAACTACTTCAGGAACTGACTGAATCAGATCCCAAACCCTATCCCCAATATCCAAGGGAAAGATTGACAAAGACATCCCAACAAACAATAAATTACAAGTGATAAGCCGAGTCAGCAGCTCTTTCCCAGATAGGTGGCAACTCAGCTATCTTTACTGAACTAAATAATTTAGACCTACAGAAGGGTTACAACAGACTAAGCAAATTATACGAAAAACATTTAACAACTACTTTTACCTATTTTATATTTTTATTATAGAAGGGTTAAAATGAGAACACATTAAATTAAAAACCACCGAACACAAAACAAATGCAACCGAAAAGAAAGTACCGCCTTGGGACGGTCAGTCATAACTACTGGGGGTTTAAACCGGTTTTACTGGGCCCAAACCTACACCCTCACCCTCCACCGCGATGCACACAATTAGTTGGTAATTCGGTACGTAAGTATATCTTATCCTGTTGAATTTCATTAAGGCCTTCGACAAGGTGAACCACCTGAAATTACTCCATAAATTATAGATTCATGGTGTGTAAGGTTAAACCCTTAAAAGGATCCAGTCTTTCCTGGTGGGAAGAACAAAGTATGTTATACTCGAAGGTAAGTGTTCAGATGAAGTACCAGTTTCCTTAGGTTTACCGAAGGGGTCTATCTGAAGCCAAATATTATTTCCATTTAACATTAAAAGAACCTATCCGATAATGTGCAATTGCAAGTCCGCCTGTTTACAGACGACACTGTGGTATACCTAACAACAAACCACCAAAGCGATGCATCACTTCTCCAAAAGGCCATGGAGCAATTACAACAACGGGAATAACAATAGGGCATGGAGTTTAACCCTAGTAAGTGCCAAGTTCTTCACATGACAAGGACAAGGACTCCCACTAAAACCTTGTACACTACGCACAACCAGTGTACCGGCAACACGTTACCTCAGTGTCGAAGTATCCACCAATATGAACGTCCTCACTCACGTTAACAGAATTACTTCAAATGACTAAAAGTCATTCGGTTTTATCAACCACTTCTAAGATCCTTCAATGAAACGTATTTTGTTATCTCTCTTCTGAATCTGTCTGACAACGACTAAAATATTGTTAAACTTGTTTTAATATCATTACGCAAGGTTAATAAGGAATAAAAGGTTTGGCCTAAGCGGCCTTATTGTCAAATCGTCACGGATAAACAACTGCACGGGCTGTATTTGATCTCATAGGCCTAGACAAATGATCTGGTTAGAAATTAATCCAGTGGTTAGACATTCTAAACTAGAGGTCATCCTAAACTGGGTATGAGCATTCGGTTGCTCAGATCTAAAGTTGACTGAAAGATTAGCAATTCAATTACATTATCTTATACTGGATTGGACCTAGTGCTTATATCACCATTTTTATGCAGGTGACCTTATGAGTCAAAGAAATGTTCACTTGCTAATCAATCTTCTACATACTTGTACATGCACAATGTAAATCAGGACTTGGGATTTCTGTATCTGTGTAAATATAATTTAATTTTTTGTCAGCACTCACGATGCCAGATGATGTTAATAGAGACAGAGAAATATACAGATAAGCCGCGACGAGAAAAAACCATCGATTTGGCATGTGCGCCCAGCAAAGACTCGGATCAGCCCAGTTTGATCATAGTCGTCGCTATATACCTAAAGGGTCCGCGCTCATGGTCTAAGCAACCGTCATACAGACAGGGAAGGTTATGACCAGACTGAGCGGATGCCCAGGCTGATCTGAGTCTGCACTGGCCGCACAACCACTTTGTTTGTTTTGTCATGTCGCAGCTGATGTATACGGCTGTTCAGTAACACCTATAAGTGCTGGTACACGGAACACTGCGGCAAAATGGGATACTGAGTCCATCTGATTGTACTTTTTTCGGCTGTACCGAAATGCTTGTGCATATTGTTAAACGCATAAAAACAATTCTTACGTCCACTAACAAGCAGAACACTGGCAATATATACACTAATGGGCAAAAGAAAACACTTTTTGATTGCAGACATTTTATTTATTTCGTAAGGCTCTGGTCTGAAATTTGCATGAATTTTTTATACTCAAGGTATATCAATGTGGTATAGTAAAATTGAAACACAATGACTAGCGACACTGAAAGTGTTTGCAGATTTTGCGCGTTTTCCACATGCACCAAAATGGATAGTTGAGTTTGCTGGAAATGTGTAACTGAAATTTCGGTTGTTTTTCCAAACAAATCACAACAGGCTGTCTGCTGCAAACAGAAATCATGTTCGCAATGAAAAATAAGTAAAATATGGACATTCAATATGCCTCTGAGTATATATAACAAGTGGAGCACAGTGCCTGATGCCCCAATGTATATCGCATCATTACGTCATTTCTGTTTTCATGACATTCGATGTTTTTTGTTTTAAATCGCTTGCTTTGGCTCATTCGTGATACCGGCTATTGCCTGTCACGGCACAGTTCTTACTGGAAGATTTTGATAAAATTGGAATCCTGATTCGAATGAAAACACCTCTACACTAAGCCTTTGAGTCACAATTTCATATTCTTGTTTTCATTGTTAAACGAATAAGTCCTTCGCAAGAGCGTGCTTCGGTAGTGACTGATTCAAAATTGGTTGTTTTAAACAGAAGATAACTCTGTGCTTTATTGTGGAGAAGTCACTATCAAAGAAGGATTGTTGCGCCATAAATACAAAAAAAATAAAATATTAAATGTAGATAAAAATAATAAATAGAAATATGGAAATGAAGAAAATAGAAATGAAAAAATAGAGACTTGTTCTGCAATCAAATGAAGTCTTCCAAATTAACCATTCCAATGAAACTGAATGTTTGCATTTGCATATTTAACCAAACTTTCTTGACTTAATTACTTACATAACATACTGGATTCGTTTATACATCAAATGTTCATTAAGTCAATACCTTAAACCACCAATTTCAATCTAGTTCCATCAAGATCCGTCTTGGACCCAGTTAAGCTGTGCCAAGTGGTCCTGCTTAATGATGCACACTCTGGCTTAGACCTGTTGATACCTGACTCTTTTCACAGCAAGGTACCTACCAAACCAGATATATACATTTCAGTTAGCGAGGTTCTATAGCTCTTAAATAGCTGAACTCTTTCTCAAGCAGCTGGTCCAGACGCTTTAAAACCGGTGACTATAAGGGAACTTGCACACGGTATAGCTCTATTTGATTCAGATATCTTCCAGTTGCCTTTAGACACTGGCATTGTCCCTCAAGATTGTCAAACTGCGTTTGGCAGCCCATTTTTAACAAGGAAGACAGAAGAACTTTGCATCCTATGCAAACTTTTTAACATAATCACAGCGTCCGGTCCGTCCAAGTATCTGGAAATAAACACAATCTGCTATTCGACTTATAGCACAGATTCCGGCAAGGCAGATCCTGTGAATCTAAATTGAGGTTAGGTATACCTAACAACAAACCACCAAAGCGATTCATCACTCCTCCAATAGGCCGTGGACCAATTACAACAATGGGAATAACAATAGGGCATGGAGTTTAATTCTAGTAAGTGCTAAGTTCTTCACATGACTAGGGCAAGGACTCCCATTAAAACCTTGTACACTACGCTCAACCAGATTCGAGACAGTGTACCGACAACACGTTACCTCAGTGTCGAAGTATCCACCAATATGAATGTCCGCACTCACGTTAACAGAATTACTTCAAATGCTTATAAGTCATTCGGTTTTATTAAACACTTCTAAGATACTGCAATGAAACGTATTTTGTTATCTATCTTCTTACTCTGGCTGAATTGCCAAACTCGTTTTAATATCATTAAGCAAGGTTAATAAGGAAACAAAGGTGTGGCCTAAGCGGCCTTATTGTCAAATCGTCATGGATAAACAACTGCACGGGCTGTATTTGATCTCATAGGCCTAGACAAATGATCTAGCGAGAAATCAATCCAGTGGTTAGACATTCATTTTATATATACTAAACTAGAGGTCATCCTAAACTTGATATGAGCATTCGGTTGCTCAGATCTAAAGTTGACCCTAAGATTAGCAATTCAATTACATTATCTTATACTGGATTGACCCTAGTGCTTATATCACCATTTGTATGCAAGTTACATTATGTGTCAAAGAAATGTTCATTTGCTCTCCCATCTTTTACATACTTGTACATGCACAATGTAAATCAGGACTTGGGATTCCTGTATCTGTGTAAATATGATTAAATTATTTTGTCAGCACTCACGATGCCAGATGATGTTAATAGAGACACAGAAATGTACAGATAAGCTCATCAACATGCTAGCCGCGACATGACAAAACCAACAAAGTGGCATATGCGCCCAGCAAAGACTCGGATAAGCCCAGTTTGATCATAGTCGTCGATATATACTCAAAGAGTCCGCGCTTATGGTCTAAGCAATGGTCATACAGGCAGGGAAGATTATGACCAGACTGAGCGGATCCCAGACTGATCTGAGTCTTCGCTGGCCGCACATGCTACTTTATTTGTTTTGGTCATGTCGCGGCTGATGTATAAGGCTGTTTTGTAACAATTGTAAGTGCTGGTACACGGAATACTGCGGAAAAATGGGATACTGAGTCCATCCGATTGTACATTTATCGGCTGTACCGAAATGCTTGTGCATATTGTTAAACACATAAAAGCAATTCTTACGTCCACTAACAAGCAGAACACTGGCAATATATACACTAATGGGCAAAAGAAAACACTTTTTGATTGCAGACATTTTATTTATTTCGTTAGGCTCTGGTCTGAAATGTTGCATGAATTTTTTATACTCAAGGTATATCAATGTGGTATAGTAAAATTGAAACACAATGACTAGCGACACTGAAAGTGTTTGCAGATTTTGCGCGTTTTCCACATGCACCAAAATGGATAGTTGAGTTTGCTGGAAATGTGTAATTGAAATTTCGGTTGTTTTTCTAAACAAATCACAACAGGCTGTCTGTTGCAAACAGAAATCATGTTCGCAATGAAAAATAAGTAAAATATGGACATTCAATATGCCTCTGAGTATATATAACAAGTGGAGCACAGTGCCTGATGCCCCAATGTATATCGCATCATTACGTCATTTCTGTTTTCATGACATTCGATGTTTTTTGTTTTAAATCGCTTGCTTTGGCTCATTCGTGATACCGGCTATTGCCTGTCACGGCACAGTTCTTACTGGAATATTTTGATAAAATTGGAATCCTGATTCGAATGAAAACACCTCTACACTAAGCCTTTGAGTCACAATTTCATATTCTTGTTTTCATTGTTAAACGAATAAGTCCTTCGCAAGAGCGTGCTTCGGTAGTGACTGATTCAAAATTGGTTGTTCTAAACAGAAGATAACTCTGTGCTTTATTGTGGAGAAGTCACTATCAAAGAAGGATTGTTGCGCCATAAATACAAAAAAATAAAATATTAAATGTAGATAAAAATAATAAATAGAAATATGGAAATGAAGAAAATAGAAATGAAAAAAAAAATAAAATTAAGTAACAAAGTAACCTACCACTGGAATATGTCTAGCCTCAGTTATTCCAACTATTAGAAAAAATCCAACTAAATACAGAATATCTTTAAAACCAAACATTATTCTAGTCCAAAATAGTTCCAGCGAAGACCCCTTCACACTGCAGTGCGATTACGCCACCGTATAATGAATACTAATACACACTGTATCAGAGGTTACGGCAAGGCATGAAACCATAGCGAGCAACATTGGACAGGTTTAACACCTTATGATTGATGGACGTAACCTGTCAGTCATTGTTCAGCTTAATAAAATACAATAAATGGAGCTACAGAACTGAATGATAAGAAAAAGAACATGATAAAACTATAAATGAGTGTCATGGGAATGAATCATTAAGTCATGTATGGACAGCGGAGAATAAGATCAACCTGCACAATCGAGTAGCCTGGCTAGAGTTGCCGTTAAATCGTTCATTAAAACCTAAATATTGTTGAACCTGTGCTGATATGCGGGTGTGCATACTAGTCTGGGGTTTCTCTGTTCGCCATGTCGTACATGTTCATGTGCTTACGTCGCGGCCCAGGTTAAAAAAACAGGGCATTGTGAACTCTAACTGAGTGGAAAAATCAGAAAGCCACATAATCAGTTATTTTCCTTACCATAGTCTGCATAGCTGTCACTTTGAAATTAAACCAAACCACTAGCCCTTTTTCTCTCATTAATTTGTTTTTTATTGAATATTATGTGAAACTTTGTTTTAAGCAAAATTACACAATTCATAATATGCAATAATAAAAAGTCTTTGTTTATGTTCATTGCATATGTACAAACATTTGGGAGCAAAGATGCTGTGAACTTTTTGGAACCGGAGCTCCACACTGATTATCGGGCTACATGTATCAGGTAGAGCGAGGATACTTTGACAGCGTTTGCATTGGAGCGCCATTGTGACACTGATTATCTGGTTACATGTATCAGATGGAGCGAAGATGCAGTGAAACTTGTATCAACGGAGCGCCAATGTGACACTGATTATCGGTCTACATATGTCAGGTTTAGATAAGATGCTGTGAAACATTATGCATTGGAGAGCAAGGCTGATCATCGACTGCATGTACCAGGTGGAGTAAAGGTGCTGTGAAACTTTATGCATTGAAGCGCAAGCCTGAACATCGGGCTACATACTTTAGGTGGAGTGAAGATGCTTTGAAACTATATGCACTGTAGCGCCAGACTGATCATTGGGCTACATGCATCAGGTTGAATGAAGATGTTTTGAAACTATATGCAGTGTAGCGCCAGACTGATCATTGGGATACATGCATCAGGTTGAATGAAGATGCTTTGAAACTATATGCAGTCTAGCGCCAGACTGATCACTGGGATACATGCCGCATCAGGTTGAGTGAAGATGTTTTGAAACTGTATGCAGTGTAGCGCCAGACTGACCAGCGGGCTACATGTGTCAGGTGGAGTGAAGATGCTGTGAATCTCTATGCATTGTAGCGCCAGACTGATCATTGGGGAACATGTATCAGGTAGATCTATAGCGCAGTGGAAAATTCGGCATGAGAGCACCAGAGTGATCATCGGGTTACATGTATCAGGATAAGAGAGAATGCTGTTAAACATTATGCATGGGAGCGCCACACTGATCACCGGCCTCATGCCTCAGTTGGAGTGAAGGTGCTGTTAAACTTAAGCTCCAGACTGATCATCGGCCTACCTGTATCGATGCTGTGAAACGTTTCGCATTGCAGCGCCAGACTGACATCGGGCTACATGTAATAGGTGGAGCAAAACGTCTGTGAAACTTTATGTATTGTAGCACCAGACTGATCATCGGGCTGTATAGTATCAGATGGAACGCAGGTGCTGTGAAACTGTATGCACTGGAGAGCAAGGCTGATCATCGGGCTACATGTATATAGGGGAGTGCAAGTGCTGTGAAACAATATGCATTGTAGCGCCAGACTGATCATCGGGGCTACATGTTTCAGGTAGAGTGAAGATGCTGTGAAACTGTTTGCATTGGAGCCCCAGCCTGAACATCGGGCTACGTGCCTCAGGTGGAGTGAAGATGCTGTGAAACTTTATGCATTGGAGCGCCAGATTGATATTATGGCTACATGTATCAGGTGTAGTGACTATGCTGTGAAAATTAATACATTGTAGCGCTAGATCGATCATAGGGCTACATGTATCAGGTGAACCGAATGTGCTGTAGAAAGGATGCATTGGAACACCAAACTGATCATCGGGCGACATGTATCAGATGGAGTGAAGTTGATGTGAAACTTTATGCTTTGGAGCGCCAGACTGATCATCGGGCTACATGTATATTTTGGAACGAAAGTGCTTTGAAACTTCATGCATTGGAGTGCCAGACTGATCATTTGGCTACATGTATCATGTCGAATTACGTTGCTGTAAATCTTGATGCATGGGAACGCGAGACTGATATTCGGGCTACATGTACCAGGTGGAGTGAAGGTGCTGTGAAACGTTTTCATTACTGATCATCGGGCTACATGTATCAGGTGGAGTAAAGATGATCTGAAACTTTATGCATTGGAGCTTCAAACTGATCATGGGGCTACATTTATCAGGTATAACTTCATGCATTGCAGCGCCAGGCTGACCAGCGCACTACCTGTATCAGGTGGAGCGACGATGTTGTGAAATTTTATGGATTGTAACGCCGTAAGTGTAAATGTATCATGTACAGCGAAAAAGCTTTGAAAATTTCGGCATGGGAGCACCAGACTGAGCACCAGGCTACATGTGTCAGGATTAGAGAGGATGCTGTAAAACTTTTTGCATGGAAGCGCCACAATAGTAATTGGGCTACATATATCAGGTGGAGCAAAGATACTGTGAAAAATTATGGATTCGAGCACAAGGCTGATCTTCGGACTTCAAGTATCAGGTAGAGTGAAGGTGCTGTGAAGCTGTAGGCATTGCAGCACCAGACTGAACATGGTGCTACATGTATCAGGTGGAACGAAAATTGCTGTGAAACTTTATGCATTGAAGCACCAGTCTGATTATCGGACTACATGGTATCAGGTGGAACGAAGGCATTGGAGCGCAAGGCTGATCATCGTTAACATGTATCTAGCGGAGTGAAGGTGCTATGAAATTCTATGCATTGGAGCGCCAGACTGATCATCGGGCTTCATGGTATCAGGTGAAACGAAGGCACAGGAGCACAAGGCTGATAATCGGATTACATGTATCAAGCGGAGTGAAGGTACTGTGAAACTATATGCATTGGCGAGCCAGACTGATCATCGGACTAAATGTATCAGTTGGCGTGAAGATGCTGTGAAACTTTATGCATTTGGGCGCCAGACTGACTATCGGCTATGAAACTATATGCACTGGAGCGCCAGACTGAATATTGGACTACATGTATCAGGTGGAGTAAAGATGCTGTGAAACTTTATGCAATGGGGCGCTAGACAGATCTTAGGGCTATATGTATCAGGTTGAGTGAAGATGTTGTGAAACTGAATGCATCGTAGCGCCAGACCCATCATGATGCTAAAAAATATCAAGTGGAACGAAGGTGCTGTGAAACTTGATGCATTGCAGCGCCAAGCTGACCATCGGGCTACCTACATGTATCAGGTGCAGTTAAGTTGCTGTACAACTTTATGCATTGGAGACCCATACTGATTATCGGGTTATATGTATGAGGTGGAGTAAAAGTGCTGTGAACCTTTATGCATTGGAGCGCCAGGCTGATCATCGGGCTACATGTATCTTGTGAACTGATGGTGCTGTGAAACTTTATGCATTGGAGTGCACGACTGATCATTGGATTACATGTATCATGTGGAGTGACGATTCTGTGAATCTTGATGCATGAGAGCGCCAGACTGATATTCAGGCTACCTGTACCAGGTAGAGTGAAAGTGCTGTGAAACGTTATGCATTGGAGCGCCATACTGTTCATTGCGCTACCTGTATTAGGTGGAGTGTAGATGCTGTGGAACTTTATACATTGAAGCGCCAAACTGACCATCGGGCTTCATGTGTATCAGGTGGAGTGAAGGTTCCGTGGAAATTTATGTATTGGAGCGCCAGATTGATCATCGGGCAACATGAATCAGGTAGAATGAACATGCTGCGAGACTCTCGGTATACATATTGGGATACATATATCAGGTGGAGCGAAGATGTCGTGAATCATTATGCATTGTAGCGCCAGACTGACCATCGGGCTACATGTATCAGGCGGAGGGGGGGGGGGGGAAGATGCCGTGAAACTTAATGCATTGGAGCCCCAGGCTGATCATCGGGCTACATGTATCACATGAAGTGAAGGTTGATTTGAAACTTTATGCATTGCAGCGCTAGGCTGAACATCGGGCTAAATGTATTAGGTGGAAAGAAGGTGCTGTGAACTTTTATGCATTACAGTGTCAGACTGAACATCGTTCTACATGTAACAAGCTGGAAGGAAATTGCTGTGAAACGCTATGGATTGGAGCGCCAGACTGGTAATCGGGCTAAATATAATAGGCTCTGTAAAGCAGTGTGATCATCGGGCTACGTGTACATGTATCAGATCATCAGGTCTTTCCCCAGGCTAAAATCCAGATACTACTAGCGGAATGCACCTACAGGGGCTATGTATCTGTTCCTGTGTTCATGTGTGTAAGTTAGGTGAATATAAACACTTATTATCACCATAAACACAGCAAGTCAGTAATATTATATTATAGACATTAATTATCATTACACAGACCTTTGTAATGATATGTGATCGAGAGTCGTGTATCTATAGTAACTGGACGTGTCAATTTTATGCCTATAAAGAATGCGTTTTATGGCCGTGTCGTGTTCATTTACGGGCGTGGCTCAATGACTGTTCAAACGTTTTACTCAGTATAAGTTGGAACAGAATAAACAAATACATGTACATATGGCTTTGCGAATTTTCGCAGTTCTTTTTGAGTAATAAAAATTGTTCGTCTAAATACTTTATTTTAAATGTACAAAATAGCCATTCCTCATATCTATTGGTCGTCGTTGTGTTGTTTTATATGCATGTAAACAGCAATAAGTCAACAAATATCCACGTGCTGGTGAGAAATGACCTCTGTTACATTTGTTGCAATATGTTTTCTCAGCCATCAGACAAGCCTATTCTATTCTAAACCATAACATTGCAATGCCGTTTAGGCACCACAGATTACTTTAAAACAATCATTTATCATATGACGTCGCATCTGAGAGTGTAATAAAGCCATGCATTAAATGCAATAATCCACTAGTGGATTAAATATGCAAATAACGTCGTATCGTTAGACGTTGACGTCCATAAAACGTCGCGTTTTCTAATGGCGAAATCGTGACGTTTTCGTGCAAATTCTGCTGATAAAATGCGATTTTAGTGTCATATGATAAATAGAATCTTGCATTCGTGCTCCTGTATTACTGAATTTATTAAACTCGTTGGGGAAAACCGATAAGATGCTCGGCAAAGCCTCGCATCTTATCTTTTTCCCCAACTCGTTTAATAAATTCAATAATACATGAGCACTCATGTAAGATCCTCTATTTCCACCTTGTCCTGATCTATTCTGGTTGTGCTGATCTGTCCACTCTATAATGTTGCCTTCTCCCTTCTTCTTCGGTAAATATGATGTGATATAATGAACTTCTATTTTTATGACCATGTCAAACATCTGTTTGAATGAAAAACTCTACACACAAATGCCACAAATAAAGACCAGAATTTGACAGATTTTGACACTAAACCTTGTGAGAACAATCGTTTTGAAAAGTGCTAGAAAGTTTTAGTGCATAATAATGATTTACCATTACAAAGCAGTATTTAAAATAAAACCAAAATAAGTACAATACTTGTACAGTTAAAATGAAATCTATCCCAGAATGCAAATGTGACATTTTTATAAGGCCGCTACGTGACATGCTACCTTCAGTCTTTCCTACACATGATAAAACACTGTGGTGTGAGATTTCTAGTCTAGAGTAGTTTACTCGCAAGGAACTTAGGTAGATTTTTTAAGAGATGAGTAAACAAATGTGCGACACCGCCAACGTCCCCCTAGCACCGGCTTATTCATAAATAAAACTTTTTTTTCCAAGAATAATTCTATAGAAACTCAATGATCCCAAATGAAGAATGAATTATATAATCAGCAATATTTTGAAGACTACAAAATAAAGCGCAAGGTCATTTGTGTGTGTGTGTGTGTTTTTGTGTGTTTGAATTCGGCATTGATCGTTTTCGTTTGCTCCGGTATTTGAGCCACGACGCGAGAAAACCAACAATGTGGTTGTGCGGCCAGTGCAGACTCAGATCAGCCTTGGCATCTAATTAGTCAAATCAGACTCTTCGCTAAGCGCTCAAAGCGTAGCTAAGAGTCTAAGCTACCTCCATGCGGACAGCGAAGACTCTGATCAGACTGGGCGGATGCCCAGGCTGATCTGAGTCTGCGCTGGGCGCACAACCACATTGTTGGTTTTGTCATGTCGCGGTTTACATACTTTACTCGCTAACCCCATTAATGGCTCTCTAGAGGTACTAAAGGCAGGGCATTCAAGTAAAAAATGTATCTCGTCGCCCAAAACACCATGTGAGCATTTAGTGCATATTCGATCGGCCCTATCAATCCTTGCATATCTACCAGTTTCTATGTTGAGCTTATGGGATGAAATGCGGAGTCGGGTAATATCTCGTCTATATGGAAAATTTAGAAGAGATAGACACTTCTCAAAGCCAAAATTGCTTTTTACTTTCGTAAAAGTATCAAGTTTACTAACAGAACATTCCTGTTTTTTTGCATGCCATTCATTTAAGTACTTAGCCTTTAAGGCTTTTGTCAATTTGGCATGAAATGTAGATTGTTTCATTGACAGTGAATCAGAAAGTGGTAGATCAAGGAAGTTCGAAAGTTGTCTTACTGTATTATACCATGAATTACCAGATACCTCAATATCTTTAGAACATTGTAATGCATTATACAATAATGAGTTTGGGTGGAGATGCTCAATACGATACCAAAATTTAAACATGGCCTTAATTATGTCAATATAATAGGGATATCTTCCTATCTCAGACATAACAGCAAAGTTAGAGCTTTTCTTATGAACAGCCAATGTAAATTTAGCAAATTTCATATGAAGTTTATCAGGTTCACTGTTCAGATAAATTTTGTCTAGAGAAAGGCCATTTCTAAATTTTGAGCTAAAAGGATTAAAACATCCCCAAATTTCGCTACTATATAGTAATATTGGTTTCACAGTGTGGTCAAAAAGGTGTAAACTGGTAAATACTGATGGTTGTAAGTTTAAAACATTTTTACATAATTTATAAAAAGCTTTAAGCCCTTTTTTGTAAAGTTCCGCTTTGGTGTATGAAAAGGATCCTGATAAGTAAAAATACAGACCCAAATATCTATATTTAGAAACACATTCAATATCTTTGTTATGAGTTTTAAATTCACCCTTGATCAGTCTACCTGCCTTATTGAATACCATCACCTTAGTTTTACTGATATTTACTGTTAAGCACCAATCATCACAGAAACTCTGTAATTTATCAAGCTTAGCTTGTAATCCTGTGGCAGATTCTGATAAGATAACTAAGTCATCTGCATACATAAGACAGTGCAAATCAATATTGTTCAGATGGACAGGATCTGGGGTGAACTCTAAATATGATGGTAAATCGTTGAAAATATTTTAAATAAGTTAGGACTCAATGGGTCACCTTGTCGTACACCAACGCCTACATTGAAAGTCTCTGTCAGGGCATTAGCTATTCTAACACAAAACCAATTATTTGCATACATAGATTTTATAATATTATAAAATCTAGTCCCAATGCCAGTTTTTAGTAGCTTGATTTTGATACCAGTATGTATAACAGAATCGAAAGCTTTGCGAAAATCTACAAAGCATGCATATAGTTTACCACCTTTTTTATTGCAATATTTATCAATCAGTGTTTTCAAAACAAACATATGGTCAGATGTACGAGCCTTTTTCGTGAAACCTACCTGACATTTATCAATGACAGAATTATCAGTCAAATATACATCTAATCTAGCATCTAATATAGAGTTAAAAACCTTTCCAACTGCATTTGTGATTGAAATACCCCTATAATTTGACGGGTCATATATATCATCAGATTTATGTAATGGTGTTATATAACCTTCAGACCAACAGGAAGGATATTGTCCATTTGACAGACAAGCATTAAAGATCTTTAGGAAACATGGCCCTAAAGCAGTCTGACTACATTTGAGCATTTCATTACAAATTGTGTCTAGCCCAGCAGCTTTCTGATTTTTTAATTTTGAAATAGATTTACAAACTTCACTTAACTGAATTCTATTATCAAGAGTATTGTATACAGGTTGTTTTTCTAACTGTTCAAGTACCTTTTCCAGTTCACTTACTCTTGTTTTGTGACTATCACTAACTTGTCCTAATGACTTGAAATGAGCTACCCAGGTTTTACATTATCACTTGGGTTCGGACTATTACCATCTTTAAGCTTGTCAATCAGATTCCAATATTGCTTCGGGTTTTCTGTATGCAAATTTTCAATTTGTTCCAATAAGTGCTTTTTGTATTGCCTTTCCTTTACTCGTTTAGTTTTATTGTAAATCCTGTATAATTTAAAATACCTTCCTCTGACTATGGGGTCTTTTGGGAATAGAGAATAAAGTTTTCCATTTGAAATCACTCGCTTTCGCATGACTTTCAAATCAATATCAAACCACGGCTTTCTTTTCTTTTTTAAAGATTTTTTTGATTTAGAAGAATTTTCATTCTTGTAGCTGTTTACCACTTTCAGTGATTTTTAAGCTGCCTCAATTAAGATTTGGTTTAAGTCTTTGGCAGCTTTGTTTATATCTGTGATATCTTCATTAACAAAACAAGAAATTTTATCTTGAATATCTGTACTTTGAAGAGCCGACTGGAATTTAAAGTCTGAATTTTCATCCCATATGAACTTAGATGGGACCGATTTTAAGTGCTGAACATTATTGGAACAATTGAAATTTGCTAAGATTCCCCAAGATAGTTTACTATGACAATCACTTATTGTAGCTAAAAAATCTGAGACATGGAAATATAAAACTTTATGTAAAATAGACTCTGATACCATTGTATAATCTACAACACTTGCTCCATTTGGAGTATAACATGTGTAACGGCCAAACATATCTCCAAAGCATCTGCCATTTAAAATTCTTAATTGATTACCTACACAAATATTAAGCATACTTTTCCCTCTAGTATCTATTATTGTATCTTTACTGACCCTTGGGGTAGAGGGTAAATCTACTACATAATCTTGATACACTGGAAGATGATCTATCTCATCGTTAACTATATAATCCAGGGAAGCTGCTGTTCTCGCATTAAAATCCCCACAAATCATAACATCCCCGCATGTACTGTAATGTGAAATTTCTTTTTCAAGATCATCAAGCAGGTCATTTGGAAGGTTTTGTGTATATGAGGACTGATTGGGAGGTATATATGCCAAACAGACATATAAATCTCTTTGAAAATTAAAAAAGGTTTTATCAAATTTAAGCCACTGAAAATCCTTGTTTGTGTTCCGAAGTATAGAAATATGAGGGCGAATATGGGATTTAATCAAAACTGCTAGTCCTCCATAAAACCTACCATTACTTGAAACAGGTCTACATACCTGAAAGCAATGAAATCCTTCCAGTGTTATTTTCTGATTGTGTCCAATGTGAGTTTCTGCTAGTAAAACAATGTCATTTCCTTTAATTTCTGAAAGAAACATATCATCTTCCAGTTTATCTTTTAACCCACCTATATTCCAAAAGCAGAATTTCAATTCTGAAAAAATATAGCTTTCTTCTCTAGTAGAAGTGTTAAAGTGATACATATTCATATGTTTTTTGTATCTCTAATCTTTAAAATCTTCAATTCTTGTAATCTTCAAAACTATGAATTTGAACAAAAAATAGATAATAATATGTAACTTGAATCAAAAACGATGACAAAGATACAAAAAGATGAAATAAAATCAATCACCCACAACAACAAGACCAAAGCCGCTTAAGTTTGCTTTTAAGAACACCTCTAATTATGGGGGATTACACCATACACTGTCACTATAAAATCTGCCTTTAATTACTAAGCCAATAGATTTAGAATCAATGTAATCAGCTAGTTGACAATTTAAAAGGGTTTACTATTCCTACAATATAGATATTTTAATGAACAGTAAATTTACAACTAGTCGTATAGAAAATTTACAACTGGTCGTACAGAAAAATGATCAGCTAATCGTACAGTATAGCTAGGTGTACAAAATTTTTGCAACTAATCAAACAAATCTTTTTTTTTTCCCTCAACTAAATGTAGTGTGTATTTCTGGGTTGTATCTTATCTCTTATAAAACAACTTTTCAGAAAACAACAAGACCAAAGTCGCTTAGTTTGTTTTTAAGAACACTTCGTATAAACAACTTTTCAGTGAAAAAGAACGAGTTGTGTTGCTGACTCACTGTTCTTATATTTTATTTGTGTTGTGTACAGATCTATTATATCGGCTATCACCAAATTATAAATTAACACTTGATGACAATCTGTATGTCTTTATTAAAATATACAATTTCACTGTGAATTTAATATTATATCAGCTATCGCCAAATATAAATTTCCCCTTAAGATCAATCTGTATGTCTTTATTAAAAGCAACAGTTTCACTGTGGATTTTATAAAAACACACTGATCTCTATTCTAACAATTATACTATATTATTTAAGGTCAGCTAGGTAAGTCAATTGACAACTTTCCCAGATAAATAACACAGCAATAATCTTTTCTCAAATTGCAAGTGGCCGTACAATAAAATTGCAAGTGACCGTACAGTACAATAATAGTTTTACCTGTACAGATAATTTTCAGTAAGAAAACTAGTGTATGTGTTTTGTTTGTTATCTTTGTTGTTTCTGCTAGCTTGTTTGTTGTTATTTAACTTAAAGTTTGTAATCAACAACCAATCTGGCTAAGGTTTTGATAAGGGAATGGAAAAAAAACAAGTACTACCTCTTTACTCTAAGAGAGTGAAAAAGAACACACAAAAAAAGGTATAAAATGAAAAATTCCCTTAAACTTCAGGAATCAAAGCTTTTTAATTCAGCACAAAGCTGAAACAACACAAAAGAGTGTGTTACAGCACTAGAAAACTGCCAGTCAATCTTATCAGGGGAAAAAACTATTGAAAATGATGTCCTCTTTTGCCACGTCCACGCCCCCTCCTGTTATTAAAATAATAACCTGCAGGAAAAAAATGGAAAGGGGCGGAAAAAAGGTGGAATATTCTTCGATGAACCACCATCTCCTGGCTGACCAACTCTATCAAATGCAACTGTGTCTAGTCTAAGTGATTCATGTATAACTCTCTTAATATTGGCAGCAAGTCTAGAAACACCTTGAGATGAGAGATGATACAAGTCATTCTCTAAAAGACTCCTTATTGGTTCCCCATTGTTAGTCAAATTAGAATTGTTGCACAAAATGATGTTTGAAGTATTGATGAATTTCTGAATTATAAGAGTATTTAAAAGAATGACTTTAGTATTCAACTCTACACTGTCTGCTCTTGGAGTTTCCAAGGATATCACAATCTTCACAAAAGGCCATTTTGACTTGGTTTCTGTTATTATCTCATTCAGTTTGTCAACACATTCTTCAGGGGTAAAGTTTTTGATGTCATTAGTGAGCACATGCAGAACTATCTCTGCTGGACTGGGTTCCCTATTCATCTGATTAATTAATAAATTGATAAGAACTGCTAATAGTACGGCAGATAGGCAGCCTATGAGAAGGTGCTATTGGTAAGGTTCTGCAAACATCTTGAGTAATATAACAGATTAATTGTTAGAGTTAGAATCTCTAGTTTATAAAACCGGCTGATGACACCTCTGATTCTGAGTACTAAGCGAGTTATCTCCCCTTGAATTACCCCGCCCATTTAATTGGGTAAAATGATACTTAGATGGAAAAAAGTAAAAAAATCATTTATGAGATGGTACTTTGTACGATTTTTTATTTGTATTCAGTTTGTAGCTTATTTACCGTATATGCGGTACTTATTATTTACTTTAGTTTTCATTTTGTGGCGTTGTGATATCGCGTTTACGTTGAAATTTGTTTTGAATTTTTCTTTTAAATTTCAGTTTTACAATTTTTAATGTTGACTCCATCAGTCCAGATTTTGAAACAATATTTGCAATAGAATAGCAAGTCTAGAATCTTTGCTTTATGTATAGATTATCAGAATTCAAGATTTCAGTACAGAGACAAAGAAACTCTGAGAAACATGAGTAAATACCCCACCCATCTAAATATGCATTGCAAAACTGGAAATCTTTTAGGCTCTTGCGGTTTAAAAAGGTAAGGTTAGGTCATATTGTAACATAATATTGATTCAGCCGCCACAAACTGGAAAGGCGCATCATTTATTGATAGGAATTCATTTAATTTGCTTTTAAATATATGTGATCAATGTAACGCCGTGAACTGCGCCTGTTATGATAACGACGTTGAAATGGATCAGTTTGATTATAATTCATCTCATGTTCTAAATATTTGCATCTGCCTTATAATTTAAATTCTGAAATGTGTGAAAGCAAAAAGCTTGATGAAACTTTAGATTTTGAAACCGAAGATAACAGTAGAACTTCTACGAATTTAGTTTCAGATGATGAACAGACAGACAGGTTTACATATACTTCAGATAAAGGTTTGATTAACGATCAAAATGAGAATTCATGTGAGTCAACGTTGGATCTGCACTTAAAAAGGAAAGGCTTTAATATTGCATTTTTAAATATTCAGGGGTTATGTGGAAAAGAAATGAGTATATTCTCTGAAATCAAGTCAATGCTAACTTCTAGGACTAATAATAAGTTACATGTATTAGCAATGTGCGAAACTAAGCTGAAACAACACAAACTTCAAAGTGCTTTCAAGTAGATGGATTTCATCAGCCTTTCAGGAAAGACAATCTTAAATCTGGCGGTGGAGGTATTATTGTCTATGTTAGAAATAATATAATTGTTAAAAGAAGAGCAGATCTTGAAATTTATGATATAGATGGTTTGTGGATAGAGATAACCCCTAGTAAAGGGAAATCATTTTTAGTGGGATCCTTTTATAGAAATCCAGTTGAAAAAGCAGAATGGTTAGATAGATTTGAGGTTCACATTGAGCATGCTTTATTGGAAAATAAAGAAATTATTATTCTTGGTGACTTTAATAAGGATTTGCTCAATTCGAATATAAATAAAGAATGGCCAAATTTTATAACCTCCTTTGGACATAGTCAACTTATAACAGATCCAACTAGGGTTACCAGTGTTTCAAGTACGCTAATTGACCATATATATGTAAGCAATGAAGAAAATATATCAGACGCATCCGTTAAGAAGTTAGGGTATAAGCGATCATTTCGCAATTTGTTGTAACAGAAAAGTAAATTATAGTTGCAAGAAATCTTCGCACAAAACTATTACATACAGATCATTTAAAAACTTTGACGAATATTCATTTTTGAATGACCTTATGTCTCTAACATGGCATCAAATTGAATTTTACTATAATGTTGATGATATAGTTACAGCCTGGTATACACTTTTCATATCTGTCGTTGAAAAGCACGCTCCAACAAAATCGCTTAGAGTTAAACTCGATATTCAGGCACACTGGTTAACATCCGAAATAGCAGATAAGATTCAGAAAAGAGATAAACTTAACAAACAAGATAAACATGATGAATATAAATCTTTACGTAATGAAGTATCTACTTTGGTACAAAACTCAAAAAGGGCATCATACAAATCAAAAATAGAGGCTGGTAAGGAAGATCCTAAGTCAATCTGGAAAATATTCAAAGAATTTGGTGCGTCAAACAAAAGTTCTATTAATAATGAATGTATCACTCTTAAAGTAGATAATGATTTAATATCGGACCCAAATACATTAGCAGATATATTTAATGACTACTTTGTCAACATTGCATCGAAACTAAAGGAGCCGATTGAATATTGTGAATTTAAAGAGTTAAAAGAACATATAAATGCGAAAATTCCAGAGAATGTATCTTTTGACTTACCATCTATCACTGAAAATTTTGTCCATAAGTTTTTATCAACACTTGATGTTTCGAAATCTACTGGATTAGATGGTATTGGTCCAAGGCTTCTGAAACTTTCTTGTCCAATTATAACGAAAAGCGTTACTTTCATAGCGCAGGCATGTATTTCCATGGGAGAGTTCCCGAACAGCTGGAAACAGGCTAAGGTGAATCCGCTATTCAAAGGTGGTTTGAAGGATGAAATAAACAACTATCGACCAATTTCCATATTGCCAACATTATCAAAATTACTGGATAAATTCATTTCAAAGAACTTATTTGATTATTTAAATAAGTATAATCTATTGCACCAGTCTCAAAGTGGTTTTCGTTTCGGTCTTTCCACGGAAACAGGTTTGACGCTCATGACTGAACGCTGGCTTAAATCAATAAATGACGGTAATATTGTTGGCACTATCATGGTCGATTTCCGCAAAGCATTTGACTTAGTCGAACATTCTTTACTTCTGAAGAAGCTCAAATTTTACAAATGTAGCGATTCTTTTATAAAGTTCATGGCGTCTTATCTAGGAAAAAGGAATCAAGTTGTAGCTGTTGATGGTAAAATGTCCAGTATTTCTGACATTAAGTGTGGTGTCCCACAGGGATCAGTATAAGGACCTTTGATATTTTTGATTTTCATCAATGATTTGCCACTGATTTTATCTGACAAAGTTAATTCGACTGATTTATACGCAGATGACACAACTATATATCACATGCAACTTCATTTGGAAACACTAGAATCGAATTTGCAAGATTCTCTTGTTAAACTTCAAATATGGTGTAAACAAAATGGTATGCTTCTGAACGCTGATAAAACAAAAATAATGCTAATTACAACTAGGCAGAAGCGAGTTAGGCTAGATGAAAAAATATTCACTTTAACATATAATGATATCGATTTGCAACTGACAGGAGATGAGAAATTACTTGGTGTAAATGTATATCATAATCTGCAATGGACTAATCACTTTCAATATGTATGTAAAAAGTTTCTTCGTATATTTGGCTTCTATCTAAAATATACTCATATTTAAGTGTAGAACACAGGTCGATCTTTTATAATGCTTATATTCAGCCGCATCTAAATTACTGCAATATTGTATGGGGAAATTCTTCTAATCATAATGTGTCAAGAATAACAAAACTTCAAAGGCGTGCTTGTAAAATTATATTAGGGAATGAATATTCAGACCTTGAAAGCGCGAGGAGACGATTAAATATTTTATCTTTTGACCAGAATGTACTTGTAAACAAAGCGCGAACTATGTATAAAGTTGTACATAGCATGGTTCCACAATATATTAAGGAACTTTTTCAGTTTCGAGCTGACACTTTGCCTGACACTTCATTACGGTCAATCACAAACCAGAATTTTAGCATCCCTAAACCAAACATTAGTTTATATAAAAACAGTTTGTCATATTCTGGACCGGTCATATGGAATGTTATTCCATCGGATATTAAGAACTTGTCAACACATAATAGTTTTACCAAGAGAGTAGCTGATTGGATTACAAACGAATAAGTTAAACTTGTTTTTGTTGATAGACAGTATATACCTCCATCCCAGCTCTGCATTGTATATATCATTTTCATATGTATTAGTTTGTCACCATGTATTTCACTTACTCCTATTTCAATATGTATAAAGTCATGTTTTTGTGTAAAAATCTGTTAATTATGTTAATAATGACTTGAAAGAGGGCCCCATGGAAGATTGGTTATAACAAATGGGTTACCCTCTCTAAATAAAGAATTTACTTACTTTACTTACTTACTTAATATACGTGACATTATAGGGCTGCACATTTATGCCAGTGCAAATGAAATTACTTCTAGCAATCCTTCACGCTTCAGTGAGCAAGGATTAATTTACGTGAAACAGTATTATACAGACAGTACTTCTACAAACCTGCTTACACAGAGGACACGTTCACAATATTTTATCACATACGATTTTTTTCGCAACACTTCTAACTAGCAATGGAAATACAAAATATATCTGCAGATATTGTAAATAAGTGATTGTTTACCATTTAACTTGTTTATTTGTCATTTACATTACAAGTGACCATACTGTATTCAACACTTTGTTACTGTTATTTTTCTTTGCAAGCGTATACATATTCATTGATGTTTTGATGAACTACTGGCATAGTTTTGACATATCCAAGATTCAAGACATTGCAAAAGAACAGTTTGTCTTAAAACAGAATAAAAATAAAAAAATACCCACTCACTAAAATGCATTAGAACCTGTATCCTAGTTATACCAGACGCTAAATAAATGTAGGCCAGACCAGTAGGATGTTGCCCAGCTACCCGACGAAGTTGTGTATATCTCATTTTTCTAAGTGTCCTATATATGCAGAATATTTGCCTTTTTCTTGCTGCCTACTTAGTGGGGCGATTGAGAGTTCAGACTGTTGAATACGTTACCAATAGAAAGTTTACAAAAATTACTATGTTTTTTAATAAAAGTGAAAGTCAGTAATCTATCTATAAATCGATATAAATTATTTATTTTTATATTAATTGATGTAAAAATATTTTTAAATTTTAAACTTTTATTATTATGCTTAATTATTCTACAGTTTATAACGCTGTAATCTATGTTACCATTAGATACGAATTAAAAAAAAAAATAAAACTATACAAGACAAAATTAAAATTGATAAATTGCATTAGTATTAGTATATTAATATTTAGGTCTAGGGACAAGCTTTATAGTGGAAAAAGTGGTATCATTAAATTTTGTAGTTTACCACACTTAACTGTTTAATACGTGTAATATAATTTTAATGCAATATTCAAATACATTATAATGATTTGAAATGGCGCTTACATGTTGAGATTCAAAAATTTCTCAAAGTATGACACTCTAAGAGTAGTAGTAATCTTTATTTCCTCCATTATATGAAGATTAACATGGAACTGACATATGACAGAACAAAAGGATAATACATATATGCATGACACAAAATGTAGTATATACAATACATATCAAGAGAAGAATTATAGAGTAGTTATTAGAAGACCAGGAACATTATTTACAGCTAACGATTATGTCCGAAGACTCGCCTATACAACTATACAGGCAACCAGGCGCCGTACCACACCAAGTCAACGTTGCAACGACGTCGATGCAACGTCACTTAACTTAATATGTATAACGTTGACTAATGCAATATTCAAATACATTATAATGATTTGAAATGGCGCTTACATGTTGAGATTCAAAAATTTCTCAAAGTATGACACTCTAAGAGTATCTTACGGAATTGAAATTTAATCAAATTGATGTAACTAATGTAAATAGTAACACAGCTTATGAGACTGTGATTTATCTTATCATAAAAAACAAGATTTGGTTTAAACATATTTATTGTTGTTCAATTACAACTAGCATACAATCAAATATAAACAGTACAAGCTTAGGGATTGGAACGAAAGCAAAATGCTTATTGAGTTCCTCTCCCTAGATTTACAGCACAAGATTTACAGCACATAAAACAATATCTAACAAGTCAGAATTGGAAAATAAAATATACTTTCAAACCTTTTAGTCGTATTATTCTAGCATAGGTTTTATAAAGAAAAGGTAGGTGTGATTTATCTTGTGTAGACTACGAGACAGAAACTTTTCAGAGTTGTTGCATGAATTCTATACGTCACGAAAGTAGAAATTAAACAAACAAAACAAAAATCACAGTCAGGGAGGCGTATACAAGACGTTCAGAAGACAATATTGATTTAATTCAAAGGCTTCCAAGCATATTTTCTATAACACTGAGATCTATGTCTGTTATTGTGTTTATTTGGATGTGAATATGCAAATGTCATTAAAATGATACGGTCACGTATATAACATGGGAGAAACAGCCAAACTGTCCAATACTCAGACAGCAGAAAGCAGGGAAATGCTTTGTAGACGTTGGGCTTTCAGAAAAAAAGAACATGTTGAAAAAGTATCTCATAAAAGTAGAGGGTGATATTGGAGCTTAAAAATCTCGATTTCCTTTCGTTGACTGGGCGGTGCTGTTAGAGGCTTGCCATTCAATGTCAAAATCGTGCAGTCCACATGAAAAATCGGTAAAGCAGCATGCTCATGAGTTGTTACGCATAATTGGCAGATCAAAAATGCCCGGTAAACGCTATCGGTCATCGCAAATGATAAACAGTTTCCATACAGGCACACTACGTCGAATCGACGTCGGAGGAACGTCGATGCAAGGTTATGACGCTTTATTGACGTGTATACAAGGTTGTTCCGATATCATTACGTTGCATCGACGTCGTCACAACATTGTTTAGACGCTGTCTGTAAGCTGGGTTGAAAAAAAAAGAATACTGTTGTGCGATCTCCGATCATTTCGTGCCTATTGTAAAGGTGAGCTTTGTTCTGCGCGAGTTAGCATAAAAATCATTATCGCATTATACCTTTTTAGAAAATATACTCGTGGAAGGTAGGGTCAGAAATACGCACCGCCCAGTCAACGAAAGGAAATCGAGGAATATCATTCGATCAATTTCAACCGACAGATGGACCGACGGACGAACAAATGGATGGACTGACAAGGACAGACGGCCCGAAGACAATCTTAAAGTACCGGATTGGACGGAAAATGGCACCAGAGTTTGCAACTACAACGCTTTTATAATCAGCGGTTAGTTTTGACCACTGTTAAGCTTGTTATATTTGAGAAGTTGGCTGCCAAAATAGTGGTGAACACATGCTGTTGACAAACCGACGTACGGACGGATGGAAAAATAAATATATAGAGGACATATTTATATATCTAAATGAGTGCAAGTTAATAAAAGTTACACATATATACTGTTTCCCAAGCATTTAGCCCATTTAGCTGGTCTTAAAGTAGTAATTTACGTAGATTTTCATCATTTATGTACGTTTTCTGTTTGACCGTGACCTTGACCTTTTGTACATGCTGAAATATATCTAGATAGTTAATTCAACAATGAAATGCCTTGTAAATTAGTTTCTGCATAAGACTTATTTATTGTCGTGGTAATAAAACTGACAAATTCTAATAGTGATGTCAAAAATTGTCAACCTTTGGTAATCAACGGTAATTAACAAACAGACGCACGGAAAACACTGTTCAATAAGCCGTTTTCGTTAAAAGCTTCTATGTTTAGTTCATTCTATTTGTTTTCCGTACGTACTACTGGAAAATGACAAACAAATGTCTTTAGTTTTTTTGACGTACACCGACAAACATTGTGTAATTTTGCTGTTTATGGGTACGTAAGTTTCAAGGGCCATAACTCTGTTAGTACTCAGCTGCGGCGATGTCATCAGCCGGATCCATACACTAAACATGCTGGCAAACCATTTGGTATATAACACTTGATGTTTGCAGAACCTTACCAGTAAAGTCCTTAAGGACAGCACTTTTGGGGCTCCGTCTGCTCTACTATAAACAGCACCCCTTCAACACGGTTGAAGCAATCACAACATACAATCATACCGACAAAAGTCGTCAAAATGTGCGAAAATAGTAATAATTCCAACATACATGTATATTCTCAGCGCAGTTTCCGAACAAATTACATGAGCCGCGACGCGACAAAACCAACAATGTGGTTGTGCGCCCAGCGCAGACTCAGATCAGCCTGGGCATCCGTCCAGTCTGATCAGAGTCTTCCCTGTCCGCGTGTAGGTAGCTTAGACCCTTAGCTACCCTTAAAGCGCTTAGCGAAAAGTCTGATCGAACTGGGCGGAAGCCTAGACTGATCTGAGTCTGTGCTGGGCACACGACCACATTGTTGGTTTTCTCGTGTCGCGGCTCATGTATTGTTTTACGGCATATGCAGACGTCCTGGGGCCGTATTCATAAAGCCACTTAAGTGGTTGCTATGCGGTTGCTAAGGCTAAATATCTATAAAGGAGATTCCCTACAACTATGGAATTTAGTCTGGAGGAACAGTCTTTGTAAGACTGTTCCTCCAGAGCAAATTGCATAGTTGTAGGGAATCTCCTTCAAAGAAATTTAGCCATAGCAACAGCATAGCAACCACTTAAGTTGTTTTATGAATACGACCCCTGTTGACGTTTTATTTATATGCAATTTCTCTTCCGACTAGGTTCTTGGCATATGTTTTATTTATTTTATTTTTTTTTGAGTTTCCAATTGAAATTCGTATAAAAGAAAAAAATGTCTTGAAACGACTACAACGACTAGGCGAATGCCCAGGCTTATCTGAGTCTATGCTGGGCGCACATGCCACTTTGTTGGTTTTGTCGTGTCGCGGCTCAAATAAATATTTGCATACCGAATTATTATATGATGCCAGCGAAGTGTCTAAAAGTAAAAAGTATGCAAAGACCAGGAACTGAAACAATCAAAATCCAAATCCAGCCCTCAAACCATAGTCTAAAACTACCAAATCAGAGACATTAATTTATAGCAGTTTTCAAAATCTTCAAAATTCAAACATACGAAAACTCTGACTCATGATTTGTGTTGAGAAATGAAAACATAATGTTCTTTGTTGAAAAACCCATAAGAGATGTTTAATAATATTCTTGTAGCCGGATAAGGCTGCCCGCGGGTTTAACCTGTAACTCCAGTTCTTATCTCACCGCAGATGTTATCCCAAATAAAAACTCACGTGTAGTCAGTATAGGATGTCACGTACATGCGTCGTCGAGTAACGTTACTTTTTCACATTATGTCGTCAGCAAGACGAAAAATTGACGCCAGATTATGTCACGTTGGACAATGGGGGAACGAGCCGAACGTCAATCGTCATTAACGTAGGCTTCTTCCAAAAATAGATACATGTAGAAACCCCTGCAGAAACCTTCTTAAATGCAAAACGTATTCACTTTAAGATTTTCCTCCTTAAAAATAAAACGTTGTTAACATAAAGGTACATTATACGCAAAAAGTATCTTTCATGGATGTGAGGTGCATATAGAAAACAATCGGCATTCAGCATTACTGTCTGGCATCACGGGGAATTGGTTCTTGATAAACTTTAAGATTTTTGCTCATAATAATTTGCCCTTTTTACCACATCAAACTTATTAGTTTTATATATTATGCTTTTTCTTCTTCTGATAACTGTGTAGCTTTATTTGGTTTCCTCCACAAAATATAGAAAAAGTCTATATTTTGAATAGTTCGGTGGTTTAATTACAGCCATTACATGATAATCACCATCGTAATGGTTTTTGATTGTATCAGTTCCTGTTTGATGACCTGCCCATCTTGCGGACATTCGCTTGCTACTAAGGTCAATGAACGTTTTATAATGGTCTATTGTGGATTATCAAAACCTATGTATAGAAATTTGTTCCTTCCCTTGAGTTCAAACATAAGTCCACCATTGACCCCCTTCATAGATGGATATCTGCTAGTCACAAAGGCAATACTGGTACCTCCGGGTGGGATGTTCACCGGCTTAAGTGGAATATACCATGAACCACTGGAAAAGTATTCAACAAGTAATCGTAGGTCGACATTTGTTTTGTTTACTATGTCTATGTCGAGTGTTCGCAGTCTTGACGCAAACCCGCGGCTCCTTGCCAAAGATTTAAGCCCAACTGCGTCTTCAAACTGTAGGTCAAGTGATGAGGCAAACCTTGAGGAAACTTTGGTTTCTTATGGTGCTAATTCTGTGAAGTCCTGGTACTGAGGAAGCCGTTTCATCTGAAAGTAGTAGAATAACATTAGATTAAAGTGATGTATTTTAAGGCCAAAAGACAGAGAGATGCTAATAAAGAATATGCGAAAGTTTCTGCCACTGTGTAAAGAGTAGCATCGCAGAGTAAATGTGCAATAATGAATAAAAATATAATACTTTCCAGGATAACTAATTGAACAATTAAACACCAATATCGTAAGTGCATTCTTTATGAGTAGTCTTCACCATTTAGAATCCCAAAATGCTTGTATCTCTGGTGTTAAATACGGTTTATATGATAAAAATATCAAACCGCAATATGCTGCGCAATGATTCTAAAAACAACGCCATAACCACTGAAAATATGTTTGATATTGAAGATACTTCAATGCATTGTGAGTGACGTCCCAGTATTTTTATCTGACTCCTTCACAGATTATCAGTTTGAGCAGATTAAAAACAAGTAGCCTGTGTCCACATGTTTACAAAACTGTGACGGAAACACAGGTAAATCTACATGTAGTGGTTCAAGGTTGAAAAATTTCTCTTACACACCTATCTTGGTCCCAGTATTGTAGATTTGATACTGTATGTGTGATAAAGAGTACAATAATACCTCAGTTGATAAAATAACTGTTTGCATTTAGTATTACATGCATCGCTCGTTATGACAGTTCCTGACGAGTTTCCAATTTCTTCGGCCATGTTTTGCTCGAAAAAAAAAAGTTTCTTCAGTACAGCGTCCTTAAGCGTGATAGCTGTCTTATCACCGTCTCTGAAATAAGTAAAAAGATAAGTCCAGTGATTTCATGATCAATGCGATTTGCGTTTAGTAGGACTTTGAAATAACCTTATAGCAATAACCCTTAACATCTTGCGCCCTCCCACTGTCAATCCGTATTAGTTTGTTGAGACTCAATATATTGAAGTCAAAGTATCAACACAAATGAAAAGTGACAGTTTCTCTAAAAGAGATACTTTAAGCATAACAATTTATATCGAAGGGTAGAACATATTTCACCAAAGACATTATGTTAAATTATATGTGGTGACTGCCATTAAAAGAGCTTATAATACGACCGCCCTGGTCCATGCTAGTTTACCACATCCACATTTTTAACCCCATTAGTCTGAAAGAAGCGCTTACAGAGCACAATCACTATTGGTTAAGTATAGCGGTCACTATAAGTTAAATATCAGCTGAGAATTAAACATTTTGCTGGTGGGCAGAAAAAAAGGGCCTTACATTAACTCTCCCTTTTCTTATAAATAATGAATTGAGTAGTAAAATGCAAAACGTAGAAGAATCTGTGTCGCAAAAACAGCAAATTCATCATCAAGTGTTTTGGTAGTTTTACCCATATGCATTAATTAGTATATCAGCAAGCGCAACCAATACTTTAACATCATGTTAAATTTCGGTTTCTATACTTACGGACGAGTCATATATCAGCAAGCGCAACCAATACTTAAACATCATGTTAACTTTCGGTTTCTATACTTAGGGACGAGTCATTTATTACCAGGTGGGGTGCCGGGTACATTTTCATATGATTCACCCAAATTTTTCCGCCCCCGCCCCCCCTCTAGACTCACAAGAATATTTTGTCAGCCTCTCCCCCCCACCCCTCCCTTGATAGGTGACAAAAATATGACCACCCCGCCCCCCCCCCCCCCCCCCCATTATCCAAAGTTTCCAGTTACCTTTCACACACACACCATATTATCTATCTAAAGTTTTATGTCAGACTATTAGCTAACGTCAGTCAAACCCTTAGAAACACAAAGAAAATTTTCTTATTCTGATAGGTTAATTAAGCATGCAGATTATTTTAAATCGTGTTTCCAATAATGCACATTTTCTGCTTATGGACATCCAGAAATCCGTTGCCTAATATTCAGTAGAGCTGTCAATACTTTTAAAGGGGCGGGGTCTGAGGGCGCAGCCCCGAGAAGCCACAGTAGTTTTATTGATGACAAGGCACCTGAAAAGGCTGAGCTGATATCACAATTTAATCGAGAAAAAAGAATCATTTATTCGACACGATTTTATAGACAATTGTATACTGTACTACTAGTAAGTTAATGGCAGTATCTTATTTTGGATATGAAGCGTCCAAAATGTTGTGTATATTTTCCATAAATGTTTTTAAATTTGAGTTTAAAAGAATGGAGTCTGACATTTTTGAAATAATGGGGGAGGGGGTCCAGGGGTCGAAGCCCCAAAGAAGCTGAGACATTTTTATAAAAAAAGACTGATGAATGAATTCTGACGCCCCTCCTCCCCCCCCCCCCCTCACCAATATGCCTAATAAAATACATGACTCCCCTGCTCCAAGAATGATTGATTTATTTCCGACCCTTCCCCCATTCCCCAGTACATCTCCGAAAATAATTCCGCCCCCCCCCCCTAAATGTGCCCGACCCCAACTCCCACCTGATAATAAATGACTCTTCCCTTAACAGCAAATCATCTAACATACACCTCCATGCTTTTTCACCATTTTTAAAACAGGTACAACATTTGGAACTTCCCTTTTCCTTCCCTGGAAGATAAAACCATTCCAAAAAGGGGAATACCCTTAAAGAAAAGAATTTGCTCTAAGGGGACTACCCGGACTTATGTAACGTTACGAAATATTACGCAATGCCAGTGTGTTATGGCTAATAGAATCGCATCGCAGAGCGTACAGCATCAACATGTAGGAATTATTTGAAATGAATAGCTATTAGTAAAGAAAAGACAGTCAAGAAATGATGATAGATGGATGGATGACTTGCGATTTTACGGGTCCTTTTTTACAGTATTCAGTCATATCAGGACGATGGTTGGGTGATAATGAAAAGCGTTGCGCACAAGAAATGGTAAACAATAGATGAGACATAGTACGCAGTTAGTTGTACGCAGAAGCCGGTAAACATTTAAGAATGTGCGCATGTTTTGGCGCATGTGTATGGCCATCTATAGTACATTAAGCAGTATTCATTCTGGAGTATGCAGTCAGCCTGGGGCATGTTCTTGAGCATGCGTATATTATAAGTATGTATCATGGGTGTGAGGTGTGGTTAGAAAAATCCGTCACGAAGGTCACAATTTGGCATCACGAGGCCTGCCGAGTGATGCCGAACAGTGATCCCGAGTGACGGATTTTTCTATCAACACCTCACACCAATGAAAGATAATTTTTTCTTGCTCACCACGTTTTGTTTTAACTTCAGAACTTGTTAAAATGTGTAATTCTGGTGCTTGAGAGGTTTCAATTTGATTTTGAAAGAAGGTGCCGCTTTCAACGACCGGCATTCGGCTCAATACGTCAACGACTGGCGCGAATAAACTGACGTCATTTTTGCCGTCTTCGTGACATCAGAGTAAGATAAGATTTTCTATCCCAGGTAAAAAGAATGACAGTTTCTATCCGGTGTGCAGGAATCAATGTTCCAGTTGACAGTATATATTGAGATGTGCGCAATGAACAGAGCACAGTAAACAGTACACACGAAAGCGTAGACAGTAACCAGTACAGAAAAGATAGTAAATAGCCAGATTGTGCAGATTTTTTCACATGTAAAACGTCATTGTCGCAGTACGCAGTAGGGAGTAAAATTTGGAGGAAAGGTCATATATGGAATTCCATAAACTTGCTCTTCTGGCACGAGAATCAATCAACATGTGCGAGCGTCTTTGAGGTCCACATTTTATTGAAGCGCTACAGTTACTGTGTGTTATGAAATCGGGCTTTTCTGACTTCCTGAACAGAGTTGAACAAGAAAGAAATTACATATAGGTATGCTAACATACAAAAACCTGTGTCATTTCCTTCTTCATAGCTTGGCTTCCTGAATTTGAACATGAAGTCGGTGTTGTACCAACTGAACAATAGTGGATGTTGTTCCAAGACGGAAACAAATCTTAACAATGCATCACCCAATAAAAGGGTCATAATGTTGCAGCGGGGGAGTAGATATGCCTAGACGCTTATTGTTATTTTATGAATCTATTCATGTGAAGAGGTACACTTATAGTCTGAATGAACACGGAGGCCTCAGATAAGAAAGTTTACTATAAAACATTCTGAAAACTTTGACACCTAAAGCAATACCCTAATTGTCCTCAAATAAACAGTCTGTTTTACAATAAAGTAATTGCGCCATCTCTGTTTGTTCAGACCTATTTGTCCCAAATCTCAGATTTTTAGGGTCTCCGCGCAGTGACACCAGTCTATATAACAATAAAGACCATGGCTTTAAAATTTTGATTTGCGTTATGGTCTTTAGGATAATTCAGTGGTTAAAACCACAGATGGCGCATTAAATGCGACGGGAGTTTAGACCTAAGTTAAAATCTTCGTGCTGGAAATTTAGCCCTTAGTTAACATCTTCGTGCTAGTAATTTAGCCCTTAGTGTGCATCTTCGTGCTGCGACATATAATAGGGACTGACCTCATATGCGAAATTTCAGAACAGCCAAGGCATTCGCGCTGTCCGGTCAGAGCCATTTCTGTTCGCACGCCTCTGCGCAAGCATCTGTATAGTTTGGACGCTAACAAGCCGAAAGCTATTGACAGACTGTACGGTTACTAATGCTTAGTTGAGTCCTCGCTATTCGTTAAACATTTTTTTTTATTATTATTTTTTTTTTCATTTTTTTTTTTATTTTGCGAGATGTGGCTGACCTGACAAAACACCTCAGGTACGAAAAAACGTTGGATCTTTGCTTTCGTATTTGTCACGAACTTCTCCCACTAAAACGCATATCTTGATGAATAGATGATTTGCAATTTTATGTCCTTTGCAACAGTATTTCGGTCATATCAGGACAATGGGAGTGTAACAATGAAAGGCTGTGCGCAAAGTTTATGTTAAAAGCTATTTCCGACTAGTACAGGAATCGAAACCAAGACCGTTAGGTAAGAAGTCCAGCGTTTAACCTTTTCATCATAGCATTAAACGCACATTCAAAATAAAATACAACTTAAAATTTGCTGCTTTAGATTGAATAACGGAATAAAACGCAACAGCTACATGTAGTAGGACCATGGTAGACCCTGCAAAAACAAAATCAAAAGGGATTCACAAACAGGAGGCCCACGTGCCACAAAACTCGCCCAGTCTTTAGCTCAAAATTGCTATCAAATTTGCAAAAGCTCGAAATGGCTTTCACATGCTACAGGCTACATTGTAATGTAAAATATACTACTGAAAAGTCTCAATCTGTTGAGTTTTTTAAGAAAATATATAACTATTTTCCACATTGCATTTGAATAACTGTTGCACCATACGCAGTTTCAAGTCTATCAGTCAATTGGTTCTGGAGAAGAAGATTGTTGAAGGTTTAAGCACATATTGGCATGGTGGCCAAGTTTGGCATGTGACCGTTCGGACAACTTTTCGTTCCCTGAGCGTCTGGAGGCTTTGTTTGAAATTTTAATACAATTGACTCAGGGCTTGAAATTTTAATACAACTGACCCAGTGGCTTGTAAAGAGAGGTTTTAAAATGCCAAAATATGAGATGGCTGGGTATATGATCAAAGAATGACCTTGACCTTCACATATTTTCATTTTCTCATACAAACAATTGTACATACCACAATTTTAGGCCAAATTCCTCAAAATGTTTCATGAAACCTTATGTTCTAGCAATTTACTATATTTGACAGTGACGTTAAATGCTCAAAGTCAACACAAAGTCATATTTTAAACAATTTTGGTAGTACTTGAATGTTTTATGCTACATAACAAGTTTCAAGGCCATCAGTCAATTGGTTGTGATTTAACCGTTTATAGGCAAGGCGCCCATGTTTTAGCATTTTTCCAGAATTGACCTCGCCGTAAAAACGTGAACTTCAACCTTTTGTATTCATTTGAACAAGTTTGGTAGTATTCATGTGATCAATGCTACATTACACACTTTGGTTCTTGAGAAAATATTTTTTAAGTTTTTATACCACATATGGTCATGGCGGCCATGTTTGTAATGTGACCCGGACCATTGCATATATATATTCTTTTCCGCAGGCCCTGGAGGCTCTATATGAAGTTTAGTTACATTTGGCATGGTGGCGTTTCAGAAAATATTTGAAATTTGAAAAAAAAAAAAAAAAAATGAGAGTCACGGGTTTTGCGGCCATTCTGGTCATGTGACCTCGACCTTTTGAACAAATTGTCATTTCCTCAACCCCTGCGGGCTATATACAAAATTTGGTTACAATTTGCTCTGTGACTTTTGAGGAGATGTTTGATATTGTCATACAATTAGTGTCCCGGGTCAAAAATCAAAGAATGACCTTGACATTTTGTACTCATAGTTGCTTATGTGAATATTAAGGCAACTCTATATACCAATGTATATGCCAAATTTTCCAATATTTTCCATGAAGTCTTCTGTTCTAGAATTTTTCAACAAAGGTCAAGTCAACCCAAGGTTATAATTTGCACAAACTTGGTAGTACTTGAGAACTCAATGCCACATACTAAGTTTCATGGCCATTGGTCAATTTGTTCTGGAGGAGAGCATTTTTTAAATCTTTTATCCTCTCTGGTAATGGTGGCAATATAGTTCATGTGAGCTAGACCATTGGAACATATTGTCTTTCCCTTAGCCCCTAGAGGCTCTATAGGAAGTTTGGTTTCAATTGGCCCAGTGTTATTTTGTAGCAAATTTTTATTTTGTAGCAAGTTTTTGAAATTGTCAAAAATGAAAGTCCTGTAAAAAAGGTCAAAGAATGACTTATGGACGGACGCTCGGCGCCCCGTTACTGTGGCTATGGATTCGTTCCGCTGAGGTGCGGGGGTAACGTCGATATGAGAATTGAAATATGATGATGTCAAAGAATGACTTTGACCGTTTATATTCTTCAATTTTCATTTCCTTATTTAGACAACTGTATATACCAATTATTAGGCCATAATTTTCAGAACGTTCTAAGAAATCTATGTTCTAGCAATTTCCAGTATCCAGATCATTGGTCAATAGGTTCTTGAGAAAAATATTTTGCACTGTTTTAACCATATATAATATTGGCGGTCATGTTGATCATGTGACCTGGATGGTTTGAACAAATAGTCATACTCTCATTTCTGTAGGTTATATATATGAAATTTAGTTACAATTTGCCCAGTGGCTTTTAAGAGGATGTTTGAAATTGTCCAAAAATGAGAGTACCGGGTCCAGGGTCAATGAATGACATTGACCTCTCGTACTCACCGATCTCTATGTAATTATTAAGGCAGCTGTATAGGCCAGTTTTAAGGCCAAATTTTTCAAGTTCAATATTTTCCTCGAAATCGTATGTTCTAGCATGTTTCAATTCTCAAACTTGCCTCAAAAGGTCAAGGTCAACCCAAGGTCATAATTTGTACAACCTTTTCAGTACGTGAGTACCCAATGCTACATCATAAGTCTCAAAGCCATTGGTCAGTTCGTTCTGGAGAAGATTTTTTAAAGTTTTTAGCACATGTGGAAATGACGGCCAAGCAGGTCATGTGTCCTGGACCATTGGAACATATTTTCCTGTCCTTAGCCCCTGGAGGGTCTATTTGAAGTTTGGTTTCTATTTGTCTAGTATTATTTTAGGATTTTTTTTAATATGAAACATGAAAGTCCTGGGTCAAAGGTCAAATAATGAAGCTCAATGTCATAATTTGGAAAAACTCGCTGGTACTTTTTTGTGCCAAATGCTACATACAATGTTTCTATGCCACCGGCGTACTTGTACTGCAGCAGAAGTATTAGAGAGCTTTCTACCAGATATAGGCATAGCGGCTATTATGGTAATGTGACTTAGATCATTTGAATACAATTTCCTTCCCATAAGCCCTGCAGGCTTTCTATAAAATTTCGTCAGACTCGGCCTAGGAGAAGTTTGAAACAATTATTATGGACGGACGACGGACGACCACGGATCCAACTGCTCCCGCAGCCTCTGGTGTAGGTGAGCTGGACAACAATAAAATGGTGGTCCTACGCAAACCTCTAGAACAGAATACCGAAGGAGCAACACTTACTAATAATATCCCAAGTGTAACTCATCACCGTGTAGTTAAACAGGGAGGCAAATTTGTTACAAGACCACGTTAACCAGGCACAGTTTTCTCAGTATATTGTATTGTATATTTCATGCTTCTCTCTTTCGGCCGCTACTGTTAAGCAAGTGTATAAAGGTGACATACATATATTACGACCAGCCGTTAGTTTTATAGGCGTTTGGAAGTTCAATACACTATAAATCAACTTAATTACAATGCGTGGTCCATTTGAGACATTGCCCAAATTATGATTGCCGGTACATAAGTAGTGCCTTTGAAGTCAACGTCTATAAATAAATGAGCATGTACCGTCAGAAATCCAAATATTGGGACAGATAATTCTGTGCAAACAGTACAGACTCAGATTCGACTGTTCAGGTCCTACACTGTTCGACAGTATATCTGCATCGTTTGGAAGTATCACTGCATTATAAACCCAAACTGTTTTACTTTTAGAACAATAAATGAACCGTGACGTGAGAAAATCAACAATGTGGTTGTGCGCCCAGCGCAGGCTCAGATCAGCCTGGGCATCCGCCTAGTCTGATCAGACTCTTCGCTAAGCGCTTAAAGGGTAGCTAAGGGTCTTAGCTACCTCCATGCGGACAGCGAAGACTCTGATCAGACTGGGCGGATGCCCAGGCTGATCTGAGTCTGCACTGGGCGCACAACCACTTTGTTGGTTTTCTCGTGTCGCGGCTCAAATATAGTCTGTTTTGGTGTCCCAATTGTTAAAATATTTGCGGTAACCCGTCTGAGAAGTTGCAGAAAATTCTTTTAGAGGCGCCCTGGTCGAGTAAATAATCCTGAAGGTTGCGGGTTCGAAACCTCTTGGGCCAAGTCCTATAAACTTTATAATTAATTTAGTAGTACTTAACCGAACTAAAACTTCAACACTTCATTCTAGTTATCAAATAAATCATACCTTATTCCTTATATAGACTGATTTCAATTAAATATTCTTTGATGCCTGTAATTAACATCAAACGTTTACTGAATTTCAGTATGTTAAGTTAACATGGTTACGCATGCGCGAGAGCTATTGAGACCTACCCAATTTTGGAAAGTCTCAGTGCACGTGTATGAAAGTAAAAAGTATGCAAAGACCAGGAACTGAAACAATCAAAATCCAAATCCAGCCCTCAAACCATAGTTGGAAACAACTAAGATTACAAATAATCAAGATACAGAGAACATATGGCCAACCGAGTGAGCAGCTTGTTCCCAAAAGGTGGCCACTCAGCAACCCAAACCGAACCTTGATGTGTTTAGCGTAGTTTATGTGAGGCTGATAATTCTGAAAATAGTGCACCGGTCCAGTCGGTGCTTCGCCTGAGGGCCTGTACACTTGCATAGTACACTCCAACACTTGAAAAGATACAATTTCTGAAATGTCAGAGCATTTGAAAGCAAGAAGTACACCGAAGAAATGAAAAAAAGCAGATTTGGTTTAATTGCAGCCATTCATGACCATGTGTTAACTCTGGCTTAGCCCCTAGCAGTGGCTACTCTATTCTTATAATGAGTGGAAATGGAATCAATGACACTAATGGACCAGAAAGTATATACTTTAGACTTTGTTAGAGTTCGACGAGACGTTTATTGGCTGCCACACGAATTTGTCTTGGCTTGGCCCACTGTGGTTTAAGTAATGGCTTCCTCTACCTCTGGCTGACAGTGGAGTTTGGTTTAGCCCAGAGTGTTTGCTCTGTTTTAGCATATTTATCAATTTGATTTTAATGTCGTCGCTATGGTGCATTGATTACTAGGTTAGTTCGCGTAATGATTCCCTAAGCTCTAATCTTAATACACACCAATATGTACTCATAAACTTAATTTTAAGAACATCTGTCAAATGGTCTAGGAGGAGTTTCGATGGCACAGTTTTTTAAAGCGACCTTCAAACGGGCACAACTATAAAAACTGGACCACATGATAAACCGCAGAAACAGATTATTCTTTAATTTAGTTTCTGAGGTGTATACATTCACAAATTTTCAAGCACACCTTTCGAACTTTTAAAACTATTCGGACGGAAAAACGGACTGATAGACGGACACCGTCAAAAAAGTATAACCCCATCCACACACATACATACACACACTCACACACAGTTTGCGGGGAGTATATTTATTAAGTAATAAAGACTATCCTCATTCGTATTTGCAGCTGCACGCATCAACAACCGCATTGAATGTACTGCTTACTTCCTTGTTGGAAAACAATTTTTCAATGAATATAGGGGAAACTTCGATGCTGTTTAATTTATTGTGTTATCATTTAAACCCTTCTATAATAAAATTTGAAAATAGGTAAAATAGTTGTTAAATGTTTTTCGAATAATTTGCTTAGTCTGTTGTAACCCTTCTGTTGGTCTAAATTATTTAGTTTAATAACGATAACTGAGTTACCACCTATCTGGGAAAGAGCTGCTGACTCGGCTTATCACTTGTAACTTATTGTTTGTTGGGATGTCTTTGTCAATCTTTCCCTTTGATGTTGGGGATAGGGTTTGGGATCTGATTCAGTCAGTTCCTGAAATGTAGTTACTCTTCAAATTTACATACAACTAGATAATGTTGTCTGATTTAAATACTTTAAGCATCAATCAAATCAATCAATCAATCAATCATGTCTAAAATGGATTTAACGTATGCTGATGATATGTGCTGTGTAACTAGTAAAAAAACAAATGCACCGAGATCTACTGTAATAACTGGTTTTAATATAATGTCAATAACTATTTTGTTTTACGCTGCATGTAACATGAAACATGCAGCTGGTGTTGTGCCATGTGGCGGCCGTAAAACGTCTCCCCGTACATCAATCATAGTGCAGATTATATATTATATTTTCGCCCTTTGAGATCAGAGAATATTTTCTGAGACATCTGAAATTTTAGATTGGCTTGCGAGAATGTCAGGCCACCAGCATGCTGCAAATACTCGCTTGAGTCCCTTCTACAAGTGTAGCGTTTGCCCTACGGGGCTACTCGGGTTGCATTCGATCTCCCGATTGCAAGAAGTTCTGCAAATATGAAAACGTTGGCTCTTTGAGATCTTTGGGTTTATTCTGAGTCAGTTTGACAATAGAGTTCCGCTAGAGAGGGTGTTAAGAGACGTGAGCATTGTTGCGACACGACATCACTGCTCATGAACAGACTCAATTAACATGATTCTGCTATTAGTTTCTTTTGGAGCGATCCTTCCTTCCAGAGGATCTTCCTTCAGAACCTATGAACGCTGTGTGGTCATTGCTTCCAGAGGAACTCCCATCAGAATTAAGCCGAGACACGAGGAAACCAACAAAGTGGCATTAGCGCCCAGCGATGACTCACATCAGCCTGGACGTCCTCCCAGTCTGATTATTGTATTCGCTGTCTACACGGACGTAGCTTAGCTACCTTTTAAACGCACAACGAAGACTCTGGATGCCCATGCTGATCTGAGTCTTCGCTGGGCGCACATGGCACTTTGTTGGTTTTCTTGTGTCGTGGCTTAATTCATGCATACTGTGCAAGTAACAACAAACACACATACTAATGATGACCAAAAGGTCTTAAATTGTTTCATAAACAAGTTTACTGGACATAAATAAAGGGCCAGATATCAGCGATGAATCGTAATATACTGCTCAAAATATGTAAGGCATATCAAGACATTTAAGGCAGCAGAGGTAAGGAAAATAAGTAAATGAATATTAAACTGTTATAATTCATAAAACAAATATTCGTAGAGAGACCCTCAATATGAATATTGATACAATTACGCTTGTCACGTGACCTAGAGTAAATTGGAAGTAGACAAGGGGTCGACACCCGAATCCAACGCAGCAATGACTAATAATTTTTATGCAAACTTTATTAAGACGGACGCCTAATGCCTCAGGTAACAAGATACAGATACTTTTTTCATGCGGGTTTGTCACAGGAGAAAGTGATAGGCGCAAAAGATACCATTGTGTGGTGAATTGTCTTACATATGGTAACATTTGTAACAGCCCTTCACCTTAAATAATGCAATAAAGCCTATCAAAGTGTGTGTTTTCAGTTAAGAAAATTTTATTATTCGCAGAATCTAAGGGTCCAAAAGAAATTTTTTTGCCGATGTGAAATTGAGGTGAAGACCCCATAGTCCTTCATGTGCTGCTCTGGGTCACATGACCTGCATTGAATGTTTCTGTTTTAGTTGAATATTGTTACTTGAATAGTATTCTGCCAATATACAACAATAAACTAACCCAACCATTATTATTAATTTTTGTACACGCTTTTATGTCATAATATCCCCTACTTTGTGTGAGCAGTATAGATATTTTCGCTGTTTTGAGTACTAATTCACGCGAAGCGAACAACTAGGAGGAAGTTGCTCGCGCGTAAAACCGGTAAAATCCGCACCCCCCCCCCCCCCCCCCCCCCGCGCTAAACTTTACACCCCTCCCCCCTTTTAACTTTCCAACGCGGTATTTCTGTTTGCCACGTTTTGTGGGCTGCTAGCAATGTGGAAACGTGTATAACTGCTCACTTTTCTTCCTGTTGTGCTTGGTATTAGCGGTTTAACATCCCCGTCCCAACAACACACACACACACACATCCAGCAGCAATTTATTACTTGAGCGTTGCTCCTTTTTTGGTGCATTCTAATGGAAGCGTGGTCCATTCAGATTGTAACTGTTCGCCCACTTTCTGTTTGTCTTCGACTTAATTGTTCATTATTTTTATTAAGGATATTATTAAGGTCAATGTGAAAGAGCTGTCCCATTGACTCTTTGCTTCTTTGCTGGTGCTGTTTAATTTAGGAGCGACACATTCTTTTAGTACATCTTACCCTAAAAAAATAATAAATAAATAAATGAAATATAGGCGGCAAATAAAGCAAAAACCATTCCCATCCCTACACCTTCTGGCAGCGTCAGTTCATTACAAAAGTATCTATCATGACGTTTATTAAATGATGCAAGGGAGTAAACCACAAATGTATAAGTACTACAGTAACAACTGATTTAACGTTATTTTCAATGGTTGCTCGCAGTCAGAATGTCATCACGTACATGGCTCAAGAGCACAACTTCAGTATTATTTTACGACTTGTAGACGGTATCCACAGATAATATAAAAAAAGTCATACACAATGACGTTTTTTCATATGAGATTGTAAACCGAGATAACAAGGCAAGGTTTCGAGCAACAACGTCGTGTACATGTTGAGCTTCGTTGAGGGCATATGTAGAAACCTCTGCGATTATGAAAAATAAATAAATACAAAATAAATAAATTAATGGCAACTCAAAAGTGCTCTATTTATTAAGCCAGTTTTTCTCTTTAATGTCATATTCATACAGGCTCATCAGTCTCTATATTAGACTCTTTTCAGTTGACGTCGCTGTTATTCAGTGGATAACGTTGTGTCATAAAAATCGTATGACCGCACGTGTAGTAACACTTTGGCGCATACACGTAACGTCACCGGCAACGTCCATATCAAAAATGCATTGTCAACGTCCATATCAACAATGAATTTTCTTTTTGAACTAATAATCAGTTTGAAGCCATCAAAATACCATTTTAAAGGGTCACATAATAAACAGAATCTCTTACGCATGGTCATTTCATATGAAATTTATGAAACGCTCGTTTTATAAATTTCTTATGAAATGGCCGTTCGTGTAATAACATTTTTTGATAGACTGAAGAAACAGTATATCTCCTTATCACAAAAGTCGGCCTACTTTTGAACACATTTACGTTAATAAAATGGTACAAATACAGTATACAGTCATGTAGCCTTATTCCTTGTCAGGCTTTTATTTATATTGCATTGCGGGATGAAAAACAGAAAAGGAAGGTGTATTTTGTTGTGATATTTTACAGATTTTAAAAACATGTTCCCTCCTATCATTTGCCAGTTATAATACTCATTATATGCTAATCGACCCGCATTATAATTACATGACAAATAAGGTGGGGGTTGGGTGGGGACCGTTAGCGTCCTGTTGCTCCTGTTTAACTGTTAATAGGTATGGCTTCAGGGTTCAATTTATCTTCCCCTCTCAATGTAGGAATATTCTTAAATGAAAGCATTTGCTCCACAAGTGCAGAATCTTTTCTTGAAACACAAAAAAGATCCGATTTTAGAAGGATTTCGTCGTCCTGGGAGGCATGTGTCAATAAACTGTTCCGCGTTGTAAAAAAAAGGTTGAAGGTCTTATTTTATTTTACTGATTTTTATTATTATTATTATTTTCTTTTGACGTTTCAGCTCACCAGAGCCGAAGGGTCCGGGAGAGATTATAGGATAGGCAATTGTCCGTCGTCGTTCGTCAACACTTTTAAACGACATCTCCTCTGTAGCTACCAAGCCGATTGGGCCCAAATTTCATCTGTAGCATCCTTGGGCTAGAGGATTGAACGTTTGTGCTTTTTATGAAAATCTGCCCTTTAGTTTGGTTGCTATGGCAACTTAGAGCTCTCATAGACTTGTAATGGGGAAAACTAAATGGCATTTTCTGCCAAGCCATTGCAGATATGTTGACAAAATTTTTATAGAAATGTTCCTTGAGAAGTTTATATCAGCTGAATGTTATTTGGCCCACTGCTTCTTTTATTGGTTGCCATGGAAAAAAATGAGAAAATAATGGATAAAAATACTTCAGAAATTATCTCCTCTGAAGCCACTGGTCCGATAAGGCCCATATTTCATCTGTAGTATCCTTAGGCTAAGCGAATAAAAGTTTGTGGTCTTTTTATGAAATTTGGCTCTTTAGTTTGGTTGCTATGGCAACTTAGAGTTGCATTGACTTATAATGGGGAATATTAAAAAATGGCATTTCCTGCCAAGCCATTGCAGATATGTTGACGAAACTTTTATAGAAATGTTCCTTGAGAAGTCTTATATCAGCTGTATTTTTTTTTTTGGCCCACTGTTCCTTATATTGGTTGCCATGGAAACCAAAATACAAAAATATGCCTAATAATACTTCAAACATTATCTCCTCAGAAGCCACTGGGCAGATAAGGCCCAGATTTCATTTGTAGTACTGTTAGGCTGGCAGATTGAAAGTTTGTGTTTTTTATGAAAATCGGTTGTTTACTTTAGTTGCTATTACAACTGAGAGTTGCATTGACTTATAATTGGGAAAATTAGAAAATGGCATTTACTGCCAAGCCATTGAGGATAGGTTGACAAAACATTTATAGAAATGTTTCTTGAGAAGTTTTCTATTAGCTGTATGTTTAATGACACACTGCTCTTTTTATTGGTTGCCATGGAAACCAAAAAGCAAAAAAATGGAAATAAACTACTTAAAAATTGTCTCCTCAAAAGCCACCAGGCCGATAAGGCCCAGATTCCATCTGTAGTAGCCTTAGGCTGGAGGATTGAAAGTTTGTGTAATTTTATGAAAATCGGCTCCTTAGTTTGATTGCTATGGCAACATAGAGTTGCATTGACTTATAATGGGGACAATTAAAAAAGGCATTTACTGCCAAGCCATTGCGGGTATGTTGACAAAACTTTTGTAGGAATTTTTTTGACCCATTGCTCTTTTTATACGCCCGTTTTGTCTGACATTTTATATACAGATTGACAGCAAAATTGCGTTTTATTTTCAGAAGGTTGACAGTAGTCTTAACATAAAGATACACAGTGAGCAGCGGACATCCATGACAGATTGGGAGATAGATTTTGTATAAGTCAATGACTTACTTCTGTATCCCTTTCATCGTACTGTATTTTGCTATGTCATATAATGATTTTTGTATACATATTTATGTGTACAGTATTACTGAATAAAATATTGTTTAAACTTGCAGCAAAATTACACTGTTCCGTTTGCTGCACTTGGAAAACGTGCAAAATTAAAATATACGTATAGTTCGGCTATTCCAGCGTTTCAACCAGTAAGGATTTCTATGCTTAAGGTCTGAATTTTTCCCATGATTAAAAAGTTATACAGATCACTGACTTTTGCTTTGCATGTACGACTTAGACCTGCAACTTGCATGGCAAATGGATTTTGGAGCGTTTATGTCTATGTTAGTACGTTAAACACACGTTGACGTTGACGTCATTGTTGAGATAAATTGTAGATTATCCTCAAACTGATCGTTGGAATAATGATTAATTGTATACATTTTACACTTTATCAACTTACATTACTTACATAACAGACAACACTAGATAGTTTTGACAATATGTACGTGGCCTTGACCGCATTTCAAGGTGCCTGTACACAATTTAATCCTTTAAGATCACACTTTTAAGATTACTACTTTTGACCATTCTTCTTCTTTGGCGTACTGAGAATCGTTCCCCCACCCTCGTGTCCCAGCTTTCCACTCATATATATTGCGTATTTGCCATGTATAAGTTTGCTGCATAAAGGGTATGCTGGATCACGGAGTGGTGGGGGGGGGGGGGGGTGGGGGGGTAGTCCTTGTATTTTATTTTGATTATAGTGTTATAGTGAAGCGTTCCCTTTTGGCCGTTTTAAATGGAAGTATAAATGTGGTTTTCAAGTTTAAATGCTAATCAGGCATAATGAGAAGTCACTCATTATTTTGTATTGTGAAATGCATGTGCTTAGCATGCATTTATGACAAATATCTATGGAATGAATAACTGATTTCAGTATTTTTATTACCTCAAATAATAAGGTGTGCGAAAACGTTGAATTTAGGGTAGGTAATGTAATGTTAGCCTGGATTATCTCCCAATGTCTTCGGGGCTGAATCACAAATGATCTGATTTCAAACGGTTTACATATTTGTGGAAGCTCCGATAAGAAACAAATGCCCACTTTATACTTTTAAAAATTCGAACCTGTCGTGCCGTTCTAATGAGAAAAAAGAGCTATCCTTTTAAATGAATTCTGTTGCGCTATATTGCATGTAGCACATCTGTAAACAAATCACATGTCCAGTGACAGAACTGTTTTGGCTATCCTTTGCTGATGCTGATAACTCGACCACATTTACTGGTCATTATCTAACAGTAGTAGCGGTGGTGTTGTATTTTGTTATTTATTTGTTTCAGATGGAAGGCAGTGCGTTTTCAGATTCGGGTGCGATTCCAAATGCAAGCAATGATAACAGCAAAAGCCCTAATCCTTTTGCAGGCCTTGCTGGTTTTCAGTCAAGACTCCGATCACTTGATATTGAAATAGTTAATGATACTGATAACGACCTGCGGTTTCTGTGTGACAATTTTCGTTGCGGTACATGCTATATTTCTCCAGATCCTGTTGATATCAGCCCGGGAGGGACATGTTTGGCATATGTGTGTAGCAAATTGATTTCTACCCTTGGAGTACATGGCGGCTTGATGTACGAGCTAGTTGGAACAGGAAAATGTCTTTATATAGGTTTTGATAACCCAGTGATAGGTTCAATGAAAAATTTTATCGAACTCGGCACACCAGGAAGATGGGCCAGATGGGCTAGCAGCCAAACGAAAACAGGGTCTGTGAAAAATATTTCAAGCGATGGCTATGATGTTGTTGCTGTGATTAAACCTCCCAGGCAGTCCCCATTCCGACTCATGCAATATACCGTGAGAAAAAGGAGAAATGAAAATCGTCCACATTGAGGCAGAACGGGTAACGGACAATGGTTAAGAGCAAGGGTTACGAGTTTTATTTATGTGGATCCCTAGACAAAATGTTATGAGTGCACATTTCTTGTACCTTGGTACATCTTATATTGTAACATTATCTTTAGAAAGAAAACAAAATTATTTAACTGCTATCTATAATTTTAAATCTCTCAAAAAATAAACCGACAGTCGAAGTTTGATCAAACATAGCCATATATGACGCTGACTTAATCGGTTTCATTCAAAGTATGGATACAAACGCATATATGCTAGAAACACCTCTGTATGTGCGTATCATTTGAATCAGCTGCACCCGTATGCTGATTGCCGAGATTGCCGTAAAGATTCTATTAGTTGGACCATAAAATAATTGTGGTTTGGTTTTACAATGCAGCAACGCATCCCAAATATGTAGATGGAATGGAAAACAGTGTAGGCTCTGATCAGACTATTTTCAAGGTTGAATAATTTCAATAACACGCCTGTCTTGGTCATTGTAATGTAATATTTATACTGTCAGTATGATATATGTATTACTGACCTACCTGTATTAATGGTTGCAATCAATATACATGCACTTATATACATGGTCAGACATTTGAGAAAAAGCTACTGTTTTTAGCTGGTCTACCTAACAATTTGAGAAAGAGTTGGAACAAATAATTGCTAGGACGCTCTTTTTAATTGATCAAAGTATCTTCAGAGCTAAGTACATTTTCAAGAACGGATTTTATTTTTCAGATATCTGCGCAGAAAATTACCATTGATCTTTCAATATAAAATCACTTTTCTAAACAGCATGTCTCTCTATTTTGTATTCTAAACTGTAGAGAACAACAAAAATAAGAAGTCTGCTAACTTTCGGGGAGTTAATTTTATATGGTTTTATTGAGATTTTTGTATATACCACAAATCACCACCATAAGTCATGCTTAATTATCTAGCACTCAGTCATTCTTAATTTGCAAGCACTCAATCACTATAAATTTTGTAGCACCCAAGTCATTTGCTTTTATCACTCATTCGTTATGAATTTTCTCGCAATCAGACATTTTAAACTTATAGTACTCATTCGTTATGAATTTTCTGGCTAACTTTATAGAACGCATTCTTTATGAATTTTCTAGCTACCTTTAGTGTACTCAATCGTTATGAATTTTCTAGCACTCAGTCAAAATCAAATTTCTAGCAGCCAACTAACTATCAATTAATGATGTTCTCATTCGTTGTCAATTTTCCAGTACTCGGTCATTATCAATTTGCTAATGCTGTTATTATCATGTTTTTATTTATTTTATTACTTTTCTAGCACGGAGGGAGGTGGTGGCCGGGAGATGGTGCTGGACATTACTTTCAGTGCCAGGGCGTCCTACTTATTTGGATAAAAGTAGGGCAAGGGCCCTTGTGCTTGCAGTAGGAGCAGGTGGGGTTTGGGATGTTCTCTCTCTCGTCTATCATTTCTCTTTTCTTTCTCCCCCTCTCGCGAAGACGGTCCGAAATAGACTGAAATACTGTCTCAAAGGGTCGTTAAGTCCAAAATAACCAATCTAGCTCTCAGTCGTTATTAATTTCAAGCACTCGATCATTATTTCTTTTCTAGCCCTCAGAATGGACTTCAATTTTCATGGTTATGTATTATTAATGAGTGCGCTTTTCGCGATCTTCCGGCGAAAGAAAAGAGACAAATTCTCGGGAACTGACACAAGTTTGTCTGTCAGTTATTTTGGTGTATTGTATATTGCTTTATAGTCTCTATTTTTTTTCTGGCTGTTTCTTTCCGTTTTGGTTCTATCTGGTTCGTTTATAGTATAATAAGAGTTTGTTGGGCTAATATGTTATTATTTACTTAGTAAGATTGATTCGTACAAGAAAAATGATAACTTTCAAATCTTCTATGTTTAGCATTTGTATAGAGTTTGTGCGCTTTGTATAGGATGTAAATAAATACCTTTAAATTAAATTTAGCAGCGGTTTGTTTGTAAAACCTTCTCGGCTTACATTTCTGCAATAAATGCATTGACGAGGCTGCAGTATTTATTGTGTGGAGTCTCATTGGCCTTTTCTTTTTTTCGATTTCTGCTAGACAGAAAATACAGAAGAAACTGACAATTGGCCACACTCTGAGTCAGTTTGAAAATACAATACCACTGAATTGGTGGAAGGTGGCGTGAGCAGTGTTGCAACATTACATTACTGCACAGGAAAATACCCAATTAAACCAAGTCTGCTCCTTTTCGTTATGTATTACCTGCTTTCAAAGTATGCCTCTTAAGAATGTATTTGAGCCGCGACACGATAAAACCAACAATGTGGTTGTGCGCCCAGTGCAGACTAAGATCAGTCTGGGCAAAAACCCTGTTTGATCAGATTTTTGTTAAGTACTCAAAGGGTAGCTAAGGGTCTATTCTACCTCCATGCGGACAGCGAAGACTGATCGGACTGGGCGGATGCCCAGGCTGATATGAGTCTGCGCTGGCCTCTCAACCACATTGTTGGTTTTCTTGTGTCGCGGCTCATTTCTATTTTTTCGCAGGGCACACTATAAAATATCTTCACCTAGTGTGATGAAAACATTGCTATTATCACGATTGCAAAACATCAGCAAAGAGTCCGTTATTTTATAGAAGAAGAACAATAGTGCCACGAGGCCCTGAAACGCTCCCCTGAGTAAAACGGTCAAACGTCAAACTCGGGTCATCATTTAAACAAACTAGATAGTTTGAAGGAGTCAAAATATAAGAGACATTGGTAAAAAGGTCAAAATATTATTGTACTCATTTATTTGACTGTATTTAAGAAAAGAAATTATGTAAATAAACTGAAGAAAAAGTCATTAAATAAACATTTCATGGAAAGATGTATTGGGGGGAGTAACTCAACAAATGTTTGGAAAACAATAAAACCTTATTTATCCAAAAAGTCATGTAGCAGTCAAGCAAAACTTGTTTTAAGGGAAAATGAATTAGTTGTATCAAAAGAGGAAGAAGTGGCTGAAATTTTCAATGTTTTTTTTGTAAATGTTGCTAAGGATATAGGGCAGGACTACACTTTTAATGGTAACAACCACCCTAGTTTGGATAAGATTAATGAAAACAACTTTGCCTCAGATAAATTTAACTTTGCTCCAACAAATCAAAAAACTGTATCAAAAATCATTTACAAATTCAACCCCAAGAAGGCAACAGGATGTGACAAGGTCTCAGTAAAAATCTTAAAGCTAGGCCAGCAGTCTTTTGTTCCACTTTATTCAGATCTAGTAAATAACACTATTTCATCAGGCATTTTCCCCAATAATCTTAACTTAGGCCAAGTTGCTTCAATTTTCAAAAAGAATGACACAATGGAAAAATCAAATCACAGACCAGTCAGTATACTTCCTGTTTCCTCCAAAATATTTGAAAAGGTTCTGTCAGAGCAGCTTTCCAACTATTTGAAGACATCTTTGATAAATATCTATGTGCTTTTAGAAAAGGACACGGTTGCCAGACAACTCTTTTAAAACTTATAGAAGATTGGAAAGAAGCCCTTGACAGTAACCAATATGTTGCTGCAATTTTGATGGACCTATAAAAGACCTTTGATTGCCTGCCACATGAATTTTTACTTAGTAAACTGTCTGCATATGGTCTTTCAAAGGATGCTGTTAAACTAATGTCAAGTTACCTGTCAGAAAGGAAACAGCAAATTACAGTAGGAGCTGTTGTCAGCAGATGGGCAGAAATAACTAAGGGAGTCCAACAGGGGTCAATTTTGGGACCTATTTTATTCAACATATTTATTAATGACATCTTTTATTTTATTCATACAGGTACTTTGTACAACTATGCCGATAACAACACCCTCTCATTTCATTCTTCAAACTATGGCAACTTAATTAGAACTCTTCAAAATGATAGTGAGATTTTAATTGATTGGTTTCATTTTAATTGTATGAAAGCAAATCCTGACAAATTTCAGGCTGTTCAGTTGGAAAAAAAGACACATGCTAAGTCTCCAGTTTTCAAAGTCGGAAATGCCTCAATTGAATGTGAGGATGTTGTGAAATTACTCGGTGTAGATATTGATTTTAATTTGAATTTTGATTTTTACATCCAAAATATTTGTAAAAAAGCTGGTCATCAACTCAATGTACTAAAAAGATTGGGCAAAAACCTTTGCAAACTTAGCAAGTTGACCATTTTTCATACTTTTATTCTCTCAAATTTTCATTTTTGCCCCCTTACTTGGCATTTTTGTTAAAAAATAAAATTTCCAAAATTGAGAAGATTCAAGAAAGGGCCCTGAGCTTTGTGTATGAAGATTATACCAGCTCATATGATGAGTTGCTGACTAAAGCCAATTTACCTGCTTTGCATGTCCGACGTCTAAGAACAATGGCCATTGATACTTTTAAAATTTTAAATAATTTAGCCCCACGCGTTCTTTCTGATTTATTACTCAAAAGGGAAACTACATCGAAGTTATTTTTTAAGATTATGAAGGCAGCAAGACGATAAAGGACGTCAGACTGTGCAAAGTCGGACACTGGCGAAAAGAGCCGAACATAAGTGGCTGTCGTAATTAACATAAGTTTCTTTCTAAATGTAATAGAACACCCTATAGAAATTTGAAAAGTAACTACAATTCAGGAACTGACTGAATCAGATCCCAAACCCTATCCCCAACATCAAAGGGGAAGATTGACAAAGACATCCCAACGAACAATAAATTACAAGTGATAAGCCGAGTCAGCAGCCCTTTCCTAAATAGGTGGCAACTCAGCTATCTTTATTGAACTAAATAATTTAGACCAACAGAAGGGTTACAACAGACTAAGCAAATTATACAATAAACATTTAACAACTAGTTTTACCTATTTACTTTTTTTTTTATTACAGAAGGGTAAACATGAGAACACAATAAATTAAATAGCACCGAACATAAAACAAATGCAACCGCAACGACAGTACCGCCTAGGGAAGGTCAGTAATAACTACTAGGGGGGTTTAAACCGGTTTTACAGGACCCAAACCTTCACCCTCACCCTCACCGTCCGCCGCTGTGCACACAATTAGTTGGTAATTCGGTTCGTATGGAGGTCCCCTAACTCATCAGAGAGTCATCACCGTCAACAATTAAAATCAAGAAAAGACCGTGATGAAGCAAGTATGAGGACTCGACAGCCAAAACGTGTTCAGACACCTGGAGAAACCTTATAAATGCAAAAAGTATTCACTTTAACAAGTTCCTCCTTGAAAATCAAACGCTGTTAACATAAAGGTACATATACGCAAGAAAAAGTATCTTTCATGGATGTGAAGTGCATATAGAAACAATCACCATTCTAAAAAACTGTCTGGCATCTCGGGGAATTGTTTTTTTATATACTCTAAGGTTTTTGCTAAAAAAATACCCTTTTTACTAGGAAAAACTGATAACCTTTAGATATCATGTTTTTTTTTCTGATACCTGTGTAACTTTATTTGGTTTCCTCTACAAAATATAGAAAAATTCTATATTTTCAATATTTGGTGGTTTTATTACAGCCATTACATGATACTCACCATCGTAATGGTTTTTGATTGCATCAGTTCTTGTCTGCTGAACTGCCCATCTTGTGGACAATCGCTTGCTACTTGGTTCAGTGAATGTTTTTCTCTTTTTAGCTTGCGCTCTCCGGCGCAAGCCAGTATTCAAGTGGTTTAGTGATACCGAGTTATTTTCGGAAGAAACGATACGTCACGCTTAGTCGGAAAATATCAGGAGAGTGTGTACTGCAACGATCCGTTCTAAACTTGTTTTAGGGCCGCAATTAAGCCAAAGAGCTCGGAGAGTTCGTTCCGGTTTGATACAGCATATCTTCATTATTTTCTTCACAGACATAACAAAGAAAGACCTCGTCCGATTTTGTCTATTTCTATCCATAACCGATTTGCCTCATCTGCTATAAATAACAGAGGGAAACTTTATTCTATTTTTGATAGTACATGTCCGTTTTTTTTAAAAATATTTCCGTTAAAAAGTACGTTTTTTTCTTTAACGACTGCCTTGAACTTGGCTACATTTCTTTTGCTTTTTATAAACTGATTGCATAAAAAATAAAACTCCGAATGCAATGCAAAGTATTTGGCTTTGCATCCTAATAAATATATCAAAACGTGTGTAACAAACAGTGTTTATATATAGCTTAGCGCAAAGCATTAGCTTTTCCAAAAAACCATGCAGCGGCCTCGCGAAAAATAGGCCTTAGGGCATCGCATTATCTGACTATTCAGAGCAGCCGGCACACTGTCCAGTGCCGATGCATTCGTTGGATCTATTCAGTCTTTTTCGGCATATAATATACTCTTCAGCTTTCATGCTGAGGCTAGACTGATCAGACTGCGCTTTTGCCGGAGTGGGCTGATCTGTGTATCAGTGTAAAATCTGAAAGACCAGAGTTCAAATTTATTGTTTAAATTCAGAAACAAGCGCTTTTGACGATTTTCTTCACTTATCACAGTTACTGAAAAAAAATGGATCCCATGTATCTGTGTGTGTGGCTTATATGTACAACGGTAAAAGTCGATAATGATGGTGAGTAATTAACGCATACGCATTGCAACAGGCATTCCCATGGCACAAAGCGATATATTATGTACACATTTTTAGCATCTGATAAATTTCCTATTGGCCATCAACATGTTTATGAATACCATGAACTGGAAGCCTCTTACAATGACACAGGTACAGAATTTGGATTTTGATTGTTTCAGTTCCTGGTCTTTGCATACTTTTTACTTTTACAGAAAAAGGGGACAATTCAGAATTGTTAAAATTTGAAACTGTTAAGGATTCAATGACAGCTTTATGACAATGGAGGGGTTGGTTGGATGGTGCGATGATGCTGGGTATAACTTCCAGTGTCGGGGCGTTCTACTGATTTGGATTATAGTAGGTGCGGGTGGGGGTTGTGTGGACACTTTTCTTGCTTTTATAACACTTTATAATGTTGCCTTCTTACTTCAGCTATACAAAGGTACAGGGAAATGTTTACACTCTTCGACAATTTTCTTAGATTAACCTATACTGAGCTGACGTTGTTCATACATCCACGAACAACACACATTCATGCAACCTTACGCGTAAGCAACGTCACAGATAATTTAGATAGATGATTGGCCAACGCAACGTTTGATATATGTCATGTCATAGTGACGGCTGCTGTACTTCATTACCAAACACGTCGGTTGATAACTATTTTCCTGTTCTTTGCTTGGCGTTAAATTAGTCAGAACTTCACGAATGAGTAACAAAATTGATGTAAAAACATAGCATAAATATAAAAGATAAATTTCATTTGTCGGGTTCCGTGCTTTGTTGTTCCCAAATGGTGTAAAGCAAGTTATTGTCCCAAACAATAGCAGCATGTATTTTCTTCTCAGAGTGTCAAAATTTTGTTCCAGTCACTGCCACTGATGCCACTTAAACCATAAATAACTTCAGTAAATATACATTTATTGTCTTCTTTTGATGCTAAGTTCAGATGTGCCAAGATTCCATAGACATGGGTTTGAAACAGTCTTTCCTACAATTTTGATTCAGACTAAATATGACTCAACAGCCGTGAAGACAAAGACTTGAGGGTGAGGGTGAAGGTTTGGGCCCAGTAAAACCGGTTTATCCCACCCCCCAGTAGTTATTACTCACCATCCCAAGGCGGTACTGTCGTTGCGGTTGCGTTTGTTTTATGTTCGGTGCTGTTTAATTTATTGTGTTCTCATTATAACCCTTCTATAATAAAAATAGAAAATAGGTAAAAATAATTGTTAATTTTTTTTTCGTATAATTTGCTTAGTCTGTTGTAACCCTTCTGTTGGTCTAAATTGTTTATTTCAACAAAGATAACTGAGTTGCCACCTATTTGGAAAAGAACTGCTGACTCTGCTGATCACTTGTAATTTATTGTTTGTTGGGATGTCTATGTCAACCTTTCCCTTTGATGTTGGGGATAGGGTTTGAGATCTGATTCAGTCAGTTCCTGAAGTGTAGTTACTCTTAAAATTTGAAATAGGTCCATATAGTTATTTTTTGTTGTTGTTGTTGTTGTTGTTGTTCTTGTTGTTTTTGTTATTTTGTGTGTGTGTGTTTGTGTGTGTGTTTGTGTGTGTGTTTAAATATTTCTTCAATTTGCTTTTCAAATAAAAATTACACTTGTTTTTACCTTTCACCCGTGGATAATGCCACCATTCAATAAGTTAGAAATTAAATACTTTGCTTAATAAAAGTTAGCAACAGAAAGTGCACTAACAATCGTGTTCACTTCAATAACAACTCATGAAAATTTCACTGTCTTAGCGGGACAAGCCTTCCTTTTAAAAGGAAATTTTATATACTTTTTAATGAATTATAGAGATTTCTCAGTGAAATCAAAACTGATAATCTCACTGTTTCAAACAGTGAAATTATCACTTTCGATTTCACTGTTTCAGAAATAGGATTTTTGTGAAATGGCCTCAAGTGTTTTGTTGATTAATTGGCTAGATCTTATCTGGCTTGAAAAAAATACGTCATGCATGTTTGTACGTCATTACGACGTTAATGACGTCACTTAAAGCGCCAACATAACATTGTTACTGCACGTGACGTCAGGCCGCATAAGTCTCCTGTAGGCATACTTTCTTGGCACATTTTTTGAGATTTGTTTATCAAAATGATATTTGAAGCTATTTTTAGTTGCAAACTGTGTTTACAACCAATATCATATCCAATAAACATGCTGGAAGCATCAAATTTGACGCAAAACGGCTAGAAAAAAGTTGTGTTTTTGTCGGGATGGCTGACGCTCTTGTATAAACAGAATTATTGCGATTTTCAAGCATAAAATAAATAGAAAATTTGACTTTTTCAGTGAAAGATGAATTTTTATTTCATTCGTGAAAATATTGTTTTTGGTGTTCATTCGGTGAAATAAAATCGATCTTAAACTGAAAAAGTCAAATATCCTCTATGTAATTGCCTATTGTGGGGTTATCAAAACCTATGTATAGAAATTTGTCCCTTCCCTTGAGTTCAAACATAAATCCACCGATGACCCCATCGACGATGAATTATTGCTATCTACAAAGGCAATACTGGTAACTCCGGGTGGGGTGTCAACAGGCTTAAGTAGAATAAACCATGAACAACTGGAAAATATTCATCAAGGAATCGTTAAACAACATCTGTATTGTTTATTATTTCTATGTCGAGTGTTCGCAGTCTTGACGCAAACTTAAAGAGTAACTACAATTCAGGAACTGACTGAATCAGATCTCAAACCCTATCCTCAACATCAAAGGGAAAGATTGACAAAGACATCCCTACAAATAAAAAATTACAACTGATAAGCCGAGTCAGCAGCTCTTTCCCAAATAGGTGGCAACTCAGCTATCTTTATTGAACTAAATAATTTAGGCCAACAGAAGGATTACAACAGACTAATCAAACTATACGAAAAACATTTTACAATTATTTTTACCTATTTTCTATTTTTATTATAGAAGGGTTAAAATGAGAACACAATAAATTAAACAGCACCGAACATAAAACAAATGCAACCACATCGAAAGTATCGCCTTGGGAAGGTCAGTAATAACTACTGGGGGGTTTAAACCGGTTTTACTGGGCCAAAACCTTCACCCTCACCCTCCGCTGCGGTGCACACAATAAGTTGGTAGTTCGGTTCGTATGGAGGTCCCCTAACTCATCAGAGAGTCATCACGGTATTGCAAACCCGCATGTCCCTTCCATAGGGTTAAGTCCAACTGCGTATTCAAACCATAGGTCAGGTGATGAGGCAAATCTTGACGATTTTTTTTGTCTCCAATAGTGCTCTAATGGTGCTAATTCTGTAGAGCTCTGGTGCTGAGAAATCCGTTTCATCTGAAAGTAGTAGAATAACATATCAATAAAGTAAAATGTATTTTGCAGCAAAAAAAAAGATAAATGGTAATAAACAATCTGCGAAAGTTTCTGCCACTGTGTAAAGAGCAGAATCGCAGAGTAAACGGACAATAAAGAATAAGAATAACACTTTCCAGGATGAATAATTGAACAATTTAACACCATTAACAACATTGAAGGAAAGAGAAAGAGGGGTAGAGAGAAGAAGAGATGGGAAGACAATATTAAGGAGTGGACAGGGATGGATTCGCTAGCTCAACTAGGGCAGCCGAAGACAGGACTAGGTGGAAAGCGATTGCTGTAGAGTCATCTGTGGTGCCCTACGACCTCACATGGTTATGGGATAGACTAAACTAGAACACAATTATCGTAGGTCCATTCTTTATTGTTTTCTCACAATTTAGAGTCCCGAAATACCTGTATTGCTGAAGTTAAATACGGTTTGTATCAGAAAAAAAATCAAACGGTAATTTGCTGCTCAAAGGCTTAAAAAAACAGCCTCAGCCATAGAAAATTATGTTTTTTATAAAAGATACTTCAATGCATTGTGAGTGACGTCTCAGTATTTTTTTTATCTAACTCCTTCACAAATTATCAGGCTGAGTAGATTAAAAAGAAGTAGCCTGTGTCCACATGTTTACTAAACTATGAAGGGAAAACAGGTAAATCTACATGTACTGGTTCAAGGTTGAAAACATTCTCTGACGCACCTATTTTGGACACAGTATTGTAGATTTGATGCAGTATGTGTGATATAGGAATACAATAATACATAAGTTGATAAAATAACTGTTTGCATTAAGTTGTACATACATTTCTCGTTCTGACAGTCACTGACAAGTTTCCAGTTTGTTCGGCCAGTTTGTGCTCGAAAAACGAAGTTTCCAGTGCAGCCTCTATAGAGTGATAGTCAATCAATGTCTCTGAAATGAGTAAAATAAGTAAAAAAATAAGTCTAGCGATTGTATGATCTGTGTGACTTGCGTTAACTTTGACTTTAAATTAACCCTTTTGCATAAATCCTTTAGCCTTTACACATTCGGCTCTCGATATCTCGAAGTCGAAGTTCATTTCAAACTACTGAGATCTCTAAGTAAATTTTCTGGTCCCAGAAAATTCGCTTTGAGATATCAGTAGTTGAGATAACAGAAGTTGAACAGTGAAGAAAAATAGGAACTATGTCCTCGCTATGTTCTTTGAATCAAGAGGGTACTTTGAGACATCAGTATCTGAGATACCGTAAGTCTACTAGCGTGTATGTTCTCAAATTGGTTATTATACTTCAATTGGCTCTGTAAAATCAGTTCCAACAAAGTGCACAACTCGGGCAACAGAATAATGTAAACTATCCATTAGCTACGATGTTAAAAAACACCATACGGCTTGTGAGCCAGAACCTACCTCTTCAGTGCCATTATTATATGGCTCTGGTCCAAATCATCCCTGGCAATGAAGATGAGACATGATTTAGCACTAACTACAGCACAAAGATAAACCCATATTGATTTGATCAGCCTCCAGTCCTTGGTACCAGAGATAAGATAAATATATAGTAAATCCAAGTATCACAATAAATAAAATTTGACAGTTTCTCTAAAAGAGATACTGTATGCATAACAATGTATTTCAAAATGTAGAAAATATTTCATGAAAAATATATTTTTTTAACTTGTAATGGAATGCATATATGACAATTGTTATTAAGTTTGACGCGGAAAAAGAACTTATAATTAAAATCTAAAATAGTTCTTTCCAAATAGGGAACAGTTCTAAAAGAAGGAACAGGGGACATTGGCCATATTATAAAACGTCTCTCTTGGTCTTTGCTGATTTATTCCATCCACATTTATAATCATGTTATTCCAAAATGTAAAAAGATAGACGATGATCAGGAATTATTACAATCAAATCAGTCATTCTACTCTCAAAACCGAATGAGAAAGAAAAACACTCACACAAATTAACTAAAACTTCACGATAAACACACACGGTAAATCGAGTGAGCAGTTCTTTCCTAAACAGTTGATCATTGAGTTTCCCTAATTAAAAACAACAGTTACATCTATTTTAACGTATTTTTAATTTAAATTACGAAACAAAACAGAAGGCAGAATGGGCAGCTATTAAGTTGACCAAACTTCTAGAGACCATGGACAAGCGGCCTAAACAACATGTAATAGCTGAGGAACCACAACAGACGTACCGGTTTGGGACGGCCGGCAAAAGCTTACCGGGGAGAGGGGTCACTAATTTTCGGCCTCATCGCAATTACCCAGTGATACCTACAGACCTCCTATAAAAATCCTCGTTTCGTGTCATGGATGTTTGTGAAAGCTTCAGCAGCATTTCATTCGTCAAAAACATTGTCGCTAAATTTTTAAGTTTGGTGTCGCCTGCTTTTCAAATTTTGCAATATGCGAATCTGTATAACTCAAACATACACGTCTTTATTCAATAACTGCAACAACAAACGTATGCGCAAGCCACCCGCTTGTTTACTGACGGAGTATTGCCCTGCAACTTGCATATAGTCGCAAAGTCGGTCATTATAGCACGTGAATCGCAATGTTAATAGCATGTAGATTAGCCTTGTATTCGTTAAAACATGTCTGTTAATAGCGAGCGACACCGATTTCTGTGCAATTATATGTATTTATTTATATTAGGCAAACTGAGAGCCACATTAAGTATCATTGTCTGTCTCTGTCTCTGTCTCTGTCTGTCTGTCTCTCTCTCGATGTATATGTAATCTTTTGTCTGAATTTGTCTTAAATCATTAGTATGTAAGCAAACAGTTTTACTGCTTATGTGTATTATAAAATTAATGAAATTGTATTATCTAGTTATCTATATAAATTAACAAGTAAGTATTTATTCCTATTTTCTTTTTCTTTTCTTTTTATCTTTCTTTATTTCATTGTTCTATTTCTATTTTCTTTATTATATTTTTTATTTTATTTATCTATTTATATTTTATGTCAGTTTCTTAACAAGTGATGCCTGTCTGGTACATACGTAGGACTTAAGTTTTGCTTCTTCGTTGTTTGGGCTTGAAAATAAACATAAGGCGAACTTAAGATTTAGTATAGTTTTGTTCATAAGAACCAAAAACTGTATTCTTCTGCAATGTTAAGTTATCTTTATTTGTTAATTTGTTTATTTATTTATTATTATTATCTATTTTGTTTTTAACATCTTGAAGAAGTTGGGTTAACTTTCAAAGACGGTCTTCATTTTTTTTCATATGTTTAAAGTGATGAAATTTCAATTCGAAAATTACTCTATGCCGTACTAAGTCAGTGGGTGTATTTACAGTTAAATATACAATACAATCGACACGGCAGGTGTCCACAGTACTGTGTCGAGATAAATGAGCCTTGATATGACGAAACAAACAAAGTGGCATGTGCGACGAGCGAAGACTCAGAACAGATTGGTTATTCACCCCTTCTGATTTGAGGGTAGCTTTGGGTCTAAGCTAACTCCATGCCGACAACGACTTGGCGGATGCCCAGGCTGATCTGAGTCTTCGCTTGGCGCAAATGCCACTTTGTATATTTTGTTGTGCCGCGGCTCAATGTCTATTACCTAAAGACGACGAAGGCAATCTGGGACTAGACATTTTCACATTGTTTCTGCCTCAAATAACGCGTCTTATCTCGATAAATGGCGAGACTTTACAAACATATTTACAAACATAGGGTAAACAGATTTACGTTATTGAGAGTTTATAACGATTGATGACAGCTAGTACAGCTAGGTAGGTGGGTAGGTTATATAAGTAGGTAGGTTGGTAGTAATTTTTATTGACGTATACCATTACAGTTTATTGTCATTACCAAGTACAAAATACATTGTACTATATGATAGGCAACAACAGTACTGTATGTAAGTAGCATCAACAAGCATATATACATGTATACAAATATACATGTTAAGTGACTATTTAGCGTAAATCAAAATGTGAGAGTGAACCGCATATTGAGATAAAAAAAACATTCTTGAATTTAAAAGCAATTTCCTTAATTCGAATGCTTCTTCCAAAGATTTAGCAAGTTTTACAAGCTCTTGCTTCCTTTCAGTTTGCATCAGGCTTATGAATTTAAACATGCTTGGCTGTCTAAAGAATTAAGGTTTTAAATACTACGAATACTGTTTTAAACAGGGCAAGCTAAAACAAAATGATATTAATCTTCTACATCTAAATTTCAAATTCTACACACTCGCAGATTTATTTCAATTCTTGTTCGACCGTATCGTCCAGTTTCTAATCTCAGTGTATGAGAAGACAATCTGAGTTTACTTATCGGGACACTAAGCCGAAAAGGCAAATAATAAAGATAATTTTCAAATGTATAACTAGTTTTTAAGTATTTATATGCTATTAAAACTCGATTCTTTCTAAGTCATTCTGTAATTTTTGCTTAACACAGTCAACAAGTCTTTGTCTAAATTGATTACAAAACACCTTAACGTTAACATCATACGGGTTATTCCAAACATTTCCGAACCCAAATCCAAATAGTTATTGTTTAACGTTTTACAGAAAAAATGTTTAAGGCCAGGTATAAATGTCAGAAGAATTAAATAATTTATGATGGCTTGATGACTTGTGATAAACATCCTTTTCAACGGTATTTAAGTCATATCAGGGCGATGACAGGATGATTAAGAAAGGCTGTGTGCAATGGAACCCCGTAAGAAAGAATCGGACCTCAAGCGGGGCTTGGGCCCAGGTCCGTTAGATAAGTAGACCAACGCCTAACCCACTGAGCCACCGGGGTCCCCTGAAATAACTTTTTAAGTTGAAATGAAGGATTAGAATACTGAATATTTATCTGTTTTTAAATTAAGACATTAAGTATAGAATATTTATTTCATTTATACACCCATTTATGCCCAGTGGTATGTTCTATCCCCATCAAATGAATAAGTACATTTGTCAATTAAGGGGTGTCTTGTTTATTTTGTTTGTCTTGTTTATTGTATTTGTCCAATGCAAATACTGTACAGCATGCTACGGAGCAGCATTTTCGGGCGTCTGATATGGGTCTGCACTGTTTGCCTATGTCCTATCTATGGGAGGCCAGGCATTAATGGGTTGATTTAATGAACTAATCTTATAATTACAGTATAAATTCTCTTCTATCGTATAATCTTAGAATTATTTGCAAGATGGACAAACGTATTATCACCTACCCATTCTACCGAAATTAGATTTTTTAGTAATCAACTGACTCGAGATTGAAATTCAGTTTAGATGGTGAGTTGTGGTAAAAGCAAAAATCTGCATAAAACCAAAACCAAATAACGTATCTCTCTGACATTTAGCAGATTTCTTATTTTGGCTGTTCTCTGTAGTTTAGGATACAAAATTGGCGTACATGCTGCTTAAGAAAAAGGGTTTTTATAAGAAAAGAATAAAGGATAATTTTCTGCGCTGAAATCTAAAAAAAAATCATTATTCAATTATTTGTTCCAACTCTTTCTCAAATTGTAAAGTAGACCGGTCGAAAACAGTAGCTTATTCTCAAATGTTCAACTGTGTATAATGGTGCATGTACACTTGATGCATTCATTAAATATAGGGTAGGCAAGAAAAGTTATATAACACCTACAATAAAAATAATACATTGCTGATAATAACACAGGTGTGTCAATGAAATTGTTCAACCTTGTAAAAATAGTTTCATCTTTGTTTTTGACAAACATTTGGACACAGGCTATGTATTTTTTATCTGCTCAGCCTAATAATGTGAAAAAAAGTTTGAAAAAAATAATTGCTAGGACGCTCTCTGTGATGCAATAAGTTAGCTTCAGCAAGAAGTATATTTTCAATAACATTATTACTCTTTTAGATGTCTGCGCAGAAATTTACCCTTTGATATTTCCTAATAAAACTACTTTTTAACATCGACAAATGATCCATTTTGGGATTCTAAATTATGAGAAACAACACAAAGGAGGCATCTGCTAAGTTTTGAGTTTTAGGAATATCTTTCAGCGTTTTTTTTTTTTTATTTTTTTATTTTTTTTTATTTTTTATTTTTTTTTTTGCAGATGTTTGTCTTTGCCCCAAATCAATGATTGTCACCACCTTAAAGCCATAAAGATCAAACTTTTATCATGACCAATATAAGAGTAATTAGCCCTAGGGATTATCTTGACACCTGCGATTATCGCATACTGTCGTTTAGTTTCGGAGAATTGCCGAAGGATATCACTACTTCAAACTTTTGTTTACCTTCCTGTTTCATAATCAAACAATTTAATCAGTTTCGATATTATATGTTTGAATTATTAATTTGTTATCTGATAATTATCTTTTGCTCCTCACATGAGTGTATTGGCTTAACTGTTTATTTTATTTTGGACAGCCTTGTGGCCTTCTATTGGGAAAACAAAATGCTGTCACCCTGGCTTTTCGCTGGGCCTGTTTATTTTAGTGCCGTCTTAGCTGTAGATAGCCCTTTTCCATTTCGTTGTTTAGGACAGGATGTAGAATTCGAAACTGAATTGATCATTGTCTTTTTCTCTACTTTCCTGCAAAAATGAGAGTCCAAACAAGTATGAAAATTGCAGAGAAGTGTAAACAGAATAAAAAAAATAATGAAAACGGACTGTATACGTTTTTGTTTACTTATCCTTTTGTTGCAGTTTGTGTAAGGAATATTTTTTTCTGAGGTTTATCGAAGTGTAAACTACATTAGGTCGATTGCAAGTGAATGAAGGGGTTCGTGTAATCTTTCCTAGTGACCCAGTGTAGCTTAAAACGGTTATGCATTGACCTAGCGCCATTATATAGATTGTGGTATAACCGTGATGCTGTGTTGCTGTCCATGATAACTGCATAAGTTATTGCCAGCTTTCTTCATTTGCCTAAAATCTGTAAAAAACAATAATAATGCATAAAATAAATTAAAAACGTCTTGTGATACACAGAACCAACACTGATAGAAATGACAACTTGTTTTATAAATTTGATATTGGACGACAATTCGTTTTATTTGTTTGCATACATCTCGATGCGTTTTCACCATATTTACAAAAGGTACAACTTTTGGGACTTCCTGTTTCCCTCCCTGGAAGACGAAACCATTCCAAACAGTGGACTGCTCTTGAAGAACAGAATTTGTTCAAAGCGGACTACTCGAACTAATACAATGTTAAGAAATATTACGCGACGCCAGTGTGTTAAGGCTAATAGAATCGCATCGCAGAGCACACTGTTTCATCACCTGCATGACAAAATGAAATAATTGTGTGCAATAAAAATAGTAAAGAGAAGGCAGTCAAGAAATGGTAATAGATGGATGGATGACCTGCGATTGCACGTCCTTTTAACAGTATTTCAGTCATATCCGGACAATAAATGGGTAATAACGAAAGGCTTTGTGTACAAGAAATGGTAAACAATATGTGAGACATAGTACGCAGTTAGTTGTACACAGAATCCAGTAAACATTTAGAATTCGCGCATGTATTTGACGCATGTGTATGGCAATCTATAATGCATTGAACAACATTCCTTATGCAGTCTGCAGTCAGACTGGGGGGGGGGGGGGGGGTTCTTGAGCATGTGTATATTCCATGTTTCACTTGCCGGTTTATAATGTGATGTGCACAATAAAAACACCGTAAACAGTATACAGGAAAGAGTGTACAGTAACTTGTACAAAGAAGGTAGTAAATAGCCAGATTGTGCGCGTTTTTGCATATGTCCAAGGTCATTGTCACAGTAGACATTAGGAAGTAAAGAGTTGGAGGGAAAGTCATATATGACAGGCAACCTACATGTCAGCGTCCTTAAGGTTCATGCTTTATTAGAGCTCTACAGTATGTCATGAAAGTCAACACAGGCAACGAAAGCAACGGCACGCCAACGACTATTTCTGACTATAAAACTTGATTTTTTTTCGCATACTACTTAATCAAGATTCAAATTATCACTCTTACGGGCCTGACAGTTTACTAATTTCTCAGTTACACAAGTTGTTTTAATAATTCCGTCTGGAAAAACCCCCCGCAAAAATAACGTTTTTTTCATCACCAATTTGTTGTCATGGTCATACAACGACCATGATAACGAATTAGATAACGAAGTTTATTTATTTATTTTTTACATTGTAATGATACTAGTCGGCATTTGTTAAAAACTGATTTGACTTTGATGTCTAACAAACTGTCGGGTCCTTAAACATGATAATTAAAATTCAAATTAAGTAGTAAGTTAAAAATCAAGTTTTGTTGTCAGGATTTATCGGTTGTATGTACGTTGCCTGTTTTGAATGCCAGACCAGTGTGTTTATACACATAATGTCATTTCCGTCTTTATAATTTGACTTCCTGACTGAAAACATAAAACAAATGTTGTACTTTTACTGAACATTAGCGGTTGTTGTTCAAAGCCGGAAATAAATCTTAGGAATGCATCTCACAATAAAACGATCATAATGGTACAGCGGGGGAGAATATATGCCTAGATGCGTATTGTTATTTTATGAATCCTTCCATGCAAAGAGATAAACTGATGGACTAAATGACCACTGAAGCCTCAGATAAGAAAGTTTAAAGTCGGTTTGCTTTCAAGTGCAAAAGGGGTATTACTTATTTTCTCGAAAACGATGAAATCTCCATTAAATGTTCTAATGTCCTATTGATTCCTATAATCATACGTAACAGAATACGAAACTTCCAAAATTTTGGATTCTTTTGTAAAAAATTTTATTAATAGTAATGCAGAAACAGAGCAGTTTCACTGAAGGGCGTCGTAAGCTTGGTAGAACAGCCAAATAATATGGATAGGAAATAGCGTAACCTCGCTGTTTACTACAGTTGTGGGCGTATATGAATAAAATAGAAAAATGTATTCATCTGTCCGCATGCGTAACACATGGTGTCACTGGTCAGGGTGATACTATGTTGTAAATAAACATTGAAGTTTTGGATATAGTCCGTTTGTTCCCAATTGCAAACGGCATTCCTAATATTTTCTCAAAATTGGTGAGAGGTAGAAGATTTTCGAATTGCTCATGCTTAATTTTATCGTATACACAACAAAATCATAATTGTGTAGAAGTGTGAGGCATAAAATGTTTCTTTACAAAACGTGGACCTATGTCGTTTTCGGCTCTGAATGACAGGGAGTAAAACTTGGCTGTTGGAATTCCCGTTTAGTCGTACGTAGTATGACATGTGATCACTCTATGCTATCCTTAAAACAAGATTCGCATAATTAATTGAAATTTTATTTTCACAAAAAACTCACAAACTATATAATAGTCAGATGTTGGTTTACAAAATAGTATCACCTGACTAGTGACACCATGCTTTACACGTGCAGACAGGTTAATACATTCTACTATTACTTTCATAAACGTTCACAACTGTAGTAAACAGCTAGTTTACGCTTGGGTTGGCAACAATATTTTGGCTGTTCTAACAAACATACGACGCCTTTCAGTGAAACTGATCAGTTTCTGCATTACTGTTGATGGAAATACTTTACAAAATCATCCTTAATTCGGATTTTTCGTAGTCAGTTACGTATGGTTTATAAGAATCATCAGGACACTAGGACATTTTAATAGAAGGTTCATGCTTTCGAGGAAATGAGCAAGATGCCGTTTTTACTTAGGACCGAACAGACTATACTGTTGTTCGTTAGTATTGACCTGGCACTCATGAATATCCCGTCCACCTCCGTAACTTAATTCGCGGTGTCCGATTTCGAACGGGTAAAAGCAGCGTCTATTACATTACTATTGAACAGAAAAAATATCACTTTGTCAATTGGGGGCACATTGGATAGAACATTGAGCCTTTAATCTTGGGGTTATGGTTCCGAATCTCACTACCGTCGTTTTACCGTCGGTGTCCGATTTCGAACGGGTAAAAGCAGCGTCGATTACATTACTATTGAACAGAAAAAAATCACTGCATCTTTTGGGGGCACATAAGATAGGGCATTGAGTCTTTAATCTTGAGGTTATGGTTTCGAATCTCACTACCGTCGTTTTTATATGTTTTTTTCTTTTCGTAAAACCAGCGGGCAATCGTGCCATGCTCGGGACAAAATTTTAATTTTCAGCTATTAATTCGGTTGGTTGCTGGGTTGGTTGTCTTGGGTTAACGGCCCTTTGAGACAGTACTATATTGAGCCGTCTTTCTATTGAGCCGTCATTCTATATTGAGGCGTCTTTCAAAGACAGGAAGAGAAAAGAGATGATGGCGAGAGAAAATATATCTAAAAAGCTTCATCCGCACCTATTGCAAGCACAGTAGCTCTTTGTCAGCTAGACTAATATGGCGGCCGGGCGGCACCATGACCGACCCCGACAACCCCCTTCAAATATTGAACAGGATATTGTATATATTTCTTACATTCGACCAATATTAGAAGATGCCTCTGTTGTTTGGGATGGCTGTTGGATAATGGGGAAAAAAAAAAAAAAAAAAACTCGACTGGAACAGATCAAATATGAAGCTGCGAGGGTTGTCACAGGATTGACATGGTCTGTTTCCATTGATAAACTTGTGAAGGAAATAGGCTGGTTACCTCTGTCTTAAAGTCGCTTATTTAAAAACTCTGGTTTGATGTACAAGATTAAAAATGGTAAAGCTCCTGAGTATATTTGTAATCTCATGCCATCCCTTGTTGTCGATCGCACAGCTTATGATCTACGTAACGTTGAAAATATATCTGATTGATACAGAAAACCCGAGTTGTTATCCAAATCCTTGTTTCTTCTACTGCGTCTTTCTGGAACAGTTTGCCCATGTGTATTAGAAATGTAGACTCTCTTAATTATTTTAAATCCCTATTTAAACCTTCTATATTTTAAGTGCCTAGGGTCCCGCAACAATTTATATCCGTTCTCGACTGCCGCATTAGAAACAACTGCAGCAATTTAAGGTCACTACCGACACCAATAACCGCATCTCTTTTTTCACCAAGCGAGATAATCGGTGACTTTCGATTAGTATTCGGAAATCGGGAACGCAATATTGGTAGCAGGAGTTAAAAGTTGGTTTCAAGGCACTTTATGGCAAAAGTAGATCGTAAAAGCCAAAATTACGCCATTGTAGATAATAACTTTTTTTTTATTTTAGAAATGACAAACATATCTTATATAGTTGTTATTTACGGACCAGTGACCGACTTTAAGAACTGAGTTGTAAATCGAACACGATCTATATTGTTCTTATTTATGTTTTGCAGAAATAGCGTTTCGTTCTCTTCAAGATCATCGTTACGAGAACTGAAACAACAACAAGAATAACGCAATTAATGCATTGAGCAAAATAACAAGGTTCCTGGAGTTGTACTGTATATCCTTACAGAAGAAAAATGTTTTACATATTATACATATGATGACATTATGTGACATAATCAGCTGATCGGTGAGACAAAACACGGATAAGGCAAAGGAGCTGCATAATTTCGAACATTCCCTTGCCCTCGCATGCTGTTATTATATTAGATAACTAGTCAAATAATAAATTCAACTCACCTTTTTCATTTTATTCTAAACCGAGTCCTTAAGATATATTTTACAACATGTACTTTCCAAACACGTGTGTTGATTGTAAATACCAATGGCCACTGGTGACATGTTTGCACTCAGTGACGTGATATATTTTAGCTGACGTCATCATTTACTATACTGCTCACTAAAAGTTATGTTACATGAACCTTGTCAAGATTATTACAAAGCAAGAAATGTTTTTCTTTGACGTTTTCTTTTTTTCAAGCAACATCGTCCGGCAGAATAAGGGCGATATTTTGATAGACCTAGAATTTGCGTTAAAACTTTTTTCTTTATTGATTCTTGTAGCTGAGACATAGTCGTTTAAGATTCTAACTGATGCCACGTTGTCATCATTGAGCATTTTGAAATATTCAAGATGGCGTCCAAGATGGCTGCCGCTTTGTGTCAAAAATCAGATATGAACTAGAAAAGCTTTAATAAGTCATTTTTTCATTCAAATTCTTGGAGTTCAGATACAGTTAAAGCATTTATAACTGTTATTACCAAAAATTCAAAATACATTCTATATCTGTCAAGATGACCGACAAAATGGCGGCTGATATAAGGAATTTGTGAAAAATAACCCAGACCCCTTAGTGTAGCGGGATCTGATCAAAATAGTTCACTTAGTGATACAAGCACCAAATTTGGTATGCAAGCTTCCTAGGTGATGTCTTTTACAAAGATAACATTGGCCACCAATTATTTTTGAAGATGGCATTATTTTACCACTTCACAATACTCAAAGTCAATGACTATGCCACAATAAACTGTTATAAGTACACTTGAAATCAGTTATTATAATCCTTATAATTAAGTTAACATATGTTTCAGCATAGCCTTAACAATCAAACAACAATGTCTTCATTAGCTTAATATGTAGTTTACGATAAAGGAATTCCTACCGTTGTTACCTAAGCTGTAACCATAATAATGGTTTGAAATGGTATTTACACATGTATATGCAAGATTTCAATAGAATGAGTAATAGAAAACACTCTTATGCATGTGTCACACATTGGCGTATCAGCTTACGTACGTACGGCGTATCTGGATACGTGGCAGTAAGAAAGGAACGCCACAGTAACGCCACAGCAACGTAGACTTATGTAGCTGATACGCAGCGCGATCTCCTTGTACGCCAGATTTCGGCGGGTTTTTTTTCAAACCGGTTTGAAAAAATCGCCACACGTACGTAGCACCTTTGATACGCCATACATACGTCACATGAACGCCGTAAAAGCGAAAAAAAACGCAGCAGTGACGCAGCGGGTACGTAGCGTGATCGCTTGGTACCCCATGTAAACGCGTACGCAGTGACTGTGGCGTACGTATGGCGTATAAAGCGTTTTCACTACGAACCAAAGGCGTTCTTTCCTTATCTATAGAGTATCAGGTGCGAATGAATGACGTATATTATGCTTCTATGGAGTATCGGGGCGTATGAAATGCGTAAGGACTGCGCACCTTGCGCTGTTGTGGCGTTGCCGCTGCGTAGGTGTTACGTTGTCAGTTTTGTTTCGGCGTTGCATGAGTACCTACTACGTCAACACGAGGATCATACACAGAGGACACACATTTCTCTTGTTTGTTTCCATTCTTTTCATAGTCATGACCTGGAAAATCCACTTATCCAGTACTGAAGAAAGGAGCTTTTAACTCGGTCTTTATGAGGTGCAGTTTCACCATCCAATCCCTATTTATATATATGATTAATTTGATTAACTGATATCCATTATTCGACTAAGTGATATCCATAACTCAGCCTATCCATTAAAATCAAACGTTCCATTAATGAATATCCATAATTCGCGTCATGCATATCTTTAAATGGGCTGAATTACGGATATCCATAATTTGAATCAGTGATATCAATAAACCGAACTGAATCAATGAAATCCATATCTCGAATTACAGATAGCCATAAATCACCGTAGAGGCTTGCTACTTAAACTTATTATTTGCAAAAGACGAATTATTGATGCCCATATTTCTAATAAGTGATATCCATAAATAGGCCAAACTATTGACATCCACAATCCGATTCATGAACACCACTTATTCTTATTATGGATAATATCCAGAAATCTAAATGATAAGTGGATATCACTAATTTGAATAAAGAATATCACTAAATCGACTTACTGAAATCCATAACTCGAACAAGTGATATCTATAAATTGGCAGAGTTATGGATATCCATGATTCGATCCATAACTTGAAAAAGTGATATCCATAATTCGATTTAGTGATATCCATCAATCTTTCAGATGATTGGGTATCTATAATTCGAATTACGGACATCCATAGTTCGACCCATGGATATCCATAAATAATTAGGGAAACTCATGGATTATTATGAATATCATTTATTCGGATAATGGATATAACTTTCTCGAATTATGGATGTCCATAAGTTTTATCGATATCTATAAATAGGGAATATATAGTAAAACGGTACCCCAAAGGTCCTGGCCTCTTTGTCCCCTGTTAGGTTGACTGCTGTCTCAGACTCAGCTGCTGCTGGATCTCAGTGATGACAGCTGACTTTGTCCGAAGGCTGATGGGTGCAGCCGATTTTCCCCGTTCCCGTGGTGCTTCCTGGGCGTGACTTCTTTTGGTTGGGGGGGGGGGGGGCATAATGCTTTGCTTGTGAATTACAGTGACTGCTTTTGAAAGAAAAACAGCAGTGCAGAGCACAGGAACATTTAGACGCAGCTGTTTCGCCGCTAGTACGCAGTAGTTACGTTGCATTTAAAAATGAAACGCCGTGCCAACGAAACAGTTACGCCACGGCACCGCATTATACGCCACACATACGCCACGCATACGCCTCAGATACGCCAAAGGTACGTCGCAGAATCGTCACACATACGCCGTGTATTTCGCAGGACTAGAATTTGCATACAATACACCTCAGTTCTCCGCGATCGACACGCGTTTGTAATTTTTGTAAAATACGCCGCTGATACGCAATAGTGTGACACTAGCATTATTAGTGAAATGCAGATGAAGGAATCCGATGTAATATTATCAGAATAGATTTTAGAAGTTATAAAATCCAGTCGTACCATAAACAAGTATTGTATCATCCCTTATTCATTTTTATTTATAAATTAATACTTATCTTACTGTTTTGTCGGTTCAGATGGGGTTCAGACAAAATATAAATTTATTAGCATGTAGGGGATCAATTTGCTTTTATAAAATAATATAGTTATTTGTTAAAACTAAGCTATGATTATTTGGCAGACACCTCAAAGATCCTTTACTTATATATTTGATTCTAGTAATATGTTAATGTCATTTAGAGATCACACATGGACAAAAACTGTAACATATTGTAAATACCAAAGCACTCCTAATGGTTGCCCATGCTTGTATCATAAAATTTAAGCAGAAGTAAATACAAATCAAGCGCTTTGTCGATAAGTACTTGTGTGGAAACCGTAAACTGTTTTGCTCAGTAGATTTTACTCCCCATCCCCCACCACCCCACTACCCTTTTGAAATCTGAAGCTCAGACACCTTCTTTAGAAAAGGAGTTATGTCGAAGCTGCTCCAGGTTGCATGTGGCTGTCTATCTCTGTCTTTCTCGTGAACAGAATCAAACAAAGTCTACTGTCACAAACGTTTGATCCCTTTATTTCAAAAAGACCGCCCTTTTTCAGATAATTTTGATTAACTCATTTGAAGCTGGCAAAATTTGTCCTTATAACTAAGTAAATATTATATCGTTTCACAGTCTTTAAGCAGAATACAGATAAGATTATTAGCTGGTGTTGTTTACAGAAAATCTGGGTATAAAAATGCTATTTTCATGCAGTCTTAGGAATGATGTGAAATGGTATCTATGCCAGGTTATAGAAAAGGTAAAAAGTATATACAATAAAACATAATTAAATTATATAACAAAATGCAGCTTACTGACGCTGGAAACAGTTTTACCAGTCCAGACCGCTACAGATTCTCTAGTGAGTCCTATGTTGATTAAAATCTGTGACATATTTAGGTTAGGTGGATATTCACACAACAACAATTCCTTTAAGGGCGGTGTCAAAAACGCTCCAGATATCAAACAATTCAAACTTTGATTGTGGCACTCCCTTGAGACCTTTTTTTGTATTGACAGAAGCGTAAATTACTTCAATATGGCCATTTTGTTTCTAAACATCTTGATAATGTTTCACTACTGAAAGCGCTTTAGGAATAAAACAAAATGTGACTTGTTGTGGTATTTCCGATTTTTTCTTTATATTTCCACCTGTATTGTGGAGCCTTTCCTTTGGATCTCCAGCTATATTTATATATATATATATAAATAAAGTATGGTTTGACGTTACATGTTTAGATTTATTAAAATAAAACTATGCAAAAAAGTGTCAACGCGTTTCGCTCAGCTCGCCAGGACTAACATAATATGTTAGCTCAGTTGCTAAGTAACGGCAAGGGTTAAGAGTCTTCAAACTTGCTCTATAGATACGTCTGGGATAGATCTACTGAAAACAGCGATGCATATTGTGGCACGACCTATATTTCATGGCTGATTGAACATAGAAAAAATATTCGCCGGTTGCCTTTAGCTCAGTTAGTGAGCGACCGCAAGAGAAAGAGTCTTCAAACTTGCTCGATAGATACGCCTAGGGAAGATCTGCTCTAAGCAGTGATGCATATTTGGCCATGTCCTATATTTCACGATTGATTGAACATAGAAAAAAATATTCACCAGCTGCGTTTAGCTCAGTTTCTAAGTTACCACAGGGGCAAACGTCCTCAAAATTGCTCTATAGGCACAACTAGTTAAGATGTACTGAAAATAGTGATGCATACTGGGCCTTGATTGATATTTTACGAATGATTGAACAAAGAAAGATATTTGCTACATCTCCGCTTTTATCTGCCTTGTTTAAATTCAGAAATTTCAGAATGCTTTTTTCTGGCTTTCGTAACCACACATTGTCAGGGTCATTTATGAGGCTCGAATAGCCGAAACTTCGAACTATGACTCATGTGTCTTCTATTTAATATGTGCTCTGCTCTTGAAAGGAACTCTTTAGAATTTTAATTTGACTTCGCTACTCGTGCTGTGCCGTGTGGCGGCCATAAAACGTCTCCCCGCACACCATCCATAGTGCAGATTATATATTATTTTTGCCCTTTGAGCTCAGAAGATATATTCTGAGAAATCAGAAATTCTTGATGGGTTAGACTTTCATTCCAAGTCATCACTTTTATCCATTTTTCTCCTTTTGATACTAATCGGTCCGTAAAGTGACTGCCTTATCAAAATTCAGAAATTACAGAATGCTTTTTTCTGGCTTTTGTAACCAGATATTGTCTGGGTCACTGATGAGGCTTGAATAGCCAAAATTTCGAAATATGGCCCATTTTCCTTCTCTTGAATGTGTGCTCTGCTCTTGTAAGGAACTCTATAAAATTCTAATTTAAAGAGTAACTACAATGCAGGAACTGACTGCATCAGATCCCAAACCCTATCCCCAACATCAAAGGGAAAGATTGACAACGACACCCCAACAAACAATAAATTACAAGTGATAAGTCGAGTCAGCAGCTCTTTCCCAAATAGGTGGCAACTCAGCTATCTTTTTTGATCTAAATAATTGAGACCAACAGAAGGGTTACAATAGACTAAGCAAACTATATGAAAAACATTTAACATTTTTTTTTACCTATTTTCTATTTTTATTATAGAAGGGTTAAAATGAGAACACAATAAATTAAACAGCACCGAACATAAAACAAATGCAACCGCAACAAAAGTACCGCCTTGGGACGGTCAGTAATAAATACTGGGGGGTTTAAACCGGTTTTACTGGGCCCAAACCTTCACACTCACCTTCCGCCGCTGTGCACACAATTAGTTGGTAGTTCGGTTCGTATGGAGGTTAAATTGACTTCACTGCAGCTGGTGTTGTGCAGTGTGGTGGCCGTACAACGTCTCCCCGTACATCAGCCATAGTGCAGATTATATTTTATTTTTGTCCTTTGAGATCAGAGGATATATTCTGAATAATCAGAAATTCTTGATTGGTTAGACTTTAATTCTAAGTAATCGCTTTTATCCCTTTGGATCCTTTTGATACTAATCAGTCACTGAAAAGGATGTTTTATCAAAATTCAGATATTACAGAGTGTGTTTTTCTGGCTTTCGTAGCCAGATATTGTCAGGGTCGTTGATGAGGCTTGAATAGCCAAAACTTCAAAGTATGGCCCATGTTCCTTCTACGAATGTGTGCTCTGCTCTGAAAAGAAACTCTTTAAAATTCTAACTTCAGTAGATCTTTCCCAGACGTATCTCTCCAGCAAGGTCGAAGACTTAAGCCCTTGCAGTTACTTAAAAGCTGATCTTAACGCCACAGGTGAATAATGTGAAATTTAGCATATGGGCCGATATGGCTCGCTGCTTTCAGTAGGTCTTCGCCAGTCGTATCTATGGAGCAAGTTTAAAGATCAAAACCCTAGCTGTTACTAAGAAATTGGTGTAAAGGCAGTTGAAACTTTCACAATGGTGCACGGACACTAGCGCGCGCACGTGCACGCACACAAAAGGCATTGGTATATATGGGTTTGTCGGTTCCAGCCCATAACGTCTTATGTTTTAACCAAACCGCCTCTAGACCTGGACCAAAAACCATAAAAAGTTATACCTTAAGCTCCAAGGCGGGGATCAGTCACAGACGCCGTGTCAGTCAGAAAAATCCGGAGTATATTTCAACCTATAAGTTTTTTGTTTTATCTGTCCCAATATTTACCGTTGTCAATGACAGGAGTTAGAATACCAAGAATTGATAAATTTTACTATTATCTCTATGACCGTTAATCAAACATTGAGATAGCGAGATCTCAAAGTGCAAATACGCCCCTTCATAACAAACCTTTTTAACCGAAATAAAAATGGAAGATGTGAGTATTTAAATCTTTTTTGTCATTTTTAATCACAAACAATCAACGATAATTGAAAAGTAAAAAACAAGATTTAAATACAGTCAAACCTGCTTATGTTGTTATCTCTATTAAGGGTCACTTGCCTCAAGCAGCCACCATTTTTGGGTCTCTTGAAGCAAAATACAGTACAAATGAATCAGTACTGACGTAGGAGCAGTGACGACACTGGCGTCTGTTCTAGTGAGAATGCTTGTCAGCTGTCAGAACAGGGATTATTATTTTATCATTGATAGTGATTATTTATAGAAATTTAAAGATCAGACAGGAGAAGAAAAAAGAAAGATTATTAAATTAAATACTATAAAAAGGTATAAAATGCCTTATTATAATGTCTGTGGTTGCAATAGCAGACAAATAAAGGGCTGTGGAATTTACTTCTTAAGATTCCAAGAGATACACAATTAAGGCAGCAATGGGTGCATTACTGCAAAAGAGCAGACTTTACAGAGCCAACACCATCCAGCAGACTGTGTTGGATGAAAATGATCCTGTCAACATGTCTCTCCTTGGATATGAAAATGCCGAACCAAAGTTAAAATCCAGGGGAGGGGGAGGGGGTGGGGGTCACATATCTGCAGCTGAGATATTTCAGACTCATCCTATAAATGTATACCGGCAGTCTATTCATGTAAAAATTCTTCGATTTTCCTATCTGTAATAATGATAAATGTATGCTTCAACTAAAATTATCCATACTATATTTTAGGTGAATGGACCTACATTATTTATTTAAACTGGTGATAAAGATAAACTAAATCCACAAGAGATGCAGAAAAATGTTTATCATATGGTATTCCTGTTATTAAGTGGAGAACTTGGTGTCATAAAAATCGTATAACCACACGAGTAATAACACTTTGGCGCGTATACGTAACGTCATTGACAACGTCCAAGTCAACAATGCGTTTCTTATTAAAGTAATGTTCAGTTTGAAGGCGTGAAAATCCCATTTTAAGGGTCATATAAAAAACAGAATCTTACACTCATGGTCATTTCATATGAAATTTATTAAACTCGCCGAAAGCTTGTTTAAAAAATTTCATATAAAATAGATCCTCTATATGTAATGTATACTGATAATACTGAAGGGGGCTAATTTATATACCATTTGGATTTCTTAGCACTATAAATGTATAAAAGTGTGGAATTTGATAATCTGTTGATGTATAGCCAGCCTGAATAATGGGGGCTATTCCAGCGGCATGTCTGTAACATACTTAGTATAGAAACATACTCATCTGGGTTAAAACCTGATGCTGTGCTTGATATTCAAATTATAATTTGAAAAATTGATGGAAAAGCCGCCTTTCAGAGGATAACCAGAAAATGGGTTGATGAAGAGCTAACGAAAAGCGGCAAAGAGCTGACGTAAATCTTTTTAACACTTTTATTCATCTATTAATTTCTTCTTGTACTGACGATTCTGCATAATTTTCAGACTATATCCTAGGAATGTTACTGTTGAACCAATTTTGTAAAATGTAAAATGTAATATAAATTAAAAAGTGAAGTTATTGTCCGCTTAATTAAACATTTAGGTATTTCATTTATTTATACATTTTTATTTACCTATTTATTTCTTCCTGTTTTAAAGATTATTTACATTACGAACAGTATGTCAAAATGTTACTATTAAAACAGTATTTCGTAAAGTGTAATACTATTAATAAAATGATATAGTCAACTTATTTATATTATTTAGTTATTTAGTTTGATACAAAATGCCCAAATATGTCTTTTCAATTTACACATTTGTTTGACAAACGACGCACTTTTATTTTAAGCTATATTTATTACTTTTTTGTTTGTTATTTAGCATACTGTATGAATCCTATAAAAAGCCCCGGGGACATTGCATTTCGAAAGTTGTTGGGCCGAGGCGTGTTTAATTTATATTATGTCAGAAGTTAATACTCCAGTCAGCCTGCACAGCTGCGCAAATTGACCCGAGTCTCCACTTTATTATTTTAAATACGAAAAGGATTATACTTAATTAAAAATGGCAACATATCTAGCAATATCAGAACAATAGGAGCTAGATCAAAGTGCTCATAAAAAACACCAACAACATAAAACATCTTAGTAAATTTGCTACAGTTCTGCAATTTCGATTTATGTACTTTCTATGCTGGCTGGTGGGAAGTTATAAATATTTATTTGTTGTATAACAGACCTTAAAACCGCCCCCAAATCAATTTATTTTATGTTGTATGTAAACTGCAATAGACTTCAGTGACGTCATTTCACTAGACAGCCTCAAGCTGCTTATCATCGGCAATTCTCGCAACAGGTACTGTAATTTATTATTATTTAGTGTTTATTCAGCTCTAGTTCTGTTATTTAGAGGAGTAAAAGTATAGGAACTGGGGCAGGTAAAGCAGTTTTTTTTCTAAATTCTATCGCAGACACCATGAATTGGTTTCAAAATTGGATGTCGGATTAAAATTTCTTTTACACCAAGGCCTATCGGAACCAGAATTTTATGGTGACTTAGTATACAAATTCAAAAAGATTAAGGGTAGGACTGATTTTTCTGATCAATTCCGAAAAATAATAATACGTCACAAACGTATTGGCTATAATTTAAATGTTATGCGACATTCTGCATGCTTAGTGATTAACCCAATCACGGTTGATAGCTTTGCTGCACTCTTTAATTGCACACCGGGGGATCGGTCGTCAGACTCTATGATGGCCCCGACCTAAAGCTATATTTTAGTTGGTTGGGACCGGAGCCTTTTTGTCTGTTGCTTGGTCTACTCAGGCTCAACTGGTGACCTTCTTTTGCTTCAGATTTCCAGTGGGGTTGTTTGGCAGGACAGGGATCTCCACCTGTCAGACGGCCCGTTGTATCTGTTGAGTCCTCGTCTTTGCTTCTTCATGGTGTTGAAATTTGATTTATGTGTTTACCGTGATGATTCTTTGACGAGTTAGAGGGTTATCATGCGAACCGAACAATCAACTAAATGTTTTATACCACTTCAGAAACTGAGGGTGAGGTTGGGCCTGTAAAATCTATTTAAGCCCCCCAGTAATTCATTACTGACCGTTCCAAGGCGGTAGTTCTGTTGTGGTTCTTTGTTGCCTGTTTTTGGTGTCAGAGTTTCTGTGATGTTTTACCTTATGTATGTTATTATTATTTTTGGTTCGGTTTGGGTTGCTGAGTGGCCACCTTTTGGGAACAAGCTGCTCACTCGGTTGCCCATATGTTCTCTGTATCTTGATTATTTGTAATCTTAGTTGTTTCCAACTATGGTTTGACGGCTGGATTTGGATTTTGATTGTTTCAGTTCCTGGTCTTTGCATACTTTTTACTTTCATCTGTCAAATGATGTAAATGCCTTTTAAATGCTTTCCAGTCAGCTATGATACAAGTTTGACTGTATTTAAATATTTTTGTCGTTTTTAGTCACGAGCAATCAATTATCGAACAAATGTCCATCATATTGGTAAAGTATTTAGCGAACTGTTTTTAAAACGTGCGGTGAAAATCTTACTCATGTGTTTCTACATCTCGATTATCTAGAGCAGTAAACTCTACCAGTCTTGCCTGAACTGTTTCAATTTTGTTCTGTAACTTGTCAGTGAAGTTAGGATTAATTTGACCAATGTATGCTATACCTAGAATAAAATTTGCATAATTAATTGAAATTTCATTTTGAATCCATTTTTTTCTACTTTTTGTTTCACCCATATATTATCAAATTTTAAAACATACACTTTTTACTCGCAAAATAATAGAATAGTTCAATGTTTATTTACAACAAGGTATCACCTGACCAGTGATAACATGCGTTTTGCATGCCGATAGGTGAATACATTTTACTATTTTATTCATATACGCCCACACCCGTAGTAAACAACGAGTTTATGCTATTGCCTATCAACAATATTTTGGCTGTTCTAACAAGCATATGACGCTCAGTTTTTGCATTACTGTTAATGGAAAATATTTTATAAAACCATCAAAAAAATGGATTTTTCGTATTCTGCTATGTATAGTTATGGGAATTATTAGAACATTATAACATTTGATGACCCTTTCATTGTTTTCGAAAAAATAAGCGAAACCCCATTTGCCCATCGGAACAAACGGCTATACATGCAAATGCATGTCACATGTACCAAACACAGTAGAGTTTTTGAAATTCATTGGCATGCTCTCAAGCTTGGAAAGTAATCTCTTGCAATGTATATTTTTCAGTTTCAAAATGGCGGCCTCAAGATAACCATTATTGCTGTAGGGGTGGCATGTTTCAAGCACATTCTTGAAAATTACCATTTCATATAAAATTAACATGAAATCAGTTCAGAAGAATTTATTCTTATAGCTTATAGCAGTTATTTTCATAAGTAATATCTTTTTGGAAAACAAAAAGATGCATAAGTGTAGCTGACACTGCAAGCAACCCTTTGCTGAAATGATCATATTCCAAAACAGATCAGGTGATTAGTGATGACATCATTTCTGTTGTGATGTCATAATGGGTGGTTCCCAGCTTAATTAAAATTAAAATGAACCTCATCAAAGGCTGGAAACCAGAAGGAATATTTTTACTATTGGAAAACCGACCTCCAAACAAAAAATGATAAAAAAGACAAAAGAGGTCATGCAATAGGCTGACTACGAGAAATGGTAGTAAACTGAACCAAGTAAGTGGGATTTGCTGTTTCTTTATCCTTTAAGTATAAACTTCGAAAAACCACTTGCTGGAGTGCTTCAACAAGAGAGTAGCTAAAGTTTCCATTCATTTAGTATTGCCAGAAAGATAAATTTGGGCCACTAAAGGTCATATTTTGGAGATTTCTGGTGGCCCGAGACAAAAATTAGGAGCATTTGGCCACCGGGCCACTGGCCGTTTCCAGCACTGCTGAACAGCGGACCTCCTGGGGTACGAAACGGATAGGATACAAGCACCACTTTCCTCTTCGATTTCCTGAATATTTCATAAACAAGATAGCTGCGCAGTGACTCGACTGAGACTGCCTATAACGTACAGGCCTAATTTAAATGATTTCTGTTCTTGCAAGCTGATAAACAACCTATTTAAATCAATAAATCCTCTTTGAAGCGACGAAATGTTACCAATGGCCGATTGAAAATAGCCGCGTTGCCGAGCGGTATCATGTGATCAACTTGGCCAATGAAAATCCTTATTGCCGTCGCCCAGGTAGATTGGTTCTTTACCTAATAGGTAGTCATATCTATTGATAATTGGCTAACCTGGGACCGGTTTATCGTGAGGGTAGCCGAGGTGGACCTAATGACCAAAATCTGAGGCGTGCTCCTTGCTTGATAATCGCAAAAGCATTGAAATGCAAGCGTTTTCTCGATCGAGCGCCTTTGGGGAACACGAAAAACGAGCTAACAACCTCAGTCTATAGTCGTGCGTTCCGCACTACGACGCGAAGTCGTCGGGAACGCACGTATAAATGTATAAAAGTGTAGAATTTGAAAATCTATTGATGTAAAGCCAGCCTGAATAATGGGGGCTATTCCAGCGGCATGTCTGAAACATACTTAGTATAGAAAGATACTCATCTGGGTTAAAACCTGATGCTGTGCTTGATATTCCAATTATAATTTGAAAAAAATGATGGAAAAGGCGCCTTTCAGAGGATGAACAGAAAATGGGTGTATGAGGAGCATACGAAAAGCGGCAAAGAGCTGACGTAAATCTTTTTAACACTTTTTATTCATCTATTAATACCTTCTTGTACTGAAGATTCTGCATAATTTTCAGACTATATCCTAGGAATGTTACTGTTGAACCAATTTTTTAAAATGTAATATAAATTAAAAAGTGATGTTATTGTCAGCTAATTTACTCATCTATGTATTTAATTTATTTATACATTTTTATTTACCTATTTATTTCTTCCTGTTTTAAAGATTATTTACATTACGAACAGTATGTAAAAATGTTACGATTAAAACAATATTTCGTAAAGTGTAATAATATTAATAATAATGATATTGTCAACTTATCTGTTGTATTTAGTTATTTACTTTGATACAAAATGCCCAAATATATCTTTTCAATTTACACATTTGTTTGACAAACAACGCACTTTTATTTTAGGCTATATTTATTACTTTTTTGTTTGTTATTTAGCATACTGTATTAATCCTATAAAAAGCCCCGGGGACATTGCATTTCGAAATTTGTTGGGAGGAGGCGTGTTTAATTTATATTATGTCAGAAGTTAATACTCGAGTCAGCCTGCACAGCTGCGCAAATTGACCCGAGTCTCCACTTTATTATTTTAAATACGAAAAGGATTATACTTAATTAAAAATGGCAAAATATCTAGCAATATCAGAACAATAAGAGCTAGCTCAAAGTGCTCATAAAAACACCAACAACATAAAAACATCTTTGTAAATTTGCTACAGTTCTGCAATTTCGATTTATGTACTTTCTATGCTAGCTGGTTGGAAGTTCTAAATATTTATTTGTTGTAAAACAGACCTTAAAACCGCCCCGAAAACAATTCATTTTATGTTGTATGTAAACTGCAATAGCCTTCAGTGACGTCATTTCACTAGACAGCTTCAAGCTGCTTATCATCGGCAATTCTCGCAACAGGTACTGTAATTTATTATTATTTAGTGTTTATTCAGCTCTAGTTCTGTTATTTAGAGGAGTAAAAGTATAGGAACTGGGGCAGGTAAAGCAGGTTTTTATCTGTCAAATGATGTAAATGCCTTTTAAATACTTTCCAGTCAACTTTGATACAAGTTTGACTGTATTTAAATATTTTTGTCGTTTTCAGTCACGAGCAATCAATTATCGAACAAATGTCCATCATATTGGTAAAGTATTTAGCGAACTGTTTTTAAAACGTGCGGTGAAAATCTTACTCATGTGTTTCTACATCTCGATTATCTAGAGCAGTAAACTCTACCAGTCTTGCCTGAACTGTTTCAATTTTGTTTTGTAACTTGTCAGTGAAGTTAGGATTAATTGATACTGGTTCTGTTGCCTTTAAATCAATATATTTTATCTCCAGACACTTTCCACCAGCGTTTACATATAATGTTGCAGATAAACGATCTCCCAGGCTGATATCTGTTTTCAGTAGATAATATTTTACCTTTTTTTTGTATTTGCATAGTTGTGAAACGTCTAATCCACAAACTATCAAACGCGGAAATTTGTTTATGATTTAACAATGTCATTAATATTACAGCAGTAGGATATGGTACATCTAGCTCTTTTAGTAACTGTCGAAATTGTTTTCACAATCTCCACAATGTGCAAACATTCTATGGTAGATGCAACCACATAAAAACCATATGTTAAGGTCAAACATTTCAACTTGGTTTTCTTCTTTAAACAATGTTGAAATGTGCTTCTTTGAGCTGGGATAAATTCATACCGTGTACTTTCATATCTGATATAGAAAACATAATATCAAGACTTCTCCTTGTAATTCATCTTTTTCCCTTTCCATGTAAGTCATTTCTTTTTCATAAATGTTTATTTTTTACTAGTATAGTTGGCAGTATAAACATTTATTAAATGTTCGATGTCTGTTGGCTGTTTTAAAGTTGATTTATGTGATTTTAATTTTTTCACCAAATTGTTTAGTCAGTCGTTTGGCCATTGCCTCAAATGACTTCTGTTCTCCAGCTGAAAAAAAAAAATTAAAACTTAGTTGACAGCGTATTGGGAGCATTCTGGCAGTACCTTGATATTTTTAGCCATGGTGATTTTTATTAGTGCATTAGTAATTTATCTGCAATATATACATGATTGGAAGATAAAACAGAAGTGACGTCTTCAGTTGTGAACCATTATGACTTAATCAGTAAGAGTGTAAGATATCTCTGCATTTCGAAACTTTCGGATGAAACTTGTCTGTTATCGGCAGAGATAACCTACACATTTATAGACCTGTGTTGATCTTATTTTCTTTTCTTATCATCAGCAAAGGGTGACAATCACTGATAATAAAAGGGCTAGATAAACCAAAGAAGTGTCTTTTACATTAAACCTGTAGGCTCTCTGACGTGATTAACATAATGTTCAATACTTCTTATTATGTTTGGAATGAAACAGGCCAACGCCGTTTAAAAAAGTTATGTATTGGACGCCATTTAAAACAGCAATATCAATTGTATGGGGTGCAATTTAAATATTAATGTATGTGTCTCCATTTATACATTAATATTAATTTGATCATTAATGGTATGGGACGCCATTTAAACATAAATAAACTTTAGGCGGCTTGTTAAAGGGCTACTGTACTGTTTTTCAACATTCTTTGAAATCTATGGAAATAACTGGTATTGTTTTGTCTAAAAGAATGTCGAAAACTGCAAGGAAAAATTCCAAATTGTTGAAAAAATATAAGCAATTAAAATTTTAAATAGCTGAAAAATATGCAAGGACTCTTATGACGTCATATGAGTCATTCATGTAATTTAAATTTTAAAAATATTATATTTTAAAAAAAATGTTTTACATTGTTTTCCCCTAACATAGATTTAGTGAGACAAGTTACATCATCTCATGAAAAAAGTTTGAATATTTTGCATCAGAATATGGTAATAATAACTGGAATCCAAATCACACTTTGCAAGAAAAGCTGTAGAAAAGAAAAAGTGGGCGGGGCTTAAAATCTAATTTGCATAAACTTTAACTGTCAACAATAACAGTTTGGGTAGGAATTTTTCGATGGGGTTTTCAGCAATCTGTTTCTGTCATACATATCTGTTAATTGGGGATATTTCTGGAAATAGTGAAGAAACAGTGCAGTAGCCCTTTAACAAATAGAAAATTATTAAAGATCATATTGTGTTTTCTTGATTTTAATTGTTGACCATGATGACTCTCTGATGAGTTAGGGGTTCTCCATACGAACCGAACTACCACTTAATTCAGCGGTGGAGGGTGAGGGTAAAGGTTTGGGCCCAGTAAAACCTGTTTAAACCCACCAGTAGTGATTACTGACCGTCTAAATGCGGTGCTTTCGTTGCGATTGCATTTGTTTTATGTTCGGTGCTGTTAAATTTATTGTGTTCTCATTTTAACTGTTCTATAATAAAAATAGAAAATAGGTAAAAATAGTTATTAAATGTTTTTCGTATAATTTGCTTAGTCTGTTGTAACCCTTCTGTTGGTCTAAACTATTTAGTTCAATAAGGATAGCTGTGTTGCCACATATTTGGGAAACATCTAATGACTCGGCTTATCACTTGTAATGTATTGTTTGCTGGGATGTCTTTGTCAATCTTTCCCTTTGATGTTGGAGATAGGGTTCGGGATCTGATTCAGTCACTTAGAGCCTGTCCCTTTCCTTTTTCTAATGCCTGACCTTTTTCTCTTCACTCAAACTAGATTGTTTTGCGTGTGATTTGTCTTTTGAATCCTTCTATCTGTCCAACTCATCATGAACAATTTCAAAATCTTGCCTGATATTTATCCATCATTCAAGGCTTTTAAAATAAGATTCTACGAATAAAATTTACTATCTGCAAGAGTTTTAATTGTATAATGTTTTTGTGCCTTTGACATTAATATACGCATAAACATTGCATGCCACACACGTTTCTATCATGCTTTACCTTTCTGTGAAGTTTGGTAAAATTCACTTAAGCAGTTTCGAGTCAGTTTGGATACACAGTCTGATCTCTAACCCCTGACTGTGACCTTATCAATCATTGATCATGAAACCCTTCACTTTGTTTGTAACATACTATCTTATCAGTTTTAACCATTTCAAGAAGTTTAGTGTAATTTGCTTGAGAAATTAATTGTTGAGAAACTACTTGACCTTCGAAATCTACTTTGACTTTGAACTTAGGTGTGGAAGCCTAGGTCTTCTGTGTGGCATACCTTCATACAAAGCTTCATTTCTCTGTAAAAAAGTGATGAAATGTGTTTTGATACTTTTCTTCAAGCAATTGCTTAGACATGATTTGACATATGAACCCAGATTGTGACCCTGACCTTGGGTTTAGGAACATAAATATCATATGTGCCAAACCTTCTTATTATACTTTACCTTTCTTTAAAATTTGATGAATTTCGCTTGGGCAGTTTTGAAGTTATATAAGAGACACACTTTGGCCTCCAACCCCTGGCTGTGATCTTGACCTTGGGTGCTGGAACCTAGGTCTTGAACATGACACATCTTCTCATTATCCGTTATCTTTCTTGAAAGTTTCATCAAATTCGCTTCAGTAGTTTATAAGTTATAGCTGAGGCATGAATTGGGACACGATTTGACTTTTGACCCCATTGTGTCCTTGACATTGGGGGATAGAAACCTAAACCTTTTGCGCGACACATTTCCTCATAATGCTTTGTCTTTCAGTGAAGTGTCATCAAATTTGCTTCAATAGTTTTTAAATCATCGCTGAGACACAATTTGTTTCTGACGGTCGGACGGACTGACGAAAGGACAGTCCGATTTTAATATGCCACCCGAATTCTCTTCTTCATAATAGTAAACATTCTCCGAAATATATAATATTTACAACCTTTCTAAGCTGAATTCAAAAGCTAGGCATTTCAGACATTAGAATGAATAACAGTTCCACACTAACGAATCACAGCCGCTCATAAAAGTAAACATTTAGCGATTATAAAATAACTGAAAATCTCACTGTTGCATGATATGCATTCGCAATGCAGAACGTTTAATCCCCTCGTACAAAGAAGTTGTGGAGGGGATATAGGGTATGTCCCATACTAACGTATGTATGCTTACCATTTGGTATCGCTCCAGCGATCTCATTTATCAACCGAAATTGATGTACATTTAAAGAGTAAATGCACTTCAGGAACTGACTGAATCAGATCCCAAACCATATCCCCAACATCAAAGGCAAAGATTGACAAAGACATCCAAACAAACAATAAATTACAAGTGATAATCCGAGTCAGCAGCTCTTTCCCAAATTGGTGGAAATTCAGCTATCTTTACTGAACTAAATAATTCAGACTAACGGGGAGGTTAAAATGAAAACACAGTAAGTTAAACAGCACCGAACATAAAACAAATGCAACCGGAACAAAAGTACCGCCTTGGGATGGTCAGTAATAACTACTGGGGGTTCAAACCGGTTTTACTGGGCCTAAACCTTCACCCTCATCCTCCGCCCTGATGCACACAATTAGTTGTCGGTTCGGTTCGTATGGAGGATCCCTAACTCACCAGAGAGTCATCATGGGCAACAATTAAAATCAAAAAGAGACTGTGATGAAGCAAGGATGAGGACTTGACAGCCAAAACGTGTTGAGACACCTGGAGATTCCTCGGGCGTCAGCAACACCACTGGAACACTTGAACACAAGAAGACCACCAGTTGAACCCCGGTGGGCCAAGAAACAGTCAAACATCCGGCCCCAACCAACTAATATATACCTTTATGTAGGGGCTATCATAGAGTCTGAAACCCGACCAGGGTTGCATTCTCTCCCCTTTGTTGTTTTGCTTATTTATTAATGACTTACAGAATTTTGTCTCAGTTAATAGTCATGGAATAGATCTGGATTTGTGTACCATATATCTTTTACTGTTCCCTGATGATCTTGTAATATTTGCTGACACAAAAGTTGAGTTGCAAAGATTGATAAATGGACTTAAAGAGTATTGTTATAGATTTAAGTTGAGGATGAATATTGCTAAAGCAAGTGTTATTGTATTTCGAAATGGTGGGTATCTTAGAGAATACGAGAAATGGTTTTATGATAATATTCCTTTACGAGTTGTTTCATACTATAATTACTTAGGCTTAGTAGTATCCTCTAGATTATCATGGTATGTATGTCAAAAGAGTTTGGCAGAGCAAGCATCTAAAGCATTATTTTCAATCAAGTCAAAGTTAAGCCAATTTGGGTCTTTGTCTGCTAATATATTCTTCAAAATTTTCGATACTAAAATATTGCCGATCCTCACATACGGAGCTGAAATATGGTTTGAACATAAAAGCAAAGATATCGAAAAGGTCCATCATTATTTTTGAAAATATATTGTGAAAGTTTCGAGACATACACCAAATATCTTTGTAAGAGGTGAGTTAGGTCGATACACAATTTATAATGCTCGTTGTCTGAAGTTTATAAAATACTGGTTAAGAATTTTGCATATGTCAAATAACAGACTTCCAAAAATCTGCTACAAACTACAGTTTAAGTGGCTAGATGCAAAGCTACGAACAAAATGTTTGGCAAAAAATATTAGGGATATATTGTTAGCAAACGGATTCGGATATGCTTGGTATGATCAAGGAGTTGGTAATGTAAGGGTTTTTCTACAAATGTTTGAACAAAAACTTTAAGATATTGATATTAGTATATGGTTCTCTGAAGTAGCAGATATTAGCAGACTCAGAACTTATATAATTTTAAAAGATAGGTTTTGTTATGAAACATATTCAAACGATAATTTAATTACTACATATAAACAAATTCTGGTAAAATTTAGGGGAGGGTTATTAAATTTGAGGGCCAATACGGGTCGGTTTGAATCTATTCCTTTTAATGAAAGAATTTGTCAGGTATGTAATTCTGATATTGAAACAGAATTTCATTTTCTCGTAGTGTGACCGTATTTTGATCATTTGAGGCAGGAATTTTTCTTTCCTACTTTTAATGTATCCCACAGAAGTAAAATTTGTATTATCATGATGTGTACATGCTCATAAAGAATTGCACCCTACTTACCCGCGTTTTACTATATGAAAGTCCTGTAAGGCGGGATATCAATTTCACATGTGTTTCTTATGATTCTGGTCATTTACTCCTCCGGCAGGCTAATAAAATAATGTACCGTTGCGTAATTACCTAGGTATTACTGATTACACGAGTAAGTAAAACTTTGAGTCAAAAAGTGTAAGTAAAAAAACTCGAGAAAAAAGAGTAAAACTTATGATAAAATTAGTCTTTCCATTAAAAATTAAGTAGATTACCCCTTTCAAACGGCGTTCTACGTAAAAAATTAGGAATTTTAGCAAAGTTGTATCATTCGATCTGACAAATTTAAAGACGAGAACCAGGAGAGAGCCCTAATCTTAATGTCTGCATTGGAAAAAATAGTTCCTAACTATTTTCCTAAAAAAGGCTACAAACACTGTCGCCTCTTTAATGGAACTATTAAACTGATATGGTGTTACAAAATTCTTTTGAATCGTGGAATATATCCTATGGAAAATAGGACTTTTGGCTAACTACTGAGATGGCGTGCGTAGGAATACCAAGCCGCAGGAACCGCGCGAACGTATCGTAATGTATGTGTTACTAGATAGCACTAAACCTGCTAGGCAACCCATTTGAAATTTCTTATATACTAACTGCGAACATTTTAATATCTAAACAGCAAAACAGTGAATTATTGACCGCCGGAGCTGACTTTGTGAAACATCACATAATAAAACAAAAGACATCTGGATTGATCCTGCACTTTACAAGATTTTCAGCTGAGGTGAAACAAGAATATACGTGACTTTCAGGTTTCCTGACCCTATCTATTTTTTGGCCCGACCCTGAACATTTATTGTAAAAATTGTTGAAGTATACCGGAAAATATTCTAAATTCGGTGTAGCTTTCACATCTCCCTACTTTGCTTTATTAAATATTTCCAGCGGCATAAAACCATAGCAATTGAGGGATACCCATTTCACAAGTACTTAATTTTATCTTTGATGTACATGTAACCCCGTCAGTACAACAGTGGTCCTAATTAAATCTGACTGGGAGGCGGCTGTTCAAACTGTAGTGTCAAATTGCTACACGTCAAGGGGAGGGGGGGGGGGGTTGGAATATGCTGCGAACATCTAAGACACTGATCAGCATGTACATCTCCGCTTCTTGGAATTATGGTAACGTATCACTAATTTACAGAATGACGACAGGTCGCTACCATGAAACTATAGACCAGTCATAGAGATGATACTGTCTTTGATGTTTATATGGAAATGTACACACCGAGGTTGCGGAGATCTGCACGAATGCAACTTCGCTCATCGTACACGCTAAAATACTTTGCTCGTTGCGTGGATCATTTATTTATTTACTTTTGCCATTTGAAAATGTATAAGCCCATCGCTGCCAGCGTCCCCCCTTATTATTAATGCAACCCCGGGTGCACAGTGCTATTTCAACACACTCTCATTGCAGGGATCTTTTTATTTTTAATTAATAACTTTCAGTTTCCATTAAAATGCTTTCGCCCAGCATAGTGTGCGTTCATTGTTTGTCCGTTGCTTACATTTGAGCCGAAACAAGCGCATCTATTCGTACTGATCACAGAACATATTTCATTGGTTTGCGTCATGGATGAATGATCAGACTGCGTGCAATGCGCAGGCTCATTTGCAGCTTTTCGGTTCGAAATTGTTTCAAGGTAGTTGTTTATAACGAGTTTAGTGTTTTTCTTCTTTTTTTGGACGGACACTCGGCGCCAAGTGCGTGCAACTGTCGTTACGTACCGCTGAGCAACTTGGGGAGCATCGTTAGGAGATTAAACTGAACTGAACTGAATCTTCTTCTATTCAATAACTGATTACGTATGGACTATAACGAATGAAATTGGATAAACCGCAACACTACAGTGGAACAGAAAAAAACGCAGAACAGACTGCGCATCTGCACAATCTGATGTTTCATCAGATTAATATCAGAAAACGTCATCTAGGTGCTTTTAAGATGTCGATAGAAACTTGATTTGAACCAGTTGGAGCACCGCTCGGCCATTTCCGTGAATCATGTGTGGACGTGTGCACAAACTGCGTATGAAACTGCCAGCCTGTGCTCATGTATCCTTCCGATACGTTGTCATGGCGCTTCCAGCGACAAACATTTCGTCACAATACCAAGTGAATTTTCGAAAAGAAACTGGTTTATTTAGAAATTTACTGCAGCAGAATTGGTGTTTTCTCTTTTTTGTAATGGTATTTTGTCTTTATATAATGTACTATACATTTCTTAACTGTTCGTCCATGCATCCCGACTGCCGGTGTAAAGTGTATTCTTACGCGCGTTTAAAGCGCACGCGCAGGTTCCCGCCAAAAGTGCACGCTAGCATTGTTATCTTAAGTTTCCTTCTCTGGAAAGCGAGATTTTAAAAGACAAACAAAAAACAAAGAAAAAAAACAGGGACACTTCGGCGCCAACACTGTCACAGCGTCCTGACCGACCATTTTAAAAGCATGACGGGAGGTAAATGGATGGCTTGGCGGTTTTAGACCCATTCGACAGGGTTTTAGTCATAGTAGGACAAATGAGGGTGATTATGGAATACTCTGTGCACAGATACAGAAAGCAAGGCTCGAAAACATGACCCCGGAAACCAGTTTTATCAGAGACAGTAGTTCCCCAGGTAAATCTACTGATACCACCTATTGAGAAAAACGCATTAATGCAGCGAGAGATTGCAGCAGTAGTCATAAAACATCTGGTTCAATTATCAGCAGAGCATGGATTTTTTTTGCCCTTTTGTTTTCTTTAAGAGATGTACACATCATGTAATGAATAAGGATAACGTTGATTTTAAAGTAAAAATGAGTCTGTATATATTAACGGCTTTAGAACTTAGATATGAACTCTTAGACAGATGAAGTTGAACTTATATAAGTATGTTGATTCTTCTCCGGTTGTAAATGTGAAAATTTAAAAGTTTCACATCTAGGAATATGGTTATGATACTTTATTATAATCTTTAGTATTTAACACTAACCCAGTTTAGTCGATTTAATATGTATTACACATACTGTCCATTACCCTCACTTTTGTATTTGTATATATACTAGTCAAAAAAAGTTCCGCCGCATTAACTTCAGCATCTTTTTCTGAAAAAGTACCATACCAAATGAGTTTAAAGAGTCATTGTAGTACTGATATGACACTTTTATATTGCTAGACAGACAGGTTTTAAAATTTTAATGTAAACCGACAGTTTGCGCAACTTTCAGTTTTAGTGGGGGTTATTTCAAATTTCCCGAGATTTCTCATGAAAACAAATTGCCTTTTCTTTTAGTTTTCTCTCATTTTCTGATCTGTACTTCTTAGACACATTCATTGGATTCCAGATGCTTGATATACAAAAGAACAACGGAATTCAAAACGATTTTCACGATAAATTCTCACTTCTAAATTTCAACGTTTAGAAGAACTGCTAAACTTTCTAAAGTCGCACTGGCATTGTCATAAACATTTCAAAACTGCAGGCCTGATACAATTTTGCAATAAACTGATGCATTCTCATTTAAAAATGTTGCAAAGAAACGTATTCACATGTCCAGAAAAACAGAACTAAAATTTATGACTGATAAGCCCATAATCTGATAATCAAATTTCCTATAGTTTTGATTCAAAGGGAGGTAATTTACAGTCTCACACACTTTAAGATACAATGTTCGCCATTTGAACGTTTGTTCAGATTTGATTTACATGTTTCTAGAATGTAGGGTTTCTCGAGAATTTAACGAGACAAACATAACGGTACTGCGCATGCGCAGTAAGCGCCTAGTCGCATTTCTTTGGTTTACTAGTTATGCGAGGTAACTCTGTACACGCAAGCAGGAAACTGAGACGTTCAAAAGTTCTCGTGGACAAATGTTGTGGCAACTAACAAAAAGCAAAATAATTTGAAAATGTTATATTAAATCGTCAATATCACGATTAAAAATTGCGGCGGAATTTGTTTTGACGAGTATATGTAATTGTAATTTCGGCCGGCGGCATATATTACCTGAATAAATTACTACTTATTTACTTAGTTACTTTTAAAGGAGTAATTATTATGTAGGTTGGTTGCAATATAGGTTGCGCCTATTTCATATTATGAAATTAAGGCATTGCCTTTAAAGCGACACCAAAATCTAAAAGTATATAAAAAAAAGGTACACCTGGTAGGTACTGTTGTCAATGCACTTGATATGAGCCGCGACACGACAAAACCAACAAAGTGGTTGTCCGCCCAGCACAGACTCAGATCCGCCTGGGCCTCAGCCAAGTCTTGTCAAGGTCTTCGCAGTCCGCATGGAGGTAGCTTAGACCCTTAGCTACCCTTAAGCGCTTAGCAAAGAGTCTGCTCAGACTGGGTGGATGCCCAGGCTTAACTGAGCCTGCGCTAAGCGCATAACCACGATGCTGTTTTTGCTCGCGTCGGGGCTCAATTATCATTTAATGATGGATATTTTTTTCTGTTTTATCAGAAGTATGCCAATACCCAGGTTTGATCTATATGTCAGATTCATGTTGTGTCAAAAGAATACTGAGTCCCGAGTGACTCTGATGCAGTAGAAGTTTTATAAACTTCTTTGTTTCCAGATGCTACTTAAAGTTTCCTACGGTTTGAAATCTGTCGAATATTTGCAGCATAATTTAAACACCAGCTGCATGTTTATGAAACACTGTACTAAATGACAATGCTTACATATACATGCAGCTAACGTTTAGTGGTATTTCGTTGTTGATTACGTACGAAATGCATCGCAAGAAGCTTGAAGCTCAACTGTGATGTCGATGACAGGTAATCACAGGTAATGATGCAATCCCATATTGATTCTCCTTTGATGAAAATATCACTTTCACTTAAACTTGCATTAAAACCTTGTTTCTGACCAAAAGTTAGTTGGATTTAAAATTGTTCAGAATCAGAATCCTGAGCAAACCCTGTGTGAGTTCCAACCCATGTCAATGGAAGGATGTTGATGAGATTGTGCCTGCCAGTCGTTTGTAAATGTAAACTTTATTTATTTTACATCGATTGCATTGAAAGCTCACGCGAACTTATTTAAATACTCTCGATGGCACGGATGTTGGCGCGTTAGTGGTCCTATACTGGTGGAGGAAACCGGAGTACCCAGAGAAAACCAGCGACCTCGGATGGGCGACCACTACCCTCCCACATGACGACGCTGGGATTCGAACCCGGGCCGCAGAGGTGGAAAGCGAGTGCTTATCCACTACGCTATCCGGGCCAGTCGTTTTGATTCCATTTCATTTTCTAAATTATCCTCCTTAAGGCGGACGAATACGCAATAGCTCTGTTCTTACTTGTTTAAAAAACAAAACAGAGTTATTGTTCATCATCAAATCGATTAACTGTTGAGTACATACAGTTAAAATACACACTAACAATGTCTACCGTAAAGATCCTAAGTTTTCGGGCACATAGGTCTGTACAAACAGTGGAAACGGAGATCAGACTGCTCATTAGGAACCAGAATGATCAATATCTTCACAGTTTCCATTCCATCTGCGCATTTTGTCGACATTACTCTATGTTAGAACCGAATAACAGAAAAACAAGAAAATAAATAATAGGGCAAGGACCGGCTGTGCTTGCAGCAGGTTCTGAGTTTGGACAGTCTGTTTTGGGGATATTTTGAACTTAAACATTGTTTTTCTAGGAAACGAAACGGTGAAATGTTTTTTTTTTTTTTTTGTTTTATTCTTTAACATACGATGTAAGTTTTACTAAAATAATATGCATAACCATGCCCCATCGATTGAATATATTTTTCATGACGTTTCTCATGAAATTCAGTTTTCTTGCATTTTTTCAAAGAATGCAAAAATATACTTATTAACGGAAAAACTGCAATTGTTTGATATCAGTTTGTTTCAAATATCCTATATTACAGATTATATGATTTGCTGAAATGAAAGTGCATTCATTTGCTAGAGATATGAATTTTAATGGAAAATGTGTAAAAAAAGTAAGTAGAAATACAAAATATTGTTTTTTTAGGAAAACAAAACAGTGAAATTTTTTTTCTTATCTAATTGTTTAACAGCTCTTTGGGTTATTTAGACGTTATAATGGCTTGAATGCCCCGCCAATATTTCTATTCAGTATTCGTCTACCTTAAGAGAGACTTAACTGTTCAGGGTAAAAATTAACATGATGTTCACAACCACCTGTGTGAAGGTTATTTTTTTTCTTCAATACTGCGTTTGTTTGCATCCAGTTCTACTGCAGAACTGAATTTTTGTTGATTACTGATAAAATGTGATATCCGAAAGTATGCACACGCAATCAATCTGTAAATTGGATTTACGCAATATCATAAGGGATCGCATAAGATTCTAACTAATTACTTCTTTGGGCTTCATTAAATCGCTTAAAACATGAAGGCACAGGTGTAAGAAAAAGTGCACTTACTAGCTATAGGCTAAATACACAGTAACCGTTTTTTTAGTGCATGGCTGGTCTGCCATCTTGTAACTTAGCAGCTCTCACGCGTACATGTCATGGTCTCATCTATCCTCGGATAGCCAGTCAAAATTGTCACAAATTGGTAGAATAATTGAACAAACTGGAGGCGAAGAAAATTCAATGCCTCAGTGATACTTGTGCTCTGCAAAACCTACATTATTCATTACACTTGTTATCATTTGAGCGATATCGTTCTGTTTCAGTTCTCGTAATGACCATCCCTAGGTGGCTCATAGTTATGTAAGCATTGTTGCACACACCTGGGGCCATAGATCCTTCCATCTGAGCGACACCAAAGTGCCTTCAGAACCTACATCTGCACTTGTTTAGTGTCGGCATTAACAGATGGGTTCTGATTAAGGAAAGAAACCATGATGGTTTCCTAAGCTTATATAAAGTTTTGCTCACTAAAGATTAATATCTGGTATAAAATTCAGATTTTAATCATATACATGGAGTTCGCAGAGGCTGTACTGACAAAAGTTTAAACCTAAGCGTCTGTTGAAGATTAAGGACAAATGTGATATCCCAATCCATGTACGCGTAAGCAATCAGATATTTCCTATTAAGAGATTGGATTCAAGCAATATAACAATGTTTCCCAATAATCTACTCATTAAATTACCTTTTAAGACTTCATTAAATCTCGTATAAAACATATAAAAAGTCCCAGATGCCGCAAGAAACGCAGTAGAAATCGTCTTTTTGTGAGAGATTTTCGTCGAAAGCAAGGGCAGACCATTTAGCGAGGTATGGATCCAGCAGAACATTTTAAGCCCTCCAGTAATATTTTGCTGACCGTTCCCAGGCGGTACTGCTGTTGTGGTTTCTTGATGTAACCAAACCTCTTATCAAATTGATAGCTACCCCCTAAACGCGCACCGCAGACTATGATCATTAGGGATCAATTTGATAAGAATTTTTTGAGAATTTTAAGAAAATGGTCCTCTTATCTCTCGCCTCCATTGCGCGGGACGTGTTTTGTTGATTCTGATCTCCGAAGCCGGGAATTCGGTAGTATCGAGGATACAGGGGGTGAGGTAGGGGCTTGGGGAGGAAACTGGTCCTTCTGTGCCCTCGAAACGGTTCTTCTGTTACTGAATACACTCAAGTTTCATGAAGTTTCAGTCAGCTGAAACAAAAATAAATATGTACTTACATTCAGATCACAAGATATATAATTGATATTATTCTAGAGGATAACCATGTCTTTAAGATGTTGAGGAGTAACCAGATTCGTGTAACAGACTTAGTAATAAAACGTTTTGTGTTTTATATACGTGTGCACGTGACCAAAGAAGATACCGTTATCTTCTTCGGAAAATGCATCAGAGCCATATAATATGAAACGAACTCCCAGATGACGAAATTTTCTAGTTGCGCGAAATAAGGTCACTCTTTCATTATTTTACCTTTCACATCTAAAGAAAAAATGTTGAGCATCTTCAATACTGATCTCACAATCACAAAGAGGAGAATCTTTAAGATGGTTTTGATAAAGGTCGTAGTTAAGGTTGCTACATTTATTCCTTATTCGACAGTGGAATACAGATTCAGCTCACTTACCCTGGATGAAAAATTTAGGAATTTGCGGAGAAATATAAATATGCTGTTTCAGTTTAAGTTTAAATGAATTCACTAAAGTTTCAAATCAAATTTCAAGAGGTAAGTTGTTCCACAAAAGTGAAGCAGAAGGAATAAAAGATTTTACAAATAATTCAGTTCTTCTATTCATACTACTTATATTTTCGGCGTTTCTTAAGTTGTAAACAGTTCTTTCAGTAACAAGAGGAGGCAATAGGTTACACAGATATTCCGGGGCAGTACCATTAAAACTTTTATACATGATAACTAACTTCTGAAACTGACGACGTCAGACAAAGTTAGCAACCCGATTTAGCTCATTAAGTCGTCTATTGAAACTGAACGGGTTAACCCGGTGATTATTCGAGCAGCTTGATATTAAAATCGTTCAAGTCGTTATTTCTCATACATTGTGCAGCCATCCCATACGATAGATGCGTACTCAACCAGAGGCCTCAAGTATGAAAAATATAGCTGATTAAGCGTTTGACGATTTAGCTTAAACATCAAACTTCGCAAAACTCCTAACATTTTTAAGCAGACATTTCAATATTTTTGATATGGGCATGACATTTTCCATCATGACTGAGAGTAAGTCCTAAATGTTTATAGTCATCTGTAAAGGTAAGAAGAACTTGATCAAAGTACAGTTTTGGATTATTAACATTAGTAGTACAACACAAAATAGCTTCTGTTTTGTTTTGGTTGAAGTCTACTAACAAATGCTTTGACCAAGCTGTTATAATTCTCAAGTCATGATTTAGGATTCCTTCAATATTATGTATATTAGGTGATGTGAACAATAAAGATGTATCATCAGCAAAAAGACGACTTATACTTACCAAATGAGCCACGATATCATTTACATAGATCAAGAATAGCAAAGGCCCAAGTACAGAACCTTGTGGAACCCCTGCAGATAGCATTTTAAAATCTGACATTGATGACCCTACAAGTACTTTTTGACTTCTTCCGCAATGATAATCTGAAATCCATTTTGAAAGATCCCCTTAAATACCATTTTGTTCTAATTTGAAGAGAAGACCTTTATGCCATGCCCTATCAAAGGCTTTTGAAATATCACAAAGGCCATGCATGTATACTGTTTAGAATCAAAACTTTGACAAATTTGATTATAGATGTCAATAAGTTGGAATACTGAGGACTGCCCTGGTAAAAATCCAGACTGCAATTTAAAAATAAGATTGTTACTGTGAAAAAAGTTAAATAAGTGTTTGTTAACAACTCGTTTCATTAATTTCCCAACTGTGCTACTCAAGGAAATTGGTTTATAATTGGAGGGTGTATCCGATGACCCTTTTTTTAAACAAAGGCATTACAATGGCCTCTTTCCATAGGGATGGAAATGTAGATTCAGCAAGGGATTTATTTATCAAATTATGCCAAGGTTTAACAACTGTTTCACAAGTCATTTTAAGCATTTTATGACTGACAAGATCATGACAATATGCCTTATTTACTTCAAGAGCTTTAATAATGTCTTTAATTTCAGACTCTTCTATGTGAATATTGTCTAAAGAATAAGCTGTTCTTGGGACGAAATTAGGGAGTTCGGTATTAGCTTCATTAACATTGGAAATCGATTCGAAAAGTCATTTAACGTGTTTTTTTTTTTTTTTTTTTTTTTCAAGATCTGAAAATGAGTAAACTTTTTCTCCAGAATCAGAAATAGTTTTAAGTGGCGGTATGACTTCAACACCTTTATTTGATTTAAAAAAATGCTTAACGAGTTTCCAGTACTGTTTTGGTTTGGTATTCTTTGCATCAATAATAGTCGATTCAATATTGTTATAAAACTGTTCGTTTGCATGAGTTTTAGATTTCTAATTTTCTTATAAGTTTGCCAATCTTGATAACTACCAGATTTTGCAGCCTATCACGTTTTTTTGGAGCAGTTCGTATCTCAGAATCATACCAAGGCTTGTCGTTTGGTCTTATGGTAACTTCTTTGCAGGGTATGCATTCTTTAGCGAGATTTATAAACTTTGAGGTGAAATTTTCACAAGCATTATCTATACTATCATTTTTAAGAAATTCCTAGTCTGTAGATGAAATTAATCTATTAAACTTACAGAAGTCACCCTTTTTATACTGCCAAACGATATGCTTAATATGTTTCTGTGTCTTTTTATTAGAAGATAATTTGTTTTCATTGTTTTGTATTTTACATGAGTTGCAACTTCCGGTGTAGAGTGTAGAACCTGGAAACGATTTCTGTATAACTTACCAATTTTACATTTAAAGGGTAGTATAACGTGTTTCTTTATTAAAATAAATCATTTTATCATGGACAAAACAGCAAAAGAACACAAAAAAACTTTCGGTTAAACTGTACAGTTTCCAGTATCTACACCCTAATGACGTATAAGAACTTGCTGTCATGCATGAGTGACTTAGAAATTCTTTTAATGCTAACCATTCTAAAGCACAAGCATTTACCTTTCCAACGATGTATAAAACCACTGCCAAATACCAGCCAATAGACTACTCAGAAATCATTTACATTATTTCTGAAATGCCCCTCGCACTCTGACTTAGTTTGGCAATAGAGTTCCGCTAGAGCGGCTGTTAGGAGCTGTGGGCAGTGTTGCAACATACCATTACTGCTCATCAACAGACTCAATTAACTTCTGAGCCTGCTATATTAGTTTCTTCTGCTGTGTTCCTTGCTGCCAGAGGATCTTCCTTCAGAACTGAGCAGTGACACGAGAAAACCAACACAGTTACATGTGCGCCCACTGAGACTCACATCAGCCATGGCATCCGACCAGTCTGATCAGTGTGTTCGCTGTCTACAAGAACGTAGCTTAGACCCTTAGCTACCCTTCAAACTCAAGCAAAAACTCTGGCAAGACTAGGCGAGTGCCCAGGCTGATCTGAGTCTTGTCTGGGCGCACATGGCAGTATGTTTATTTTCTTGTGTCGTGGCTCAATTTATGAAGGCTGTGCAAGTAACAACAAACACATACTTATAGTGACCAAAGGTCTTAAATTGTTTCACAAACATGTTTACTATAAAAAAAACCTTCCGTATTCGAGTTCGACAACGAAGGTCAGATAAGATTCCTATTGCTACCGAATTAAGGTCACTGAGTGTACAATATCTATGTGATGCACGATTAGACTATCAAATGGACTGGTAGGTGTCTATCTAACGCTACCCTCAAGGTCAAAAAATAAATTTTGTGCGACAAAGACAGTGAAAAGACAATAATCAGGATTGACGCAATCGCTAAGTACATCCTGCCCTAGAAAATAAAATTAGTAAAAACGGCGGCTCACAAAGCAAATGCGTATTTCCGTATTTAACTTATTCAACATTTTAGACAAGATACCGTGTTCCTCTACTACTGACACAACTATGCGCAAAGCTATTTAAAGACATGTGGAGATCATTGGCGGGGCTGTCTGTGCTGGAGACAGACCAGTTCCATGGCTGTTCATTGTAATTCAGATTGACAGAATGGCCCAAAGTTTATCAAATGAAATAGACTCTTGTCCAATTATCAGCAAAATATGGGTCATTCCAAGCGCAGCGTCCAAACTCTTGATGAACAACTCGATTTTTGGTTGGTTGGTTGGTTGGTTGTTTCGGTTTAAAAGGGCCCTTTGAGAAAGTATTTCAGTCTATGTCAGGCCATCTCCCAGAGAGAGGGAGAAAGAAACGAGAAATGACAGACAAGAGAAAAAAGTCAAAACAACTCCTGTCCACACCTACTGCAAGTACAGTAGGCCTTTGTCCTACCTTTATCCAAAGTAATACGCCCCGGCACTTGAAGTTATAACCAGCACCATCGTCCGACCATCATTCCCCGAACAACTCGAAGCCGGTAGAGAGAACAGTACAACAGTGCTGTTGTTTCAATTCCCATAACAGTGGTGTCCAACATCGAATTCATGGCTGCACCTCTTGGCATCGAGTTAGTCCATCACAATGGTATCTATCTTGATGTTCAGTAAATGATGCAAGGGAGTAAACCAGAAGTATTTTAGTACTTCAGTGACAGCTGATGTAACGTTATTTTAGGGACTGACCATTTGATATGGGGGGGGGGGGACGGTGGCTGGTATATTTTTTTTCAAAAAAAATCCCTGTCGTTGGATATGCAAGAAAAAAAAATAAATTGGCTCATGAAGGGGTTTAATTAAAAAAAATCTGGCCTCAAAAACGAGTAAAAAATAATCTGGCTCCACAAAAAATTAAAAAACAAATATAGTCTGCAGATCATTCCATTTGAATTGAGTTTTTAAAATGTTGCTGGCTTCTGGGGGGGCGCAGCCCCCCAGACCCCCCATATGTATGTAATGTTTAATATTATCTACAATTGTTTTGCACCAGCAGCCACCCCAGCCCCGTACCCCCATGTGCATATGTTTGCGAACAAGAGGGCCGTCAGGCCCTGAATCGCTCACCTGAGCAATTGGCAAAGTGGCTTTTTCTTATGTCTGAAATTGTCAAACTATGAGTCTTGAGGCAAAAGTCAAAGCATGACCATGACCTATTGTACTCATAAAGATGACTGTATTTACCAATTTATGTTCTAGCATTTTGCCATATTTGACATTGCCGTAAAACATTTAAGGTCAAACTAAAGTCATAATCTCGATAGTACTGGAGTACCCGATGCTACATACCAAGTTTCAAGGCAATCGGTTAATTGGGTCTGGAGGAGAAGATTTTAAATGTCTGTACCATATATGGGCATGGAGGCCATGCTGATCATGTAACCTGGACCGTTTGAACAAAATTTCATTTCCCTAACCCCTGGAAGCTCTATTTGAAATTTGGTTACAATTGGCCCAGTGATTTTTGAGGAGATTGTTTAAAAAAAAAATTGTCAAAATATGATAGTTCTTGGTCAAAGTTAAAAGAACGACCTTGACCTCTTGTACTCACAAATCTTCATGTACTCATGAAGATGAGTGCATATACCAATTTTAGGCCTTAATCTTCAAAACATTCCAACAAATCTTATGTTCTAGCATTTTTCTATATTTGACCTTGCCATAAAAAAGGTCAAGGTCAACCCAAGGTCATAATTGGGACAATAGTGATAGTACTTAAGCATCCAGTGCTACATACCAAGTTTCAAGGCCAAAAAGGTCTATTGGTTTTGGAGAAGAAGACTTTTAAAGGTTTTTACCATATATGGGCATGGCGGCCATGTTGGCCGTATGAATAAATTTTCCTTCCCTCAACCCCTGGCGAATCTATATGAAATTTGGTTACAAATGGTCCAGTGGTTTTTGAGGAGATTGATCGAAATTGTCAAAATATGAGAGTTCTGGGTCAAAGGTCAAAGAATGACATTGACCTTTTGTACTCATAAATCTTCATGTACTCATTAAGATGACTCTAGATACCAATTTTTAGCGCAAAATATTCAACAGTTTCCAAGATATCTTATGTTCTAGCATTTTGCCATATAAACGCACAAGGAAGCAAATTTGACTTTACCGTAAAAAAGTCAAGGTCAACCCAAGGTCGTAATTTGAACAATCTTGGAAGTACTTGCATTCCCAATGCTACATATCAAGTTTCAAGGACATTTGCCCATTCGTTCTGGAGACAAAGTTTTTTAAAGGTCTTTACCATATATGGGCATGGCGGCCATGTTGGTTATGTGACCAAGACCATTTGAACAACTTTTCGTTCCCCCTTCCTCTGGGGGGGGCCACATATGAAATTTGGTTACAATTGGCCCGGCGGTTTCAGAGGAGAAGTCGTTTGAAATTATGGACGGACGACGGACGGACGAAGGAGCCTTACCATCCTATAAGCTCCCCCGGAGCCGCTTGCTCAGGTGAGCTAAAAAAATTGTACAACATTCACATACATGTATTATTTAACTGCCACATTACTTAGTAAATGTTTCTACTAAAACTGAATTGCAAAAGAGTCACTAGTTTATGGGACACAAAGCCATTCTGACAAAATAAACCCTCTAAAAAAGCAAAGTTCCTAAAAAAAAGCCCTAATGTCTTTTATCATCATCCCTAGGTTTTCTCTATTGTTTCCAGTCTTAAAATTGCCATTAAAATTGGGAAAGTGCTTTGACTTCTGGGGAACGTTGCCCCACAGACCCCCTTTGTTAACGTCTTACCAAAGAAATTTAAGCCATTCATTAACTTGCATTCATTCACAATGTGGCTCCATCAATAAGTATTTATCAAACTTTCAAACGTGCGAATAAAAGCAAGTTTGGCATATGATTGGGCTAGAAAGAAAACCTTAACTTCCTAATATTATAGCCCTAAAACTTTGCAAAAATAGCCCTAATTCTTTATCAAAATAACCCTTATTTAAGGCCTAATTTTTTGCCAAGCTCATACAGGGATGTTTGCATCAGTACCCCCCCCCCCCCCTCCCCCCAAGAATATCAAATGGTCGGTCCCGAACTGGTTGTTGTCTGCCAGAATGTCAGTAGAGTACGCATGTGGCTCAAGAGTTCAACCCTAATAGTGTTTCAAAACTTGTCGACGACACCTACAAATAAATTAAAACGGTCATTTAAAATGGCATTCTTTCATTTGAGATTTTAAACCGGGGTCACATTGCCACGTTGCGAGCAACAACGTCGTAAACATGTATATGTTGACCTGGGTTGTGGGCGTATGTAGAAACTTCTGCGATTATAATAATCTATAAATAAATAAATTAATAAAATGATTATTCGAAAGTGCTCTGGGTATTAAGCCAGTCTCTCTATAGACATCTTTTTATTTGACGTCGCTGCTATTTAGTGGATAACGTTATGTCATAAAATGTGTAAGAACGGATGACGCTACAGTGATTCCTTATGAAAATTAAATGACTTTCCATGCATTTCAGTTGCTCCAGAGATACTCGGCGTATCCTTACTAGTTATGCATTCTCTCCCTGAATGCAACAGGACTACACTGAAAATTTCAGCTTTCTGTTTACAGTTTTATTGAAATATACAGCATGAAGCATTAACAAATAGAAACAAAGCACAAGAAAATGTGTCTGTGACTGGACATGTATCTGGGAACATGATTCAGCCACATTACTCCCTTCCAGCAAGTGTTTAAAATTATCATAAGAGCCGCGACACATGAACACCAACAAAGTGGTTGTGCTAGGCCCAGATCAGCCTGGGGAGCCGCCCAGTCTCCTGGGGCTCTTTGCTAAGCGCTTAAACGGTAGGTAAGGGTCTAAGGTACCTCCCTGCGGACAGCAAAGACTCTGATCAGACTAAGCGTATGCCCAGACTGATCATAGATTTTGATCGACGCACATGCCACTTTGTTGGTTTTCTCATGTCGCGGCTCATAAATAAATAAAACAAGATTGCTCTTTTGACTGGTTTGTGCTGGGCTTAGTTGGCACGTCTGTAAACATATTACGTGTCTAATGGCCGAACCTTTTGGACCGTCCTTGAATGATCCTGATATTTCGACCACTTTTACTTATCATCATCTAGCAGTAGCAGTGGTGACAGTGTATGTTTATTTTGTTGTTTACTAGTTTCAGATGGCAGATCTAGATTCGTCAGATACGGGTGCGATTCAGAATTCTAACAACAAAAGCCCTAATCCTCTGGGAGGCCTGCATGGTTTCAAGAAAAGGCTCCGATCACTTGATATTGAAATAGTTAATAAAACTGGGCACGTCCTGCGATTTTTGGATGAAGATTTTCGTTCCGGTACATGGTACATCTCTCCACATCCTGTTAATATCAAACCGGGAGAGTCATGTTTTGGATATGCCTGTAGCAGATTTATTTCTATCGTGGGAGTACATGGCGCCATGATGTACGAGCTAGTGGGAACAGGAATATACCTATATATAGGTTTTGATAACCAAGTGATAGGTCCACTGAAAATTTTTATCGAGCTAAACAGTTCATTTAAAACTGCAAGATGGGCTAGCGATCAAGTGCAAACAGAGGCTATGAAAAATATTTCATACGATGGCTATGATGCTTATGCTGTGATTAAACCTCCAAGGCTGTCTCCTTTCCGAATGATGCAATTTACTGTAGAGGAAAGGGCAAAAATGAAAAACATACACATTCAGGCAGAACGTATAACTGACGATGAGTGCGAGCAGTAGTTACAAGCTGAATAGTGTAGCTCTCTCGACGAAATGTTATTAGCGCATCATACATTTATCTTGATACATTATATATACTGCTCATAAAAAGTAGGGGATATTAATACATTTGAGAAAACAGAATTAAGAAAAGTAAGAACTAGATGAACATTAAACAGTTATTATTCATAAACAAATATTCATAGAGATCTTAGTGTGAATATTGATAGGTTTAAGCGTGTCACGTGACCTAGAGTACATTCTAAAATTAAAAATCGTAAAAAGTTCCTTCAAGAGCAGAGAATACATACAGAAGTAGGAACATGGACCAGACTATGTAGTTTCGGCCAATAAAGCCTCTTCAGTGACCCTGACAATATCTGGTGACGAAACCAGAAAAAGCATGCTGTAACTACTTAATTTTAATATGGCCGTCGATTCAAAGACTGATTAGTATCAAAAGGATCCAAATACATGTAATATAAGATACGATGATCTAGAATAATAGTCTAAATTGGTCTCAAATTTTAGATTTCTCAAAATCTATCTTCTGATCTCAAAGGACGTAAATAAAATATAATCTGCACTATGGATGATGTACGGGGAGACGGTTTACGGCCGCCACGCGGCACAACACCAGCTGCAGTGAGGTAAAATTAAAATTAAAAAAAGTTCCTCCAAGAGCAGAAAATACATACAGAAGTAGGAATATGGGCCAGGCTACGTAGTTTCGGCTAATAAAGGCTTGTCAGTGACCCTGACAATATCTGGTGACGAAACCAGACAAAAGCATACTGTAATTTCTTAATTTTAATTTGGCAGTCGATTTAAGTAGACAAAGGGTAGAACCCCAAATTTCGCAGGATCCAGCACGGCTATCACTGGCCATTTTTATGCAAACGTTATAAAGGCAGATGCCTAAAGCCTCAGTAAACAAAGTTAAGATACTTTTTCATGTTGTTTTATCAAAAGCCGAAACGGTAGGCACAAACAATTGTGACATTTGCATGGGCCCTACACCTTAAATAGCACAATAAAGCTTGCCAAAAGTGATGTTCTCCGTTTGAAAAAATCTGCAAAATTCAAATATTTACAGAACTTGAGGGTCCAAAATATTGTTTTTTCGCCGATGCGAAATTGAGGTGTAGACTCAAGAGTCCTTTATATGTTGCAATAGGTTACACGGTCTGCTTTGATTATTTCATTTTAGCTGAATATTGTCACTTGAATAGAGCCCTCTCAACAAACTATAATAATTTAACCCAGCCTTTATTATAAATTCTTGCACTCGCTTCTACGTCAAAATATCCCCTACTTGTTCGGGGCAGTATATTTAGACAAAGACCAACAACGTCTATATATTATCTCTTTTTTAAAACCCTTCAACGATAGACTAACGTGTCGAAGTTTGATCAAACATAGCCATTACGTGAAGCAGAATTTAGCGGCTCACACATTCATAGTATGACTATGTGCCTATCGGTTGCGTCAGCCGGTTCTGATTGAGATTAGCATATACATTGTTTAAGTGCGACCATAAAATAATTCTCCTTTGGTTTAACAATGCAGCAATGCAACCCAAAAAATGCAAATGGAATTCTGTTCCCTGGATAACCCCTGAGATCAGAAGAAAGATTCGTTGAAGACATAGAAAACATGCTAAAGGCCAAAATAATGGCAGTAGCAAAATAAGGTTAACAAAATGAAATTTTGAGAAGGGAAGTTAAGGATGACGTAAAAAGCAACACAATTTGTACGTAAATAGCTTAATTGGTGACATAACGGCTAATCCCATAGACTTCCACCGGTACATTAAAGACATATATTCTTGTCAACTGACTTTTATAATCTTGTTATGCAATAGTCCAGTGACACTGCTATTTCATCAATGGAAATATCCTATCCCACATAGGTTAGGACATAACAAGTTCATAAAACCATTAACTACTGGGGATGCTTTCCATATAGCAGAGAATATTTGTCTTTACCAGTCAAAAGAAAGATACTCAAGGTATCCCACTGTTAAAGAACACAAATGGTAGCGGTATTGCCGAATCAGAATTGGAACACCGGTTTGTCCAACCCTTGTACCATGCATGTTACTTGAGCATATTGTTTGCTGTAATATTATCGCCCATTTAAATCAGCACAAACTTTTGTTAGACAGACAACATGAAGTTGTGAAACTCAGTTGGTCACGGTTATGAATGACTGGGCTGAAATCTTCGATATGGTCGGTTAATTTAACACTTGTATCTTGGACTTCGAGAAAGCTTCTGACACACCCCTCTTGAATTACCTACGTGTAAATTTTACGACTATGATACTGATGGGAAGACACTGATTGAAATGGATAGATTCTGTTCTCTGTGACACACAGCAGCGTGTAGTAGTATTTCACACATAGGTAAGGAGGAAAATTCTGCAAAGTCAGCATGTAAGCAATATTTGCCCAAATGCTAATAGGACCCTTAAATGTAACTTGATGGCATGTCTACAGGAGTTTAAGAGTCAGCATACAAGGGACCGGTGAGTCCAGTCTTGGCGTATGGTATTTCAGTTTGCGCTCCAAAGTATACTCCTTCAAGATGAACTTGAGACGGTGCAGCCAGATTTGTAACAGGAATTTACATTATATACTGCTCACAAAAAGTAGGGGATATTATGACAAAGAAGCGTGTACAAAAATTAATAATAATGGCAGGGTAAGTTTATTGTTGTATATTGACAGAACACTATTCAAGTAACAATATTCAACATAAACAGAAACAGTCAATGCAGGTCATGTGACCTAGAGCAGCACATAAAGGACTATGGGGTCTACACCTCAATTTCACATCGGCGAAAAAAATTCTTTTGGACCCTGAGATTCTGTGAATAATAAAATTCTCCATAATTTTCCGAACTGAAAACACCCACTTTGGTAGGCTTTATTGCGTTATTTAATATGTAGGGCTGTTACAAATGTCACCATATGTGAGACAATTCACCAAACAATGGTATCTGTTACGGCTATCATTTTCTCCTGTGATAAAACCGCATGAAAAAAGTATCTGTACCTTGTTAACTGAGGCATTAGGCGTCTGTCTTAATAAAAGTTTGCATAAAAATTATTAGTCATTGCTGTGCTGGATTCGTGTGAAATTTGGGTATCGACTTCTTGTCTACTTCCAATTTACTCTTGGTCACGTGACAAGCTTAATCGTTTCAGTATTCATATTGAGGGTCCTTATGAATACTTGTTATATGAATTATAACAGTTTAATATTCATTCACTTATTTTCCTTACTTCTGTTGCCTTAAATGTCTTAATATCCCTTACTTATTTTGAGCAGTCTATGAAACTGGGAGTATGACTGGCAATCTGGAGAAACTTATGAAGGATTCTTTGAAAAACAGAAGGATAGAAAATAGACTCACAATGCTTTACAACTGTTTGAATGATGCAGCCAGTGTGCTCATAAATGACCTAGTTCCCTCAAGCAGGCGTACCAGGACTCACCATTCCCTAACAATCTAATCCCCAATGGCTGGAACTGACATTTACAAGTCCAGTTACTTCCCCCAGTCTATCAGAGATCGGAATTTCCTAGCTGATTCCCTTATGTCCGTTGCTGAGTGTACAAAAAATTCAGTAATTACTAAGTTTACTTCTTTTGCAAGGGCTAGGGACTAACTTCTCTGGTCACAGGTCCTGGTGAATGATTGTCCTTAGACGTATCACTAGTAAACACTTCTGATTCTTATTCTGAATTTCAAACAATGTAGGCTCTGATCAGACTGCTTGTTCAGGAGCAGAGGAGCAATCTGAGCTGGGTCTACAATATTTGCTCTGACCTACCTATCCCAATATCAAGCATTTTAAGCTAGACTTAAATGGCTGTCAAATGAAACAATAAACGGCAACATAACAACATAAGCAACAGAGCACAGGACGAGATATCGCTCGAAGTGTGCTGCATTCCGAATAAACATTTAACTGTGTATGCAGCATAGAAAAAACAGAACCACACACACACAAGTTTGGGGTTTTATTCATTGATATTTACTTTTTCAGTGCATTTATTGAAAAGCCCTATGGTAAACCATTATAACGTAATATAGTTTATGCTTCAATAACTACATCGGTGCACGCGACATTATATGACGTTAAGTGACGTAAAAATAAACCCTGGCAATCCGACCTGATTGGACGTTGACGCCGTTCCGCTGTTAGTAGAAAAGTGCGTATAAACGCTCTTCTGCTTCAACTCTAGCCCCTAACGTAAAATGTGGTTAAATAAAGGAAAGATAAGTATGTAAATATAAGGAACGAACTTAGTTTTTCTGGTGCACATCGAAGTATAAACTACACTGGTACGCTAGCAAACTTTACATGAACCCCTTCGGGGTTCACTTACTTTGCAAGCGACCCAATGGAGTTCATACTTCGATAAACATCAGAAAAATGAAATTCATTCCTTTAGTAATTTTCTAGCACTCCGTAATTATCGATTTACAAGCTCTCAATTAAATATTAGTCTCGCCCTCAATTACTTTTGTTCTAGCATCCTTTTATTTTTTTATCTAGCACTAGTCATTATTAATTTTAAAGTACACATTTGTTATTAATTTTTAGCACTCAGCCATTATCAAATTTCTAGAACCCAATCATTATTTGTGTTCTAGCACTTATTCCTTATCATTTTCCAGTACACAGTCATTATTTATTTGCTAGCGTTTAATCATTATTTTTGCTAGCACCCAGTTATTATTACTTTACTAGCACTCACTCATTTATTAATTTCTCGCACTGAGCCATTTTATCCCCTCACACCACGAAGTGGTGAGGGGATATAGGTTTTGTCCCGTACGTAAGTACGTACGTACGTAAGTACGTACGTACGTACGTACGTATGTTCACCTTTTGTCATCGCTCTAGCACTTACATTTCTCAACGGATTTTCAAATAACTTCACACAAGTGTAGGGCGTGACAATATCTCGAGCAAGTTCGACTTTCAGGGTGCTGCGCCTCAGGTCAAGGTCACTGTGGCTATTTTTAGAAAAACTTTGTCAGCGCTCTAGCGCCTACATTTTTCAATGGATTTTGAAATAACTTCACAAAAATGTAGGGCATGACAATATCTCGAGCAAGTTCGACTTTCAGGGTGCTGCGCCCAAGGTCAAGGTCACTGTGGCTATTTTTAGAAAAACTTTGTCATCGCTCTAGCGCCTACATTTCTCAACGGATTTTGAAATAACTTCACACAAATGTAGGGCATGACAATATCTTGAGCAAGTTCAAAATTCAGGGTGCTGCGCCTAAGGTCAAGGTCACTGTGGCTATTTTTAGAAAAACTTTGTCATCGCTCTAGCGCCTACATTTCTCAATGGATTTTGAAATAACTTCACACAAACGTAGGGCATGACAATATCTCGAGCAAGTTCGTCTTATAGGGTGCTGCGCCCAAGGTCAAGGTCACTGTGGCTATTTTTAGAAAAACTTTGTCATCACTCTAGCGCCTTCATTTCTCAACGGATTTTGAAATAACTTCTCACAAATGTAGGGCATGACAATATCTTGAGCAACTTCGACTTTCAGGGTGCTGCGCCCAAGGTCAAGGTCACTGTGGCTATTTTACGAAAACTTTGTCATCGCTCTAGTGCTTACATTTCTCTACGGATTTTGAAGTAAATTCACACAAATGTAGGGCATGACAATATCTCGAGCAAGTTTGACTTTCAGGGTGCTGCGCCTAAGGTCACGGTCACTGAGGCTATTTTTAGAAAAACTTTGTCATCGCTCTAGCGCTTACATTTCTCAATGGATTTTAAAATAACTTCACACAAATGTAGGGCAAGACAATATCTCGAGCAAGTTCGACTTTCAGGGTTCTGTGCCCAAGGTCAAGGTCACTGTTGCTATTTTCAGAAAAACTTTGTCAGCGCTCTAGTGCCTATATTTCTCAATGGATTTTGAAATAACTTCACACAAATGTAGGGCATGACAATATCTCGAGCAAGTTTGACTTTCAGGGTGCTGCGCTTAAAAGGTCAAGGTCACTGTAGCTATTTTTAGAAAAACTTTGTCATCGCTCTAGCGCCTACATTTCTCCATGGATTTTAAAATGTAGGGTATGACAATATCTAGAGTAAGTAGTCTTGTGTGAGGGGATTTGTATCGCCTGCGATGCCTTGTTAATTCTCTAGAACTAGGAACAAACGTTAATTATCATGGTTATATATGATTAATGAGTGCTCTTTGTGCGATCACTTGGCAAAGGATGTCTGTCAGTTAATTTTGTTGTGTTACATATTGCTATATAATTTGGTCTCTATTCTTTTTTCTGGTTGATCAGCTACGTTTTGAAAGTATCGGATTCGTTTATAGTATAATAAGGGTCTGTTGAACAAATATGTTATTATTTACTTTTAAAGATTGCCTCATACAAGAAAAAAGGAATAGATTCCGATTTTCTAGGGTATTTTTATATTTGTATAGAGCTTTTGATTTTGTATATGATGTAAATCAATACCTTGAAACTTAATTTAACAGCGTTTTGTTTGTTAAGTATTCTCGCCTTACATATTTATTTCCATATTTCTACAATAAATGCATTGACGAGACTGTGATGTTTAGTCGTCCCAGAGCCCGTAGTAGGTTTATTCATGTGGTCGAGGTCAGAATGTTTGAAACAGTTGTCTTATGTTAAATAGTGTGCTAAATTCAATAATCAAAATTTTAAACAAGAGGGCCATGAGGCCCTGAATCGCTCACCTAAGCAATTGGCAAAGAGGCTTTTTCTTATGTCTGAAATTGCCAAAAGATGACTCTTGGGTCAAAAGTCAAAGAATGACCATGACCTCTTGTACTCATAAAACTTTATGTACTCATTCAGACAACCATATATACAATTTTTATGGCAAACTCTTCAAAGCTGTCCATGAAATCTAATCTTCTAGCATTTTCCCATATGTAGCCATGCCGCAGAAAAAATTCAAGGTAAAACCAACGTTATCATTTGAACAGTCTTGGTAGTACTTTAGTACTCCATGCTACTTACTAACTTTCGAGGCCTTTGGTGTATTGGTTCTGGAGAAGAAAAATATTAAAGGTTTATACCAAAAATGTGTATGGCGGCCATTTTGGTCCTGTGACCTGTACCATTGGAACACATTTTTGTTCAATCAACCCCTTGAAGCTCTATATGAAATGTGTTTACAATAGGCAATTTGGCTTTTGAGGAAATGTTAGAAAGTGTTAAAATATGAATACAAGCGCTATATTCTTGTTATAGTACATGATAAATACTGGCCATTCTGCATCTGCTGCTGCTAGCCTAAGGTAAAGGTCACAAACTTACAAATTTCTACAAACATTACGTCAAAGTTTTTGATGTTGCTTTGTTTCCTAAAGGTCTGTGTTTATTTCTATTTATTACTGATCTGATCATGTTAGATAACTCTTTGCATTATTACTGCAATCGTCTGAAAGAAATAACAATAAGTTACGTCATATGACGTCATAATGTCATAATAGTCACCATGACGTTATTTAAGCAGTTATTTTATCAATGTCTGACAATATGGAGTCATAATAAAGTGACCAGCCAAATTATAGTGTTACTGTATAAACAAGTAGTACCAGAGCGAGGTTCCGATCCTCGGACCTATGGGTTATGGGCCCAGCACGCTTCCACTGTTTTAATCGGCATGAATTATGATAACAAGAAAACATTGTATGAAATAGCGAAGAAATCCCTGAAGAAATTCAAGGGTGACAGTGATTCTAGCAGCAGCAACAATGCAACAGTCAAGCTGTAACCGACTTTTCTAGCTGACAATGATGAAGCCTTGCTTGCGGCTGGGTTCGTCAAAGGGAAACAAAGTTAGCAGGGGGGAGGAGACAGAGATAAAACCTGAAGGCGTTAAGGACCAGACAGAGGAGGGTCAGGAGTTCGAAAATTTCCACGTACTGAATCTAGAAGACAAGGAGTAAGAGGAGGATACAAGCACACTGAATCAGGATCTCGGATAAGTCAGTCAAGCGGCTGAATAGGAAGAACATTAATCCTTTAGGGCCAGATGGTCGTGCATTAACTTTTAAGTCCTGTGGATCGTATCAGCATTTATTACCTGCATGTCCAGACAGTGGGGAAAGCATGACGAAAATCAATATAGCAGGAGAAGGACATGCAGTATCATTTACGGGCTACAGCACTGAAGAAAATCAACGCTTGGGCATTGATGCGCGCAACTGTGCTGTGTTAGACACTGCCTGTAGCAGCACAGTTTGTGGTGATAAATGGATTAACAATTACAACCTATCATTGGACAACAGAAATAGACCTAAAGTGAAACAAAGGAAATAGCAAAAAAGTGTTCAAGTTTGGAGGGGGTACATGCTTAACGTCTAAGTATTAATACAGCTTACCTGCGGTGGTTGCTGGGAAAGAGGTAACAATAAAGGCTGATGTTGTAGAATCTGACATTCCTCTACTACCAGCCATGAAGAAAGCTGCTATAAACCTCCATACGAACCGAACTACCAACTAATTGTTTGCACCGCGGCGGAGGGTAAGGGTGAAGGTTTGGGCCCAGTAGAACCAGTTTAACCCATCCCAGTAGTTATTACTGGCCGTCCCAAGGCGGCACTTTTGTTGCGGGTTGCATTTGTTTTATGTTCGGTGCTGTTTAACTTTTTTTTTTTTTTTTTTCATTTTAAATCTTTTATAATAAAAAATAGAAAATAGGAAAAAAAATTGTTAAATTTTTTTGTATAATGTGTTGAGGAGGATGAGGGTGGAGGTTTGGACCCAGTCAACCGGTTGTCATTGTCAATCTTTCCCTTTGATGTTGGGGATAGGGTTTGGGATCTGATTCAGTCAGTTCCTAGAGTGTAGTTACTCTTTAAATATGGAGAATGACACGGTCACAATAATGGGTAAAGGGGTAGCTTTGAACCTGACAACTTCATTTCATTACTGCATTCCTACAGATAAAACAGAGGCGGTTCCAGTCGAGACTGTTTGCGCTGTCAGGCTTCAAGAACTGACAAAACAGGAGAGATTGAGGACATAACATAGGCAGTTTGCTCATCCACCAAAGAAAAGGCTGATAGCATTACTGAAGGATGCTGGAGTATGGCAGGACCAGTATGATGAAACTATGGCACAGATACAAGAGAATGTGAACTCTGTAAGACCCTCTAGACCAATAGTAGGTATACCTATGGCTACAAAATTCAAAGCAAAAGTAGCTATGGATCTCAAAAAAGGAACAACTGCTGGATACTGCACATAATACACATGTGGTCAAGATACACATTGTCTATATTCATTGACAGAAAGAAACCAAACACTGTTATACACACATTAAAAACACACTGGATCGGGAAATTTTGAATTTTGGGAGCATTAATGACAGACAGCGGTGGAGAATTTAGCTCTGAAAAATAGCGAGAAGTATCATCTGTATTAAATATACAATATATATACACCACAGCTTGAGAAAGCCCTTCAAAATAGGTTATGTGAGAGGGTACATGCCATGACAGATATGAAGCTGGTCACACTGGAGGCTGAGTATGGAAAGACTAACTCTCAGACATTACTCTCTTGGGAAAATATGGCAAGAAATTCACTCCAAATCTGGAATGGTTACAGAATTTACCATATAGTCTTAGGAGAAAAACTTAACCTGCCAAACATAATGAATGACAACCTGCCAGCTTTAGAGGGAACAACTAGCATTGAGGTATTTGCAAAACATTTAAATACTCTCCATGCTGCTCGCAAAATATTTTTTGAACCAGAAGCTGATTCAAGGATAGGTAGAGCACTTAGGAACAAAGTAAGGGTCTCTGAGCAGATCTTTGAAAATGGTGACACCGTTTTTTACAAACGTGAAGAATAAGAGCGTTGGCTTGGACCAGGAAAGGTTGTTTTTTAAGATGGAAAGGTTGTCTTTGTAAGACATGGGGGCATATTTGTTAGAGTCTCACCAAACAGGCTTTAAAAGGTGAACAATTACTTGACAGAGGCTGAGGATGAAAATGATGTCAATCTAGGCATGAAAGCCAGTGAGAAAGAAGAGAACACTGAATCAAAACGAAGTGTATCAGAAGAAATACCAGCAGTGATGGCAAAAGCCAATGAAGACAATACCCAGATTATCCAAAATATACCACAAGCAGTGACAGCAGGACACATACAGAACAATGAACAAGCTACCCAATCTTGTAGCCAAAGACTTTAGATAAATGATATCATTCCGTACAAAGTAAAGAATACCGATGAATGGATAAAAATATACAGTAATAGGAAGAGCGGGTAAAGCAACAGGAAGAAATAAGAACTGGTATAACATCAGAGAAGATACCAGTGAGGAAAAGAAAAGTGTCAATCTGAATGAAGTTCACTTGGAGCTGATAACTGACAATGCAAATATAAATTTAGTTTTGAAACAAGAACAGTGTTGCAATGAAAAACTAGCAGAGTTATAGAAATTGCAGCAATTTAACACATATGAACCGGTGAAAAACTGTGGTCAATATACTCTTTCAACAAGGTGGGTGATAACAAAGAAAGCTGGACAGATTAATGCATGGCTGGTGGTAAGAGGTTTTGAGGAGGAATTTATGATGCGAAGAGACAGTCCAACAATAGGTAATGGAACCATTAGAATTTTTCTGGCCAGAGTATCATGCAACAATTTGACTGTGAAAACAACTGATGTAAGATCTGCATTCCTTCAAGGCAAAGAGCTAAGACATGACGTTTATATTAAACCTCCTCAAGAGTCTGAAACTGATGAGGAAGTAGTGTGGAAGCTGAAACAGGGGCTTTATGGACTGAAGGATGGAGCTAGACAGTTCAATATAAGTGCGAAAGAGGAATTACTCAAGTTAGGGTGTAAAATATCTAGAATGGACCAAGCCATGTTAACACAAAGGAGGCAAGCTTAGTTGCATTGTATGCTGCCATGTAGACGATTTCCTTCATGCGGGTGAAGGTCAAAGATTTTGAACTTGATATAATGTCTCTGTAAATGTTTTACTTTGAAAAGTGTATTCTCTTGATTATTGCATAATCTTGTAATGGAACCATTTGATATGTGCTTGGGTCTATTGCTCGGTATAATTGGATGTTTGCCGGCCTGCTGATCAATCAACATTTTGCATTAATGTATTATGTAAATTTTATTTTCTGTAGGCGGTGGCTCTGGCCGATGGTAAATGTGAGCCCCTGCTAACTTGCTCTAATTTGGCGGAAAAAAACAACTTCTGACCACAAATTGTTGTAGATATGGTTTATTTTGACTTCACTTCGGTCATTTTTGGGGAAGATCATCTTCTTAACAAGATAAATTTTGACACATTGGCGCTATATAAACATTTGTACTTTATATTGTTCTCCCACATATATTTTTTCCTGTTATTTTAGATACATTTTAAATATTTTCCCCTTTTTTCAATCATTTTCAGGTAAAACGGCGGAGATGGTCCTTCAGAAAGGAAAATAATTATATTGCCTCGTTTGACTAGGGAAATTGTGTTTAAGGAGACCATGTAAATTGCTCCAATTTACATGGTCTCCTTACTTTTCGCCAGGAATATGAATAAATATATGCACCTGAACCAACATTTTATCTCCAAAAGTTGCACCTCTTTGCAAAATGATTTGTGTTTAGACATATTTTTAACACTTGCAGGAATGTGGAACCGTAAACTGAATCTGCTGGTGACTAGTAATGAAATATTGCTGCACTACCCACACTGTAAAACTTTCCGTAGATTTACGCCAGAATATCTAGCAACCAGCTGCCAGTCCATTTCCAGTTATTTATACAAGCGCCTGTAAACATTTGCAGGGCTATTTACGCAGTCTAACGAGAGAATGTGATAAGTATTGGTTTGATTATACAGCCCTTCAACTCTTTAAAATTCATGTATTTCCGAGTGCGGTGGGTTAACATAACCCTACCACATCGTGATTTCCACACGTGTGCTACCGGCAGACGATCGTAAAAACAGCAGTAAATGGACTGGTAGCTGGTTGCCAGGTAATCTACCGTAAAATGTACGGAAAGTATTTACAGTGCAGGCACGGTAGCGCCGGCGTCAGAGTAGCTCTAATTTCAAACTGACCAATAAGGAGACCAAAGGAGCAGAAAATATATTACGAGCACCACGATGAAGTAAGAAGAGATTTACTGCCACCATACGGTGTATGACACCAGGTAGTAAAAAGCCTCTGGAAGCAAGCAACGCATCCGTCTAGAATTTTCCTTGTGTGCAGTGATATGAAACCGAAGATAATATGGGAGAAAACTGGAAAGATATCATGTAATTGACTGTAAAACGATTTACCGCTTCTCGCTTTTCGCAGATTAAAGCATTGCGCTGTGGGTTAGTCTTATATTTATAGTTGTATTAAGCATAAGCATGGTATAGCATAATTCTGTTTAAGTCCCTCAATTCATCACCTTCGAAAGCCAAGGGTACTACGTCCACTTTGTTTCTTACGTACGGATTTCCTGCAGCGCCGCCTCTTTGCTGCAGTGAGTTGTACCCCTTGACGGATGCTATTTTCGGAATCAAGTGATCCGTTGCAAACTACAGCTGTCCACTACTTCGCATAGCTATTCAATCCACTGACAAATGGGGTAAATCTTGACCATCTCCTCTTTTTTGATAGTCCTTCACGGCAAACACAATATTTTGCTATCGACAGGGGCGCCTATAACGCGGAAAATGTTTTGCTATTGACAATTTAATTGGATGCGATGGAAGTTGGTCGCATCCAATAAAATGGCGCGGTAGGAAATACGATTTACGAATAGGCCGTCAGCCAACGGTTCGTTAGGTTTAAAATGGACTTCGTACCCTTGGCTTGCGAGAATGTCAGGCCACCAGCATGCTGCAAATTCTCGCTTGAGTCCCTTCTACAAGTGTAGCGTTTACCATACGGGGCTACTCGGGATGCATTCGATCCCTGAATTGCATGACGTTCTGCAAATATGAAAACGTTGGCTCTTTGAAATCTTTGGGTTTATTCTGAGTCAGTTTGACAATAGGCTTCTGCCAGAGAGGGTGTTAAGAGACGTGAACATTGTTGCGACACGACATCACTTCTCATGAACAGATTCAATTAACATGATTATGCTATTAGTTTCTATTGGAGTGTTTCTTCCTTCCAGTGGATCTTCCTTCAGAACTTATGAATACTTTGTGGTCATTGCTTCCAGAGGAACTCCCATTAGAATTTATGAATACTGTGTGCTCATTGCTTCCAGAGGAACTCCCATCAGAAATTATGAATACTGTGTGGCCATTGCTTCCAGAGGAATTCCCATCAGAATTTATGATTACTGTGTGGTCCTTGCTTCTAGAGGAACTCCAATCAGAATTTATGAAAACTGTGTGGTCATTGCTTCCAGCGAAACTCCCATCAGAATTTATGATTACTGTGTGGTCATTGCTTCCAGAGGAACTCCCATCAGAATTTATGAAAACTGTGTGGCCATTGCTTCCAGAGGAACTCCCATCAGAACTTATGATTACTGTGTGGTCATTGCTTCCAGAGGAACTCCCATCAAAATTTATGATTACTGTGTGGTCTTTGCTTCGGAGAACTCCCATCAGACTTAATGATTACTGTGTGGTCATTGCTTACAGAGGAACTCCCATCAGAATTTATGATTACTGTGTGGTCATTGCTTCCAGAGGAACTCCCACAAGAATTTATGAATACTGTGTGGTCATTGCTTCCAAAGGAACTCCCATCAGAATTTATGAATACTGTGTGACCATTGCTTACAGAAGAACTCCCATCAGAATTAATGATTACTGTGTGGTCATTGCTTCTAGAGGAACTCTCATCAGAATTTATGATTACAGTGTGGTCATTGCTTCCAGAGGAACTCCCATCAGAATTAAGCCGAGACACGAGAAAACTAACAAAGAGGCATGTGCCTCCAGCGATGACTCACGCCAGCCTGGACATCCTCCCAGTCTGATCAATGTATTCGCTGTCTACATGGACGTAGCTTAGCTACCTCTTAAACGCACAGCGAAGACTCTGGATGCCCAGGCTAATCTGAGTCTTCGCTGGGCCCACATGGCACTTTGTTGGTTTTCTTGTGTCGTGGCTTAATTCATGCATACTTTGCAAGTAACAACAAACACATACTAATGATGACCAAAAGGTCTTAAATTGTTGCATAAACAAGTTAACTGGACATAAATAAATGGCCAGATATAAGCGATAAATCGTAATATACTGCTCAAAATATGTAAGGGATATCAAAACATTTAAGGCAGCAGAGGTAAGGAAAACAGTAAATGAATATTAAGCTGTGATAATTCATAAAACAAATATTCGTAGAGAGACCCTCAATATGAATATTGATACGATTATGCTTGTCACGTGACCTAGAGTAAATTTGAAGTAGACAAGGGGTCGACACCCAAATTTCACACGAATCCAACGCAGCAATGACTAATATTTTTTATGCAAACTTTATTAAGGGAGACGCCTAATGCCTCAGTTAACAAGATATAGAAACTTTTTTACCATTGTGTGGTGAATTGTCTTACATATGGTAACATTTGTAACAGCCCTACACCTTAAATAATGCAATAAAGCCTATCAAAGTGGGTGTTTTCAGTTTGGAAAATTTTATTTTTCGCAGAATCTGAGGGTCCAAAAGAAATTTTTTCGCCGATGTGCAATTGAGGTGAAGACCCCATAGTCCTTTATGTGCTGCTCTGGGTCACAGGACCTGCATTGAATGTTTCTGTTTTAGTTGAATATTGTTACTTGAATAGTGTTCTGCCAATATACAACAATAAACTAACCCAACCACTATTATTAATTTTTGTATACGCTTCTATGTCATAATATCCCCTACTTTTTGTGAGCAGTATAGATATTTTCGCTGTTTTGAGTACTAATTCACGCGAACCGAACAACTAGGAGGAAGTTGCTCGCGCGTAAAACCAGTAAAATCCCCCCCGCGCTAAACTTTACACCCCTCCGCCCCCCCCCCCCCCCCTCCGCTAAACTTTCCAACGCGGTATTTCTGTTTCCCACGTTTTGTGGGCTGCCAGCAATATGGAAACGTGTATAACTGCTCACTTTTCTTCCTGTTGTGCTTGGTATTAGCGGTTTAACATCCCCGTCCCAACACACACACACACACATCCAGCAGTAATTCATTACTTGAGCGTTGCTCCATTTTTGGTGCATTCTAATTGAAAGCGTGGTCCATTCAAATTGTAACTGTTCGCCCACTTTCTGTTTGTCTTCGACTTAATTGTTCATTATTTTTAATAAGGATATTAATAAGGTCAATGTGAAAGAGCTGTCCCACTGGCTCTTTGCTTCTTTGCTGGTGCTGTTTAATTTAGGAGCGACACATTCTTTTAGTACATCTTACCCTCAAAAAATAATAAATAAATAAATGAAATATAGGCGGCACATAAAGCATAAACCAATCCCATCCCTACACCTTCTGGCAGCGTCAGTTCATTACAACAGTATCTATCCTGACGTTTAGTAAATGATGCAAGGGAGTAAACCACAAATGTATAAGTACTACAGTAACAACTGATTTAACGTTATTTCAGTGGTTGCTCGCAGTCAGAATGTCAGCACGTACATGGCTCAAGAGCACAACTTTAGTATTATTTCACGACTTGTAGACGGCATCTACAGATAATTTAAAAAAAAATCATACAAAATGACGTTTTTTTTCATATGAGATCTTAAACCGAGATCACAAGGCAAGGTGTCGAGCAAAAACGTCGTGTACATGTTGAGCTGGGTTGTGGCGTATGTAGAAACCTCTGCGATTATGAAAAAAAAAATAAATACAAAAACAAATGAATAAATAAATGATTACTCGAAAGTGCTCTGCGTATTTAGCAAGTGTTTCTCTTCAACGTCATATTCATAAAGGTTAATCTCTTCAGGTCTCTATATAAAATCCTTTTTATGTTACGTCGCTGCTATTTGAGAATTAAAATTTGATTTTTTAGAGTTCATCGTGTGATGAAGCCATTGGGCGGAGCTAAAATTCCATGAAGCGCGAAGCACTTCTTTTAGACTTTTAGTGACGACCAATGGCTATTTACACGAGGAACGCTGTAAAATTTTGTTATTATATTTACACTTTATTTGCGAACCTCTCTATGTCATTTTCGTGGTAATTTGCCAGTGGCAAAAATAAATATTTAGTGGATAATGTCGTGTCATAAAAATCGTATGACCACACGAGTAATAACACTTTGACGCATACGCGTAACGTCATTGACAACGTCCATATCAACAATGCATTTTCTTATTGAAATAATGTTCAGTTTGAAGCCATTAAATCTCATTTCAAAGGGTCATATGATAAACAGAATATTTCACTTTTAATCATTTCATATGAAATTTTCGAAACGCGCGTTTCATAAATTTCCTATGAAATGACCACTCGTGATATATATTATTTTCATAAATTAAAGAAACAGTATTATCTGCACATCAGCACAAAAATTACTTGCTTTTGAATTCACTAACGTTAATAAAATGGTAAAAATCCAACGTACAGGCATACAGCCCTATTCCTTATCAGGCTTTCATTTATATTGCATCGCGCGACGAAAAACAAAAAGGAAGGTGTATTTTGTCGAGGTATTTGACAGAACATTTGCCAGTTACATTACTCATTTTATGCCTATCGAACAACATTATACCACCAAGAACGCATTATAATTACATGACAAATAAAGGTGGGCGTTCGGATTGGGACCGTTAGTGTTCTCTTGCTCCTGTTTAAAGTAAATAGGTTTGGCTTCAGGGAAGTAACTCTACCATTTTCAGTTTATCTCCCCTCTCAACGAAGGAATATTCTTAAAGGAAAGCGTTTGTTCAGCAAGTGCAGATTCTTTCCTTGAAAAAAGACCCGATTTTTGAAGGATTTTATTGTCTTGGAAAGTATGTGTCACAAAACTGTACCGCTTAGAACCATTTATCGATACTGTACACAACAATACATTGATTTGTACTACTGATAAGTCTTTATTTACCTGCTAACAAAGAATTACAAAGCGTGTGACAATCAAACAAAAGGTAAAAATGCCTGTATAAATGCAAATGATTTGTTAAAGTAATCGATTCCTTTTTTGACCGGTAAAGTTTCATGCATTTATGTTAATATTTTCATATACATAATAGGTAGAAACTAGCAGAGATATTTTGAGTTAACTATAAGCACATTTGAAACTTTCTGGAGCGTTTACTATATATTTTGGGTAAGTTCTTGCGCATAAACTAGACTTAGAAGTAAAAAGGAAATATATTATATACGCTTCGTTGCGAAAATCAAATACAGTTTTACAGCAATATCGTGTCATACAATATGATACATGAGCAATAAAAGAGACCAAAACCGACATGTTCGTGTAGTGCCACCAGTCAATCGTTTCAATTAGTAATAGCTATTTAAGTAAACCACTTTATTGTGCTTTGAGTAAAAAAAATACAGCATGCAGAATTTTAGACCTGAGCGCCGAGAAATGAAAAAAAATACTTAAAATTAAACAATTTATATTTTCGTTTGCATCTTGATATATGATCACTAGCAGCTACTAGAAGGGGGGGGGGGGGGGGGGCAGGAGGGTCACTTTGGAAATGGAATGCAAACATAACGGTAGGCTTATGACAACAATCAACATTTTCAATTCAGATTAACAGCAAACCCATACTGTCCTGTTTTTCATGGGTGACAACTAACGTCATAAAGCTGACGTCAAGTTTGTTTCATCAGACACCATCTTGGTCTAAATAAGGTAATAATTTGCATAATTTACGTTTGGCAACCACTGAGACAACCAAATAGGTAGTTTATAAGCTACCGATGGATATTTTGAACTCAATTTTACCAGAATTAACCATACAATACTTGCTAAATCTGCAAACACTTCCCTACAGTGATCTGTTACGACCCTGCTTAATTCATGATTATCTCAAATGTCCACATAGAAATGTAATGATTTTTTTTTCTTTTTTAAATTTCGCACCTTTTGAAGACTTATGTCCTATATATCTGGACCATATGTACATGTAGGCACATTTTCGCCATATTACCGTGTGTTTCACTCGTTTCACAATTGTCTCTTATTTGTTACAAAGTGTCAATGTAGAAAGGACTGACCGTTCCAAGGCGGTAGTTCTGTTGTGGTTCTCTGTTGCCTGTTTTTGGTGTCAGAGTTTCTGTGATGTTTTACCTTATGTATGTTCTTATTATTTTTGGTTCGGTTTGGGTTGCTGAGTGGCCACCTTTTGGGAACAAGCTGCTCACCCGGTTGGCCATATGTTCTCTGTATCTTGATTATTTGTAATCTTAGTTGTTTCCAACTATGGTTTGAGGGCTGGATTTGGATTTTGATTGTTTCAGTTCCTTGTCTTTGCATACTTTTTACTTTTACGAGTACGGACATATGATTTAGGTACTTTGACCACTTTCATTTACAAACAGAAAATCTGTCAGAATGTGTTCAAAATTGCCGTCATATAATTTGTTCCAGCACGCGCACTATGACTTAGGTTGTAACGCCTAGTTTGCTGCAAGTGGAATACCTGCAAAATTGAAATATACGTGGGACATAACGCGGTCACGTCATCGATAAGGCTTTCAATGAAATTTCTACTCAGGTTTGTAAAATAAAGATATTCATTTATGGGCTATATTGAACATTAACGGGGTGATGTCGAAATATGTAATTAATCATGCTGCATTTTGCGCATTGCAAGACATATTGTTTATAAAAATGATGACGCTGATAAGTGAATAGATATCTTAGTGTGAAATAGTGTTCTAGTGTCTCTCATTATTCAATTAAATTGGTTCCACATGAAGTGCTCTAAGATGTATGTTTCATAATAGACACTCTGGTTAATATTACTCAAATTTAAATCGTCGCCTATTGTTTATGAATGAATGTATCCGGTATTCAGCGGGTCTTGATACGGAATGTCTTTAATTATGATATTTCAAAGAACGCTGCCGGTGTCCAGTAGTGTATTCTGTGTTCAATGATTCAATTTATACTTAGACAGATTTATAAAATGAATTTATGTAATTAAATAACTTTTTTTGCGCGACAGGCGAATAAGACAATATTAGCTATGGTTTTATCGGTTGCTATTTATTCGCAGCCTTCCGAATTACAGCACTTGAGCGATTAATTTTCAGGAAAATCCCATAGAAGGCCGCCGTCTGTCGCTACCTTTTCGCGAATCAATCTACCCAAGATAAACCGATGACGTCACTCCGGGGATTCCCGTTATCTCCTATAGTTCGACAAGTTAAGCTTTTCAATCAGTTATTTTACTTTTTCACAATGTGTGCACCTAATGTAACTAAAGATATAGGTAAATCATTTATTTCATGGTCTAATTCATACCTTAATAAATACATAATGCTTGAGTTTCTAAAAAAAAATATTATTTGTTCTCTCAATGAAAAACAGTTGCCTCAAATAACGCTGAAGTGATTCCTTGAAATTCACAAGACTATGCATTTCAGTGAAATCATAGGTATCCAGGTTGCATTAATGTCCTCAGGTTTTATGCATACTCTCCCTGCATGCAAACAGCAAAACGCTGAAAATTTCAGCAGCCTGTTATATGCACTTACTTAAATATACAACATGAAGCATGGAAAATAGCCAAGACATGTATCTGAGCTAACGATTCTGCCACATCACATGTATGCTCTTCCAGGAGGTGTTAAAAATCATGCTGTGCTCAGCTAGCATGTATGTTGATAAATTTACTGTCCAGTGACAGAATCATTTGACCTTCTCCGAATGATGTTGTAAGACTGTTCCTCCAGAGCAAATTTCATAGTTGTAGGGAATCGCCTTCAAAGAAATTTAGCCGTAGCAACAGCATAGCAACCACTTAAGTCGTTTTATGAATATGACCCCACATCTGCCAATCATAATTTTTCATTAGCAACAGTAGTATTGTTTATGTTTTATTGTTTACCTGTTTCAGATGGCAACTCCAGATTCACATGATTCGGATGCGATTCAAAATGCAAACAATGGTAACAACAAAAGCCCTGATCCTCTAAAAGGGCTTCATGGTTTTAAGTCAAGGCGCCGATCACTTGACATTGAAATAGTCAATAGAACTGGGAGCCTATGCGACTTCTGGGTGAAGATTTTCGTTTCGGTACATGGTATGTGTCTCCAGACCCTGTTAATATCGGACCGGGAGATACATGTCTGGCATATGTCTGTAGCAGATTGATTTCTATCGTCGGAGTAGCTGGTGGCTTGGTGTACGAGCTAGCTGGAACAGGAAAATGTCTTTATATAGGTTTTGATAACCCAGTGATAGGTTCAATGAAAACTTTTATCGAACTGGGCACATCAGGAAGATCGGCAAGATGGGCTAGCAGCCAAGCGAAAACAGGGTCTGTGAAAAATATTTCGATCGATGGTTATGAAGTTATTGCTGTGATTAAACCTCCCAGGCAGTCCCCATTCCGACTGATGCAGTTTACTGTGAAGCAGATCACATAATGGACGATGATTGCAAGCAGTAATATGTCCTTGGTTCTGCCTTGGCCCATCAGACACTTAGTTGTTCGGTTTGCGTGAGAGATATCCGGCTCTCAAGTTTAGTTTATACATCAGTGTACATGTTTCTACAATAAGTGCATTGAGAAGGCTGTGTTATTTATTGTAGAGTTTCCTTTTCTTTTCGACATGTAGAACATACCTATGAAAAGTTCCTTGGACATATTCTGAGTAAGTTTGAAAATAGAGCGCGGCTGAAGTCCGTGGCAGTCGGCGTGGATAGTGATGCAACGTTACATTACTGCACACAAACAGACACAAATGAACCAAACTGTAATCTTAAATATTTCTTTCGAGAGCAGATAACTCATTCTAAAGAAGGAAAATGGTCCATACTTCGAATTTTAGGCTATTCTAAGCTTCGCCAGTGACCTTGATAGGGTCTGGCGATGAAGGCCAGAGAAAAGCATACTGTAATTCTAAATTTTGATTAGGCAGCAGATGTGTATTTTTAAGATATTTTTGTTTGAAACCGTGGACAGAAAAACAAATTTAACTGCCTAATGAAATTTGAAGCTTTTAAGGGTTCCTGCATTTTGCCTTAGTTTTTTATTAATTACCAGAAACATCCAATGGTGAATCCAATTTATCCACCTGAGCTGCAAACAAAGCTAATGCTACCTATACTGAAGCCCCAATTTTAGATTTACATTTATCTGTTTCAAATGGATTTGTTTCATCCAAAATTTATGATAAGCGCGAAGACTTTGATTTTGACAGTTAATTTTCAATGTTTGGATGGTGATGTTCCCCCATTGACCTCTTACGGAGGATACATTTCTCAACTTATTCGGTTTGCTAGAGTGTCTTGTCAAAACTTCTGACTAACTTCAATGCCTGTAATAAAATTTTAATTGCTAAGCTTCGAAAAGCATTTTCAAAATTCTTTCGCCGACACTATGAATTGGTATCTAAATCTAATGTCGGATTAAAAAGTCTTTTACAACAGGGCCTATCGGCACCAGAATTTTATGGTGACTTAGTCTATAAATGAAAAAATGTAGGTAAGTCTGATTTGACTAATCAGTTCAGGAAAATTATGTATAGAATATCGACCTTGTCCGAGATGTTCGTCCAGTGGGAAGACCTGCACGTGCGGATCGAGACACCGACCGCGCGGAGCGCGGGAAGTGTTTCGATACGCACGTGCAGGTCTTTCTATGGATGAACATCGAGGACAAGGTCAATATCCGACTTACACACCGAATAGCAACATTGACAGTACTGTGAGTACATGTTTAGAGAATGCGGTCGCAGATCGGATGCGCAGGTAAAATGCTTTATTTGAATTTGTCTGTTTATTGTATCTCATATGAGGCTTAAGGTGGTGATTTATGGTAAATGTAAAAATCTGCATAAAACCATAAAAAAGTAACATATCTCCCTAAAAGTTAGCAGACTTCTTATTTTTGTTGCTCTTTACAGTTTAGAATACAAAATAGACGTACATGCTGCTTAAAACAGTGTTTTATAAGGAAAGATCAAAGGGTAATTTTCTGCGAATAAATCTGAAAAAATAATATTGTTTTGGAAAATTTACATAGTGCTGAAGCTGCATTATTGCATAATGAAAAGCGTCCTAGCAATTATTTATTCCAACTTTTTCTCAAATTGTAATGTAGACCAGATGAAAGCGGTAGCTTTTTCTCAAATGTTCTACCATGTACAAAGTAAATGTACACTGGACGCATTTATTAAATATAGGGTAGGCAAGCATACCTATGTTACACCTACAATATAAATAATACATTACTGACATGTTCAGTGGTGTGTAGATGAAATTTGTCAACCTTGTTATACCCTCACACCACGAAGTGGTGAGGGGATATAGGTTTTGTCCCGTACGTAAGTACGAACGTACGTATGTTCACCTTTTGTCATCGCTCTAGCACTAACATTTCTCAACGGATTTTGAAATAACTTCACACACGTGTAGGGCATGAAAATATCTCGAGTAAGTTCGACTTTCAGGGTGCTGCGCCCAAGGTCAAGGTCACTGTGGCTATTTTTAGAAAAACTTTGTCAGCGCTCTAGCGCCTACATTTCTCAATGAATTTTGAAATAACTTCACACAAATGTAGGGCATGACAATATCTCGAGCAAGTTTGACTTTCAGGATGCTGCGCCCAAGGTCAAGGTCACTGTGGCTATTTTTATAAAAACATTGTCATCGCTCTAGCGCCTACATTTCTCAACGAATTTTGAAATAACTTCACACAAACGTAGGACATGACAATATCTCGAGCAAGTTTGACTTTCAGGGTGCTGCGCCCAAGGTCAAGGTCACTGTGGTTATATTTAGAAAAACTTTGTCATCGCTCTAGCGCCTACATTTCTCAATGGATTTTAAAATAACTTCACACAAATGTAGGACATGACAATATCTAGTGCAAGTTCGACTTTCAGGGTGCTCCGCCCAAGGTGAAGGTCACTGTGGCTATCTTTATAAAAACATTGTCATCGCTCTAGCGCCTACATTTCTCAACAAATTTTATAAATAACTTCACACAAACGTAGGACATGACAATATCTCGAGCAAGTTTGACTTTCAGGGTGCTGCGCCCAAGGTCAAGGTCACTGTGGTTATTTTTAGAAAAACTTTGTCATCGCTCTAGCGCCTACATTTCTCAATGGATTTTAAAATAACTTCACACAAATGTAGGACATGACAATATCTAGAGCAAGTTCGACTTTCAGGGTGCTCCGCCCAAGGTGAAGGTCACTGTGGCTATTTTTAGAAAAACTTTGTCATCGCTTTAGCGCATTCATTTCTCAAAGGATTTTGAAATAGCTTCACAAAAATGTAGGGCATGACAATATCTTGAGCAAGTTCGACTTTAAGGGTGCTGCGCCCAAGGTCAAGGTCACTGTGGCTATTTTTAGAAAAACTTTGTCATCGCTCTAGCGTTCACATTTCTCAATGGATTTTGAAGTAACTTCACACAAATGTAGGGCATGACAATATCTTGAGCAAGTTCGACATTACGGGTGCTGCGCCCAAGGTCAAGGTCACTGTGGCTATTTTTAGAAAAACTTTGTCATCGCTCTAGCGCCTACATTTCTCCACGGATTTTAAAATAACTTCACACAAATGTAGGGCAAGACAATATCTCGATCAAGTTCGACTTTCAGGGTTCTGCGCTTAAGGTCAAGGTCACTGTTGCTATATTTAGAAAAACTTGTCAGCCCTCTAGTGCCTATATTTCTCAATGGATTTTGTAATAACTTCACACAAATGTAGGGCATGACAATATCTCGAGCAAGTTCGACTTTCAGGATGCAGCGCTTAAAAGGTCAAGGTCACTGTAGCTATTTTTAGAAAAACTTTGTCATCGCTCTAGCACCTACATTTCTCCATGGATTTTAAAATAACTTCACTCAAATGTAGGGTATAACAATATCTCAAGCAAGTAGTCTTGTGTGAGGGGATTTGTATCGCCAGCGATGCCTTTTTAACATAGTATCACCTGTCTCACCTGTGTGTTTTGACAAAAAAAATTGGACACAGACTGCATCTTTTTTCATCTGCTCAGCCTGATAATGTGTGAAAGAGTTTGAAAAAATAATTGTTAGGACGCTCTCCATTATGCAACAAGGTACTCTAAACACAAAGTATATTTTCAATAATGATATTATTTTTTCAGATTTATTCGCAGAAAATTACCCTACTTCTCTTATAAAAACATTTTTTATTATTAACAAATGCTGCAGTTTGGGATCTAAATTATGAGAAACAACGTAAAGAAGGCATCTGCTAAGTTTTGGAAAGATCAGTGTTATTTTGAGTATTTTATGCAGAGTTTTGTCTTTGTCTTAAATCAGTGATTATCACCACCTTAATACAGTGCTAAAGCTAAGAAGGGGTAATAGGGATAATATAGGGATAATTATCAGAATTTCTCCATAAGGAAATTTAGTTGTGATCCCTAATTAGAATCGTCTCGTCGAAACGGTTCTTATGCGCACCAACAGAGGTTTTCTTTAAGAAATACGAAAATAATATTTGTAAAATAATATATCTGACACAGTTTACTGGGAAACGGGACGGATAGATGGATGACGCGATTTTACATCATTTTCAACATTATATCAGCTATACAGGACAATGGGAGGGTAGTAATGAAAGGTTATGTGCAATGGAACTCCATTTACGATTGTAAAGAATTATGTTGCCAGCCAGGTTCGAACCCGAGCTAGAAAACAGGAGGAAATGATCATGAGGATAAGGGTGAGGTAAACCATCGATTAAGGAAGAATTACGATCTAGGCCGGACTCAAGCTTGCGACCTCTGGATTATAAGGTCTCGGCCAATACAGTTGTAGAATGACAGAGTTGATGGTTTGCCGTTTTCTTCATTAGAAACGATGACTGTGGCTCCTTATTAGCCGTTATTAGAACAGTCTTGCAGTGTCGATTTTAATGAGGAGCACCAGCATTTTTAATATATTTATCATTGTTTACGAGAATTTGCAAACAGTATCTTGCATAAACAGAAAAACCCATCAGCAGCTGATCGAGTGTTACCTAAAGTTGTGATTTGTACGAAGAGAGTAGACTCAGATCAACTACGTACATTTTAGGCTGGTCTGAGTCTCCGTTGGTCGCAGATTGAATATATCTTTAAATGATGGATGGAAGGATGGATGACTTGTGATTTTACGTCCTTTTCATCAGTATTTCAGTCATATCAGGACGACGGGTAGATGACAATGAAAGGCTGTGTGCAATGGGACCCCGTTTCTGATTGAAAAGATTCACACCTAAGCCAGGGTCGAACCTGGGACGGCTAGATCAGCAGGCCAGCGCTTAACCTACTGAGCCACCGGGGCTTTTTAAAATGATGAAAGGTGGCTAAAGATCAGTTAGTGCAAATGTGTACACATCTTTTTTCGCCCATTTTCTTTAGCCATATTGATGTTGTTGCACTGGAGAAACAAAAGAAAAAATGTAAAAGTCAGTTCGCTCTCTGGGCCTTTCCGTAATGAATTCTGATCTTTTGCAAATTGTGGATAGCTTAGTCACACTGGTCTGGCATTCAACACAGGTAACGAAGACAACGTACATGAAACTTGCTTGTTCCGCTCATCAGGATAAGTTTGTTTCAGAAGTACAGTCTCACGGACCATCCGACACCCTACTCATGAAATAGTCATCAAAAGTTTTACTGAATTCATATGCATATTCAAGAAATGCTTGAAAACAATTTTTGGGCTTCAACGACTAGGCAACGAATTGGTGTAGAAACTTATTCAAGCACTGCATTTATACTACACGGAATTTCTTCGAAAATCTGATCTGACTAAGAGGTATAACAAACTGCCGGGTCCGTAAGAATGATAGTTTGAAATAGATCTAAGAAGTATGCGAAAACAATCGAGTTTTATAGTACGTTGCTTCGTTGCCTATGTTGAATGCCAGACCAGTGTGTTAGTGGGTTAAGCGCTGACCAACTGATCTAGCGACCCGATTTCGATTCCCGCTGGAGGCAGAAACCTTGTCAGCCATCAACGAGGTTCCCGTGCCCACATCCTTTCATAACCACCTTCTGTCATCCTGATATGACTGAAATACTGTTGAAAAGGACGTCAAATTTCCCGTCATCCAGCTATTGAAACGGCAGCTAACATTTATTTCTGGTTTACCAGTGCCAAGTCTCATATACAATTGCGATGTGACACGCAGAAATGTGCCCAACGCCACAAAGGCTCAAACCAGTATGTGCATTCGCGCAGTCTGGTCGGAGCATCCACATGTATGAATCCGAAGATATCTGTAGGCGCACAGTCAGCGCATCGCAGACTGGTTAGAGTAATCGTTGGTCTTATATACGTTTAGTTTCTTTTTCGCGTGTTGGGGATAAATTCTGTTTTTCATGTGCTAAACAGGATAAATCGCTTCGCTGGAGGTAGGTTGTTCACGGTGAACAACCTCCTCCAGTTAAGGTAGACGAATACTGAATAGAAATATTGGCGGGGCATTCAAACCATTATAGCGTCTAAATAACCCAAAGAGCTATACAACATTTAGGTAAGAAAAAAACAATTTTCACCGTTTTGTTTTCCTAAAATACAATATTTTGTATTTCTACATATTATTTTTAATTATTTTCCATTAAAATTCATATCTCTAGCACATGAATGCACTTTCATTTCAGCAAATCATATAATCTTCAATATATGGTATTTGAAACAAACTGATGACACAAAATTGCAGTTTTCTTGTTAATAAGTATATTTTTACATTCTTTGAAAAAATGCAAGAAAATTGAATTTCATGAAAAACGTCATAAAAAATATTATCAATCGATGGGGCATGCTTATGCGTATTATTTTAGTAAAACTTACGTCGTATGTTAAAGAATAAAAAAAAAATAAACATTTCACCATTTCGTTTCCTAGAAAAACAATGTTTAAGTTCAAAATATCCCCAAAACAGACTGCCCAAATTCTGCACCTGCTGCAAGCACAGCCGGTCCTTGCCCTATTATTTATTTTCCTGTTATTCGGTTCTACCATAGAGTAATGTCGACAAAAATGCGCAGATGTAATGGAAACTGTGAAGCTCTTGATCATTCTGGTTCCTAAGGAACAGTCTGATCTCAGTTTCCACTGTTTGTACAGACCTATGTGCCCGAAAACTTAGGATCTTTACGGTAGATATTGTAAGTGTATATTATAACTGTATTTACTCCACAGTTAGTCGATTTGATGATGAACAATAACTCTGTTTGTTTTTAAACAAGCAAGAACAGAGTTCTTCCGGGATCGTCCACCTTAAGTGTAACCTATACCACCCATCCACTAGGTGGTATAGAAAAGCATGCAGGTGTGTACGTGAAATATAACTTTACAGAGATCAAAGGAGTCGGAGTGTTATGTTCGATACAAACGTATTGGATATAATATATACGTAATGCTACAGTATGCATGTTTAGTGGTTAACCCAATTATGGTTAAAAACTTTTCTTCCCTCCTTAATTGCACGCCGGTTGGTCAGGCATCAGACTCAATGATGTGCCCGACATAAAGCTGCTTAATTTACTTGGTTGGGGCCAGAGTTTGCCTTGTCTGTTTCTTGGTTATTCGGGGTCCAACTGATAGTGTTTTTTTTTTTGTGCTCCGTTATTCCCAGGAGTCTCCTCGTGTCGAAGCACGCTCTTCCCGTTGAGTCCTATCTCTGATTCATCACAGGCCTTATCCGTTATTTGTTTGTTTCCGATATTGATTCAGTGATGCGTTAGGAAACCTTCATGCGGACCAAACTGCTAACTTGATATTGCAAACCACTGCAGAAGTAGAGGGCGAGGTTTGGGGTAATTAAAACTAATTTAAGCAACCCCCCCCCCCTCAAATAACTTATTACTGACCGTTCAAGGCGGTATTTATGTTGTGTTTCTTTATTGTTGTTCTTGTGTCTTAATGAATTTGTTTGTGGTCTGCTAGCATCGTGGCCACCTGGTAATCCCGCAGCTGTCCGCTTTGCTACCTGTTTTGTTTTATCATAAAACATTGAAAATAGGTAATAACTGTTAAATGTTTTTCGTATAGTTGTTCAGTCTGTTGTGTAGTATAAGCGTTTTTGTATGGTTGAACTGTTGCGGAAACTAAGGGCGAAGTTTGGGTCCGGTAAAACTACATGTAGTTTGAGACCAGCAGTAATTGTTTGCTGACCGTTCCAAGGCGACACTTCTGTTGCGGTTTTTTGATGTTATATTGGACTGTGCCCGCTGGTCTATGGACTCTGGCGCTTTGGTCACCTGTATTGCTGCCCAATCTGCCTTCTGTTTTGTTTTGTAATTAAAATGAAAAATAAGTAAAAGTAAATTTTGATTATGTTATTTGGGTAGCTGTATGACCATCTGATTGGGGAAAAGCTGCTCATTCGGTTTACAGTGCGTGTCTTCCGTAAACTCCGGACTACCAACCCAGGGGTCGCAAGTTCGATCCCCCAATTCTCCGGTCTTTCGGATGAGACTTTAAACCGAGGTCCCGTCTCCATATGACCTCGTTGTTGGTGGGACGTTAAACCCGAGTTCACTCACTCACCCGTAAACTTGTGTCAATTTCTGTGTGTATGTGCTTCTCTCCCTATTGGTTTTGAGAGCGGAATGTGGGATTTGATTGTTTAAATCCTGATCATTGCCTATCTGTTTACTTTGCACCTTTTACTTATTTACTTATAATAATTAATTTCATTTATTTACTCATTTTGAAACTGTCAAATTCTGCATCCCGACCACGATTTCAAACGGGAAATGATTACCTGAAGTAACAAATCAAGTTGACCGGCATCAAGACAACGCGAGCGGATAGCACAATGAACAGCTCTTTCCTGCGTAGATGGTCATTAAATACGCTCAACCAAACCTAAATAGTTTAAGTAGACAAAAAATAAAATGTTTATACCTATGACCTGTTATCGTATATATAAGTAAAAACTATATCAGCATCACTATGAACATATAAAACAAACCAAACGTTCGGCGACTGCAGGTAAGAAAACTCAACAAAGAATATTAACATACGAAAACAAACAGATAACGCTTTAACCACCGAAACCTCAGAGGCTCAAATGAGTGGAATTAGGGATCAAATAAAGGAACAAATCTTTGTCAGTGCCAGCAGTTTCAGAACATTGGTACAGCTGTCAAGTTAACAAGGGTTTGGGTCACTTTTTGTGATTTTCTGTTTGCTTCCCTGGACAAATTATCCTTTCCAAAATGTGGGATAATTTTAAAGAAAGGAGTTTCCTTCTCATGAATAAATAATTCACTTTTTTTTCTATACCAAATTAAGAAGGAAGTCAAATGGAAATACATTTTTTTTTCTTGTTCCTTCTCTTTTCCTTTTAAAAATTGTACAAGGCTATACAGACCTGTTTTGTTAACTTTAGACTTCTCTGGAAGAAATACATCGACCACCAGCATAAGTTTTATCATGCAACCGTTGTAAAAATCCACCTGATAACAGGGGTATGATAACTCAATGTGATACCATGTCACTTTAGAAGGAGATTTGCAGGAGATGAACTAAATAAGCCCCTGGCTTCCGTTCAGATCCTTTTGCTATTGTATACTATTTGAAACCTGTACATAACTTGTATAAAATTGAAATAAAATATGTTTACACTAAATATGCTTGTGCAAATGATATTAGTCAGTACCTTAAGAAGCGATCTCTGAACTGACCTACTGACATTGGTCGTGATAAAAACTTTCGAATGGTTAAATGACGTCACCGACTTGCTTCATAACTCGTTCGCGACGTCAGAAAGTTCGAGCAATATTGTGTTTGCTTTTTATTCGTTAGACGCTTTTACGCCTTTAAATCTCCTAATGATGCATGGTAAATACAAAAAACATGTGTAATTTGATATCACATTTTTTCATGCGAGACCAGAAACAGCGTAGAAATTACGAGGCCTGGCGAACAAGTCAGACCTGTTTCGGGTCGAGGCTAATAAACTTCATATTAAAAGATATAATCATGCCTTTATCTATTAATCATGTGCGCGTTTGATACTTAATGTTTTTGTAACAGTATACAGTAGGCCACTAAGTGCACAATATCTATGTATTCTGTGTGATGATATAATTTTTTTGCGACTAAGAAATGAAACGAAAAAAAAAAAAGAAATTTGTGCACAATCTATCAAACCATTATTTGCTATAACAGGATGTTTTGAGATATCAGTGTTTGACTGTTTGCGATAAGCAGAAACAAGTTTACCTGAATTAATGTAAACTGCAAAGAGGTAGAATTCCAAGCCATGTATTCAAAAATAATTAGCAGTTTTAGAAGAAAACGTAAAATCAAGTTAAACATAATGTACAAGCTGAAGCAACAAAGCATGCTGAGCTTCATTTAAGCAAATTAAGTAGTTCCATGTTGAGGTGGCTAATTATGCCAGCAAGGAACAATATAAGCCAAGATATAAAACTCATTCATGCGGAGCTTAGCAACGTAAGTGAACTGTTGAACGATGATTTTTATGAATGAGTAGAAAAATAACGAACACGTGAAGATGTATGTCAAAGAGAATGCCTCGGAATTACATGGCGAACAGGGGATGGGTATCCTAAGCTCCATCTTGGTGTCTGTTTAAAGTAGTTGGGTACAGTTTCTTGGAATGCAACTCCACAGTTTTTATGTTAGTGACCCATTTAAAAGACGCGCCGTTGTCGAGTAGTCTTTTTCAAGATTTAATGAACAATAGGATGGTTCTCATATATCTACAGGGTCCAATAGTTTTACATATTTACCGAAATATGATTAGGTCTTCAATAGCATTAAACAAAAACATGTGACTATCAAGCAAAGGTTAAATACCTGAATAGTTGCAATTATTATCTTATCAACGTAATCGATACTTTTTTGACTTGTAAAGCGTCGCGCGTTTACATCATTTTGTTTTATGCCCACAATAAGTCAGATTTAGCAGAGATATTTAACAGAGATTCGGAACTAGCTGGTTCAGGAGTGTTAACTTTGTATTTTGGGTAAGTTGTTGCGGAAATAAACTGATTTATCATATGACGTCGCATCTGAGAGTGTAATAAAGTCATGCATTAAAAACGACAATCAACTATAGGATTAAACTTTGCAAATTACGTCGTAACGTTATGTGTTGACGTGCATATAAACGTCGCGCTTTTTAATGGCGAAATCGTGACGTTGTAGTGCAAATTTGCTTAAAAATGCAATTTTAGTGACTTATGATAAATAGATTATTGCTTTCGTGCTCCTGTATTACTGAACTTATTAAACTCGTCGGGGAAAAAAACGATAAAATGCTCAGCATAGCGTCGCATCTAATTTTTTCCCCGACTCGTTTCAAAGATTACAGTATTATATTGAATTCTCATGTAAGATACTCTATTTGAGACGCAAATAGTTTATGCTGCTGTCCATTTTTTCATGTGACAATATGTTATAAATACAGTCAAATCTCGGTATCTCGAAGTCGAAGTATCAATCATCTTGTTTAAACGCAATTTCTATTTTTCTTTACATTTTTTACTCTTGTTAGTTCAAACTCATGATATCTATGATCAGAAAATGTACTCTGAGATATAAGTAGTTTTAGATAACAGGAGTTAAAACGTAAAGAAAACAAGATGCACTGATATTAGATGGTATTTCAAGATATCATTGTTTAACATATCAAGAGCTGACTGTAGCTGTTTTATATGTTTTATGTACTTTGTATATTTTTTGTATGTTGTTTTGTGTATATGTTGGACTAATGTGTCTGTAAAATGTATTGAAGATGTATACGAGGGGTGTTCGAAAAGTAATGCAAATGACGTAATTTCTCGGTAACCATTATAAAAACAGAACTTCTGATTGCAAAAACACATAAAGCTATATTATGCGTAAGAAAGTCTGCAAACACGGTGTATTTTTTTTAAAAAAGGCGCATTTTTATCTTCTTTGAAAGCGGTATACCCTAAAGACACTGCAGAATTTTAGTTTAGTAGGCCGTAATTTATATATCGTCAGTCTTTGATTTGTTTTTATTTTTGCTACTTAAGGACAATGCCCAGGCAATGTTGTCCTGTAAAAATATCGCTGAAATTATTTTTAATCTAGGTTCCATACTGACCCTTGGAATATGGATTATGTAGTAGCAAATTCCCCATTTCTACCAATAATTAAATGATTTTGTAATGAAAACAAGTGTATTAGCATTCAAAATCTTGTCAGCAAGAGCATTTACATGGGTCAACGAAAACCTGTCAATCAATTCAAATTAATGCCAAAAACGAAGCCTCTACAAGCTTTTAAAAATGACGTTAACGTATATTTCAATGACGTCACAAGAATTGCGCATTGCTTTGCCAGGAATAAATCGATAACAGTTGCCACCCTTCTAACTTTTGTATGAATATTGTAGGCAACAATGGACAAGCAACTGACAAAGATTGATTTTGTATTTGCAATGATATTTGACTTGAATGCCCAACACTGAAAAGATTTTACATATGAAAATAGCCCAGTGGTATGACAGGGGCCTAATAAAATGCGTTGTAAGTCAATATTAAAAGGTGTCTTTGTACAGCGTTTGGTATCATTGTAAAGGCAAAATGTTTTGTTTTCAGCATATGCATAGCATTTGTACCCAGTTTTCCCCTAAACAAAGTTATGAGGTCGTTCGCATTACTTTTCGAACGCCCCTCGTATATGCGTCGTTTGATGTTTGTTATGTGTATGTGTTGGACTGACATGTCCGTCACATGTACAGAAGCTGTTTATTTGCATCGTTTGATGCTGTTTCTTTTATGTGTTTGTCCGTTACATGTATGGAAGATGTTTACTTGTGTCGTTTGATGTTGTTTTGTGTATGTGTTGGACTCACGTGTCCGTAACATGTACGGGAGACGTATACTTGTGTCGTTTGATGTTGTTTTTTGTATGTGTTGGACTGACATGTCCGTTACATGTACTGAAGATATTTACTTGCTGTTGTTTCGTTTGAGGTTGCTTTGTGTATTTGTTGGATTAATGTGTCTGTTACATGTATCGAATATGTATACTTGCGTTTTTGTCTTTTTCATTTCTCCTTCTTCCGATGTATGTTGTAATTGTGGTGCTTCCAAGATATCTTCTTTTTAACATTGTAAAAATAGTAAATACGGAAGAGTAGATGTTTAAGTATTATTTGTATTCAGTATGTGTTTCATTTAATGTTTGTTCTAGGTTCCAGAAGAAGCAAATGAAAACCTAAATCACCATAAGAAATATCATTTGAATAATATAAATGTGAAACACAAAATGGTAAGAAATGTAACGGTTACTCGTTCCCTAACGACTTAAAGGTGTGTGTGGTCAGATTCGGCCGGTATGCATATTAACAGCGGAGCCCATTCCTCTCCTTTCGTTCCTTTATCCATCCCTGATACGAAAAAAGTACCCATTTACTACTTGGTTGATAGTTTCCTGTCGGTGGCTCTCCGAACGGTGATTCGAACCCACGATTTCATAACTGCATTACCTAAACCAGCTTTATTTATTTATTTTCCTATTTATTGTCTGTGATATTAGAAAATGATTTTTTTCTCGCAATTATAAATCGATTTTAATCTGACACTTATCCGCTTCTGTAGGATGAAAAAAAATGATCCAAGATTTTATTTTTTGTTTAATATATTACCAATGATTTGCGCAAAAATGCAAAATTTTATCCTCAATTTATTAATTCGTGAATGATATAAAGTGTGTACTTACTTTTTTGTAACACGGCAATTAGTTCATCTAGAAAATCTAGACATGTTCACTGTGCTTGCAGTGAATTGCGTGTGTTGTGTGGTCTTATTGACCTTGATCATGTCAACAATTTGGCCGAATTATACTTATTTCCTATCTGATGGACACCGCCAAAACACAATCAGATTTTCAGTTAATATAGTTATTTCATGGTATCTTTACTTTCAGTTGCAATTTCACGAAGTCAGTTCTTCATAATAAGAAGGTAATGCTTACATCTTGTAAGCATCTGGTAACAGTTTTGTATAGTGGTCCATGTCTTTTAAGCTATTGTTTTCAGCTTTGTCAATATTTCTATGATTTATGAGTTCGGACTTTTGATGTTGTTATTTCGTTCACGTTTACGCACTAGTAGCGGTGATACTGTATGTTTCTATTGCTGTTTGCTTCTTTCAGATGGCTGGCATAGACTCGTCGGACTCGGATGCGATTCCAAATGTAAAAAATGGAAACAACGAAAGTCCTAGTCCTTTAGCAGGCCTCGATGGTTATAAATCAAGGCGCCGATCACTTGACATTGACATAGTAAACAAAACTAAGTGCCTCCTGCGATTCGTGGGTGAAGATTTTCGTTTCGGTGAATGGTATGTCTCTCCACATCCTGTTAACATTGAACCGGGAGACACATGTATGGCATTTGTTTGTAGCAAAATAGTCTCTGTCGTGGGAGTTACTGGCGGCTTAATGTACGAGCTAGTTGGAGCAGGAAAATACCTTTATATAGGTTTTGATAACCCAGTGATAGGTCCAATGAAAACTTTTATTGAACTTAGCAGTTCAGTCAAATCTGCAAAATGGGCATGCAGTCAACTGCAATCAGCGTCTGTGAAAAATATTTCGTACGATGGATATGACATTATGGCTGTGATAAAACCACCCAGGCAGTCCCCATTTCGACTAATGCAATTTTCTGTGGAGGAAAAGAAACAATTTTACACATCCACAACGAGGTACAAGTATCAATAAGGAAGCGAAAGAGCGTAAAGTGGACAAAGGTCAAAACCAGTGGATATGAGATATATTTCTTTAGCTCCTTCAAGACCTTTGATAATAGCCTTGCCTTTGCCACATTCTGAGCTGTGAAATGTCACGAGTGCGGCATATATTGGTATTGATACATCAGCTTAAGTACAATCGTATAACTTTAAAGGTAGGTTCCTGTACTAGCGATAACAATAATGTCCACAAAATAATTTCGTCTTTTTCTGAGCAGTATTGAATTCTATTATTTTTCTGAATATGTTGCTGCTGAGAAACTCGTCAGATGTTGAAGAAAATAGTCGTTTTCCCTTTTGGTTTATTTTCTTGCGTTGGAATTCCAGTTCAAAAATAACTATGTTTATTATGTCTATAAGTGCGCGATTTCTGATGCCATTCTCCAAAGGTCAATTTTCCCTTGTCGTGAGCTCTCCTAGAGGTCCTGGCATGGCGGATGGGTTAAAACTATCCCAAAATGCAATGCAGCATGACCTCACCTGCGTTATCTATTTTTGGGGCGAACTAAAAATAGCGCTAACTGGTGTGCGAAGCAGAGTTAGGAAATCCCTTGCAAAACAACTTTTCTAATATGTTTTTGATTTACACTTTTTAGCGAAACTTATTCATTCCCTTTTATAAGTGCTTTCCAACAACTTGGATGAAAGATCATCAAAATTATGATGCATTCCAAAGTACAGGAACCTACCTTTAAAATCAAAACAATAGAGCGGCTACATCGATTTATTCCAAAAAATGTGACGCCGAGCTGATCGGTTTACTCCTCCGAGGTATGACTACAAACACGCCTACTTGTAAAGTATAGATGGATGGATGGATGACTTGCGATTTTATGTCCTTTTCAACATTATTTCAGTCATATCAGGATGATAATGAAAGGCTGTGTGCAATGGAACCCCGTTTACAGTAGGAAAGATTCTTGCCTCAAGCGGGATTCGAACCCGGTCCGCTAGATCAGTAGGCCAGCGCTTAACCCACTGAGCTACCGGGGCTCCATGTAAAGTATAAATATAGGAAATGAACAGGTATTAATACAACCAAATCCCACATCCGGGCCTCAAAACCAAAATGGAAAGAAGCAAATACACGAAAATTGACAAATGTTAACGACAGACGTGCACAGTAAACCGTGCCTATCATCTTAAAGGTAGGTTCCTGTACCTTGGAATGCATCATAATTTTAATGATTTTTTATCCAAGTTGTTGGAAAGCACTTATAAAGAGGAAATGAATAAGTTTTACTAAAAAGTGTAAATCAAAAATTCGTGGAAAAGTCGTTTTACAAGGGATTTCCTAACTCTGCTTCGCACACCAGTTAGCGCTATTTTTATTTCGCGCCAAAAATAGATAACATAGCAGACGTCATGCTGCATTGCATTTCGGGATAGTTTTACCCATCCACCATGCCAGGACCTCTGGAAGAGCTCACGGCAAGAGAAAATTAACCGTTGGCAAATGACATCAGAAACTGTGGACTTATAGACATATATATATATATATATTTATTTTTAGAACTGGAATTCCAACAAAAGAAAATAAACCAAAGGGAAAATGACTATTTTCTACAACATCTGACGATTTTCTCAGTAGCAACAGTTTCAGAAAAATAAGGGAATTCAATACTACCCAGAAAAAGACAAAATTATTTTGTGAACATAATTGTTATCGCTAGGCCAGGAACCTACCTTTAATATTCTGACGCTGCTCTTTCTTAATCTTAAAGGCTGATCAGGTGAAAGAATACAGTAGGTGGCAACATATGCTACAGAAAACAGGAGGAGAGATCACATGTATCCATGACGACGAGAACTCGCAAATATTCACCTTCTCGTCTTAAAAGGAACAAAAAATAGCTGTATAATTATGCAGCAGCGAGAGTATACGAGCCGCGACGTGAGAAAACCAACAATGTGGTTGTGCGCCCAGCGCAGACTCAGATCAGACTGGGCAGTCGCCCAGTATGATCAGACTCTTCATTTAGTGCTCAAAGGGTAGCTAAGGGTCTTAGCTACCTTCATGCGGACAGCGAAGACTCTGATCAGACTGAGCGGATGCCAAGGCTGATCGGAGTCTGCGCTGGGCGCACAACCACATTGTTGGTTTTGTCGTGTCGCAGCTCATATATTCCTGTTTATCAGCTTAATGTTTCTCTAACAGTACGAGCGATGCCGTGTATCCTTCAAGAAGAGAGATCTCATAATTGAGCCGCGACACGACAAAATCAACAAAGTGGCACGTGCGCCCAGCGAATATTCATATCAGCCTGGGCATCCGTCCAGTCTGATCAGACTCTTCGCTTTCCGCATGGAGGAAGCTAACACCTTTAGATACCCTTTAGGCGCTTAGCAAAGAGTCAGATCAGACTAGGTGGATGCCCAGGCTGATCTGAGCCTGCGCTGGGCGCCAAACCACTTTGTTGGTTTTCTCGTGTCGCGGCTCATATATATGTTTAACTATTTATCCTGGTAGCTCAGCGGGTTTAGCGCTGGCCTACTGATCTAGCGGACCGGGTTCGAATCCCGCTAGAGGCGAGAATCTTTCCTACCGTAAACGGGGTTCCATTGCACACAACCTTTCATTATCAAATTTGCATCGTCCTGATATGACTGAAATACTGCTGAAAAGGACCTAAAATCGCAAGTTATCTATCCATCCATCAGACATAGATTTTTTTTTCTAAAACTTAACAATTGACTTCAGTTATCATGGTTATGTATTGTTTATGCGTGTTCTTTGTGCGATCCCATGACGACGTTTTGTCTTTTAGTCAGTTTTGATGTGTGACTGTAGTATTGTTTCTATTTTTTTTCTGTTTCCTTCTTTCTGTTCTGTTTACTGTCATTTTTATAGTATAATACGAGCTATTTAACTCCATCATGCAATAGCTGCAAACTTCCACCAGATAACAGGGGTATGATAACATAATGTGATATCATGTTATTGTATCACGGCCTACACAATTTTTCCTTTGATCTTTGGTGAGAAGTACATGTATCTGAATCAACTTTAAACACCAGCGTGAAGTCCACATTTTAACAGAGCTGATAAAACTAATTGCCTTGCTAGAAACACAGGGAAATTTGAATTTCAAATGTGACATTAATATTTGTCTACTCTGTTTTAAGTTTATTTAAAATGATGAATCCCAAGCAAATAGAAAACAAATCTAAACATTAACGCTTTACGTAATTTATGATCATACATTTTATTGTTTTTCATAATCTTATAATGCATTTTGGGCTGCGTAGAAGCACAGACTTAAACTGTTAGTTCAACTAAAATAGCAAGTCTGCACTCTCAGAATCCCATTCAGTTACACTTACCTTAGAGAACAAAATACACTTTGGAACAATTTTAGGCAGCCAGACCTTAAATTTGATTCTTTAAACAAACCCTGAACAAGTGTCCATGGTGATAGATTTTATCGTCAAATATTAGCTGCAACTGTGAATTTAGCATAAAAACTATAAAATTACACTTTGAAAGTTCCAGCAAGGTTTTACATGCAATTAAATATTAAGAGAGGCGCCGTAGTCGAGTGGTTAGAGTGGCTCGGCTATTGTGCAGAAAGTCACCGTAAGGTCGTGAGTTCGCGGCTCACTGTCGCCATGCGATGACTGGAAAACTCTCTCTGTCAACCCAGCAGTAAATGGGTACCTTTTTCGAATCAGGGAAGGATGAGGCAGCGAAAGGAGAGAGATGGGCTCCGCCTTTCATCAGCTGTGCCCAAGATACAGTGGGTCTCTAACCCCCACTGCCCCTACGGCTATTAGGCTATGGGAAACCTTTACCTTTACCTTTTTAAATATTGGTGTTTCTAAAAATAGTAACCTTGACTGAAGGATATTCTGCGAGCTTGTACCTAGAGGTACACTGAGATTATTCCAAAGTGTGCTCTTACTGCCATGCTCTTACTGGACTGTGCAGTGTATACATACACCGCACAGTTTGCTTGCACTGATATTTTCTTCGCTCGCCTACACTGCAAAAATAAACGGTAGATTTTACGGTAAAATAACTGGCAACCAGCTGCCAGTCCTTTTACCGTTATTTTTACGGGCGCCCGTAAAAATTGCAGGAATCATCAAGCAGAGTGGGACAGATAAGAGCAGATGTCGTTTTGGTAAGATAACCCCTCAACAATACAAAGTTATTTTCGAGTGCGCCAAGTGAACATAAAACTTCCATTTCGTGATTTCCAACAATGTCTTACAGGCAAAAACCCGTAAAAATAACGGGAAAAGGACTGGCAGCCGGTTTCCAGTTATTCTACCGTAAAATCTACAGTATTTTTTTACAGTGTATAATATCTTTTTTTCTATCAGACACAGTGGGCCTTCTATTATCAAAAGTAGTAGGAAGCCCCGGCACGAAAAGTTGCCCAGCACAATCCCCCGACCAACTCCAACTCCCCCCTCCCTCCGTTTTCATAGGAACAAAGCTAACAGTACTCGAGTATTTAACTCCATATACCATGTCTTAAAATCGTTTGTCTTTGATTCTAGAGAAGAAGATTTTAAATCTTTTCGATAAATATGGGCATGGCGACCAAGTTGATCATGTGTCCAGGACGGCTTGAATAATTTTTGGTACCCAATCGATAATCCCTCGAGATGAAATGACCGGCGACACGACAAAACCAAAAAAAAAAATGCATGTGCGCCACACGAAGACTCAGATCAGCCTTGTCATCCGTCCAGTCTGATCAGAGTCTTAACTGTGCGCTTAAAGGTTCTAAGCTAGCTTAGGGTCTAAGCTAGCTTCATGCGAATAGCGAAGACTCTGACCAGAGTTGATGGATTCAAAGGGTGACCTGAGTCTTCGCTTGTCGCACATGTTACTTTGTTGGTTTTGTCTTATTGGGGCTCAAAACTGGCGTCAGTCGCCCCGGCGGAGAAGAACGAGAAGTTTAAAAGGGACGGATTGACGGACGTAAGAAAGCGTCTGTCTATCTTACAGGCATCCCGGGGGCTTCAGCTAAGATGAAATAAAAAGGGGCTTTGATCCTGTTTTCTTAGACTACATGGTCTAAGCCCTCGACTTATTTCTATTGGCAAAAAGGCTTTTTTCCCCAGCCCGCACCCCTTCAATAGCATACCACTTACTCATAATGTGTTTTTGTACATGTATATGTGCACCTATACTTACACAGTGAATGTCATTATTATGACGATGCTTATTATTATTATTATTATTATTATTATTATTATTATTATTATGAAATAATTGATAATAATTGCTATCATTATAATAATGACATTTATATCAATGATGTTAATAAAGATAGTAATAATGAAAATGATTAGGCTTCTTCTAATAATAAAATCGTTCTCATCATTGTTAGTGCTATTATTATTATTATTATTATTATTATTACATGTATTATTATTATTACATGTATTATAATTATTATTATAGTTGTTGTTCTATAAATTGTTGGAAAAACAACTTTTCTGTCAGGTTACTAGATAACCGAGTAAGAGCCGTGACACGAGAAAACGTACAAAGTGGCATGTGCGCCCAGCGAAGATTAAGATCAGTCTGGGCATTCGCCCAGTCTGATCAGAGTCCTCGCTGTCCACATAAAACTACCTTAGAACCTTAGCTACCTTTACACGCACAGCGAAGTTTCTGATCCATATTGGCGGCTGCCCATGCTGATTTGAATCTTCGCTGGGCGCACATGACACTTTGATGGTTTTCTCATGTCGCGGCTCATATATCTATTGTCACTGATTGCACTTCCTTGTAGCCATTTCTACACAGAAGAAGGCGGAGTATTTCATCAATAAGACTAATAAAGTCATGACAGTTAATTACCTTCCAAGCAACCCCATGACCATCAATGTCCAGCTCTTATTTTCACTTATTTGGATCATTTGACCTCCTATATAACTGTTGTCCTGCGCAAAAGGGTATTCGTCCGCGCGATGTAAATCTGTACATAAGTTTGCTCTTCTGTGAAACCTATACTCAGCCATTACTTTTCAATTTATTAATTTCCCAGTATTAAAAAAAAAATGGCAATGCAGTTAGTTGACATAGGCATATGCGCCGGCTGATATGTGCTTTTGTTTGTTTGCATATGTCATAAGGTTCATTTTTACCAAACGCCTAACTATTGTTTTTGATTATTTCCTAATCATTGACATGGAAATGGCTCCCGGCTGGTGTTTTAACTCGTACAGTCACTGAACGACTGCCGGAAACAAACGCTTCATTACCATATGCATTCGGAATTATACAAGTTTCAGCGTTAAGACGATAATAGCAGAGGTATTCCGGTTAAGGTGTGAATCGCTAATGGGGCAAAAAATCTCTTTCCTTTGATTGATGATCGAGGTTGGCTGATATGTGCGCCCATGGACTGGGGGTGTAATATTGAAGCATAATATGGGTGGACATGGATATTGCGTAATTCTGTGGTTACTGATCGGAATTGTATCAGCTAGGCATCCACACCGAACAGGATGGGTAAGACGTATTTCTTTGTTTTTTTACTTAAATAAAGATTAGAATCAACATTAATTATTTGTTATAGAATTGTTATTTAACATTATTCATATATAACGTGTACAAAATGTGTTTTCTTCTGAAATAAAGTATTTTAATCAATATGAATCAAAATCATTCTTTATTTCCAAATTTCGGATTTTTTATTTCAAATTTTCGGCTTAAGACTTTATATCGGTTTTACATATTCATTTTTTTCAAAGCCGAACTGGACTTCACCGCGATTTTTAGACGATGGTGTCTTTGAAACTGTCACATATGTGAGATAGTCGATGGATAAAACGCATAAGAAGTAAAATTTGCTGCTAAACTATACATTATTTGAGCAGCGACACGAGAAAACCAACAATGTGGTCGTGCGCCCAGTACAGACTCAGATCTGCCTGGGCATTCACCCAGTCCGATCAGACTCTTCGCTAAGGGCTTAAAGGGTAGCTAAGGGACTTAGCTACCTCCATGCAGACAGTGAAGACTCTGATCAGACTGGGCGGATGCCCAGGCTGATCTGAGTCTGCGCTGGGCGCACAACCACATTGTTCGTTTTCTCGTGTCGCGGCTCATTTAGGAAACCTAGACTACGATTTTCCTTATCTTGTGTTCTTTGTTTCCAAAGTCAGCCCTTATAGTGGGATGTGGGATTTGATTGTATTAATTTCTGAGCATTGCCTATATTTTTATTTTTCAAATTTTAATTTTTTCAGGATGCTCAGAGACCTTTATCACTGTCCTCGGCTTCGTCGGCAGCGGCAGCTTCACGAGCTGGTGGGTCGGCGGGGTCACCGTCCGCCGGTCGCCGGAGTTCCATGTCAATCACTTTTTCAGCGGCTTCTGACCCGTTTGCGCGAAGCATGAGACCAGCAACAGGAAACACTTTCAGAAGATTGTCTCCCGGTTTCAGAAGAAGAATTCCACAAAGACGTACTTTTGGGCCTATGATTGGTTCCAGGAGACAAACAAATAGTAGAAGAAGGCCACAGCGAGGTCGATTTGCAGGAGGTAGGGGCTCGTCAGGGCGCGGGCCTGGTTACCTCGTCATGCCTGCGAATGCTTTAATCCAGTTTTTGGCGAGTCAGTCATCAGGGACAGGTGCGTTCCCAACGACTACGGCAGGGCTCATTGGTGGACATGGAGCAGGGATGCAGCCTGGACTTGGACTAGCTGGAGGTGGGCTAATAGGAAGCGGGCTAGGTCTGTTAGGGGGATCAGGTCAACTAGGACTAGGTTTAGGAAGGTTAGGTCAAGGAGGTCTGGGTCTTGGAAGACTAGGACAAACAGGATTGGGCCTTGGAGGACTAGGCCGAGGGGGTTTAGCAGGATTCGGTCATGGCGCGGGTATTGGTCAGCCTCTGTCATATAATCCATTGCTCAGTGCTCTAGGAATCGGCGGCACAGGAGGCATGACCAGTGCATCACCGATCGTAGCTCAGGGTCCATCAGGAATCACGTTTCTAGGAAACCAGGCCAGTCTGATAGCGAATCTAGTGAGTGCACTGACAGGTGTTACTGGAGTTCCTGCAGTAAATTTGTTTGGCAGTCACGGAGCTGTGACCCACTCACCAATGACAACACATGCAGCGAATAGTATTATAATACATGATAATACCGCAGGTGTGGGCGGCCGCCAAGGCACGGGGCTACTAATCGGTGGTCCAAGTGGCAGTATCACTATACAGGGAAGCCTGCTAACAGGCAGCCAACCACCCATTGAACCCGAGGAAGTGGAGACTGAAGAGACAGCAGCACGAGCAGCAGCAGCAGCAGCCGCAGCTGCTAAAAATAGCAACACTGTGGTGTCCGGTGGTTCGGCTCAAAAATCAGCTGCCAGTGGCCAGAGTATTGTAGTGGGCGGAGCTGGTGGGAAATCACAAACAATAACAATTGGTGGTGCAGGTGGAACATTTTCTATTGGCGGCCAAACTCCCGGTGGTGTGCAGCTTCCCGCTAATGCAACTTTTATATTAAATAGTGGTACTACAACCAGGCCTTTGGATGTGTGAACACATTGATAATTCTGTTGGAAAAAGGTGTGTAACGGCATATGCGAAAAACAACGGCTTAGATAAGTACGTGCTGGTGCGCAGGCGGATCAGATTCGTCCTTGTTCTTATAGGCAGTGTATGGATTTTGGAGATTCTAGGCGAATACTAAAATGCCTTATATGGTCAATTCGGAAAACATCAGAACACCAGATGGCTTTCAATTCTTCAAAATTACTTACACCATGCTCAGTTACGGAATTTCATCAGCCCGCCAACCGGATTAACCGAATTTGAAACGTTTAGCATTGATGGCCTTGAAGTCTGTCTTATCGCAGACGGATGAGAAAGACTATCTCAGTTTTCTCTTTGCGTTGCCAGCAAGATATGAGCCGCGGCACGACCAAACCAACAATGTGGTTGTGCGCCCAGCGCAGACTCAGATCAGCCTGGGTATCCACTCAGTCTTGTCAGACTCTTTGCTAAGCGCTTAAAGGGTAGCTGAGGGCTTAAGCTACCTCCATGCGGACAGCGAAGACTCTGATCAGACTGGGCGGATGCCCAGGCTGATCTGAGTCTGCGCTGGGCGCACAACCACATTGTTGGTTTTGTCGTGTCGCGGCTCATATAATACTCGTTTTAACAACTTGTTGGACGCTGCACCGATTTCACTCTGGATATAAAGTTTTTGACAAATAATTTGTGTTAAAACTGCATGTCGGCAAGCAACACTAAAAACGCCGCACTTAAATTGAATCGTTTTGATCACTTTCTAGATACTGAGTCATTGCTATCGGTACACTTCTTAGCTTAGGGTCTCTTCATTGTAATTGAGAGTTGCAAAATTCAACACTCCTTTCGAGGTATAATGAGCGTTTTATGGCTTGTTTTCCGTTGAAATTACCTTAAATTTCGGCTATTCAATGGTGTTTTATTTATTCACTTAATTGATCCACAATGTCTAAATCAGTCTTATGAAATGTTGTTATGAGATGGGGGCTTTCCTTCTAACACAATTCCAAAACGGATCTCTATTTTTCGGAAATTCGTTTGGAAGGGAAAATTCCCGTCATATAACCGAAACGTGTACCCATTAGTCTTAATCACAGCAGGTTCATATTACGATGATGGGAGGGTGGTAATGAAAGCCTGGATGACTTAGAGCCCCGTTGAAGGTTGAGCAGATTTCCACTTTCAATGGGAATCTAACAAGAGGCCGCAATATCAGCAGGTCAGCGCTTACCCCACTGAGCTACCGGGACTCTCGAGTGCAGTTCGTTGCTTATAGTGTTGTACTGTAGAGCTTGATGTAACAATTCAAATCCAAGCATTTTGCAGACTCCATTTTCTCATGTCTGGATGGGTATTAACAACAGCAGTAATAATGAGCCGCAACATGAGAAAACCATCAAAATGGGATGCGCAACCAGCGGGGACTAAGATTAGCCTAGGTATCCGGCCAGTCTAATTAGAGAATCTTAGCTGTCGGCATGGAGCTAGGGAAGTCTCTTAGCTGCCCTTTACGCGCACATCAAATATTCTTATCAGACTGGGCAGATGCCTAGGCTGATCTGAGTCTTTGCTGGGATAGCATGCCACTTTGTTTGATTTGTCGTGTCGCGGCCCAACTTATGATGAAAGATTGCTTTGCTGCCTTTTATATCATTGTTGTTTTATAAAATGTTTATTGTTAGCACTAACTCTGGTTTGCTTTTTTCCTCTCTACTCTATCTAAACCTCCCATTGATTTTACGCTGAAAGACAGGCAACTGGCTGCCCAGTCTCTTTGCTTTAAAATGTACGGGATATTACCATTATATTCATTATGAAAAATGACTGCATTGCATAAAAACTTGCTCTAATTCCAAAATTCTTTTTTATGTTTAATGCAGTCAATGAAGGAATCGAATGCAGAACAATAGTATTTTTTTCTTTAATATAGTGCAGATATTTTTCCATAAAAAAATTCATGGTACTATCCCGTACAATGCCCGGGCAGCGAGTTGCCAGGGGTTTCACCGTAAAATCCATGGGATAAGGTACTACCCTACTCATCAGTTGTTGTTGTTGTTTTGCTGCTTTACGTCCACGGTAAACAGCTATGGTCATGTCGGGACGGTCGCTTTCCCTAACCACACTATTCCTCGGCATGCTTAGACCTCCTAAGCGCCTACTGACAACTACCCTTATTGAATCAGTCGAACGAGAAATGAAACCCGGCACCTCTGGCTCTTGGGTCAGACGCGCTACCGACTGCGCTACGCGGCCTGGCTCCTACTCATCAGTGAAACATCACAGCCAAACAAAATAATGATTATTTGAAATAGGATGATAAATTGCACAACCCGCAGGTTTGCACTATAATCACTGTGTGAGTCCGTCCGTCCGTTATCAGTTAGCAAAAATCGTTATCAGTTAACGAAAACGCTTATAACTCTTGAACCGCACGGGATATTTTGACAAAATTTTGCATACTTATACATGTCAACATTGTCTCATGACTCGCATGCAGAACAACCTTATTTGATGGACGAGGCTTTGCTGAGCACAAGTTGAAAATTTACGGCCAACTACTGAAAATGCTCATAACTCGTTAACACCGTGGTAAATATGGTTCAAATTTTGTATGCTTATGTATTCTAACATAGTCCAGCCACCGGCATGCAAAACAGTGACGAGGCTTCACCGAGCATCAATTTGGCCGGTCGAACTCTTTTATTGAAAATGCTCATAACTCTTGGACCGCTTGGTATATTTGTTTCAAATTTTGTATACTTATGTAATTTAACATTGCCCAGCCACTGGTATGCAAAACAGTGACGAGGCTTCACCGAGTATCAATTTGGCTGGTCGAGCTCTTTTTTTTTTTGAAAATGCTCATAACTCTTGGACCGCTTGGTATATTTGCGTCAAATTTTGTATACTTATGTAATTTAACATTGCCCAGCCACTGGTATGTAAAACAGTGACGAGGCTTCACCGAGCGTCAATTTGGATGGTCAAGCTCTTTTATTAAAATGCTCATAACTCTTGGACCGCTTGGTATATTTGCTTCAAATTTTGTATACTTATGTAATTTAACATTGCCCAGCCACTGGTATGCAAAACAGTGACGAGGCGTCACCGAGCGTCAAATTGGCCTGTCGAGCTCTTTTATTGAAAATGCTCATAACTCTTGGACCGCTTGGTATATATGCTTCAAATTTTGTATACTTATGTGATTTAACATTGCCCAGCCACTGGTATGCAAAACTTCTTATTGCACAACCCGCAGGTTTCCACTATAATCACTGTGAGAGTCCGTCCGTCCGTCCGTCTGTTATCAGTTAGCGTAAACGCTTATAACTCTTGAACCGCATTCTATATTTTGATAAAATTCTACATACTTATACATGTCAACATTATCTAACGACTCGCATGCATAACCGTCTTTTTTGATGGACGAGGCTTTGCTGAGCACAAGTTGAAAATTTACGGTCAAGTAGTGAAAATGCTCATAACTCTTGAACCCCGTTGTATATATGGTTCAAATTTTGTATGCTTATGTATTCTAACATTGTCCAGCCAACGGCATGCAAAACGGTGACGAAAGTCTAAACAGTATTGCACGACCCACAGGTGTGCACTTTAATCGCTGTGCAAGTCCATCAGTCTGTTTGTCCTTCTGCAGTAGTCAGTGAGTGAAATTGCTCATAACTCTTAACCACATGGTGTAGTTTGATAAAAATGTGCATCATTCTACAAGTAATGACCAATTCCATTTCCATACATTCCTTCTGGCACCAGAAACTGATTATTCTACATTCACCACGGTTTGTGCACATTACCATCAGTTGATTTTCAGGGAAAGTAAGTCTTCCATTTCGGTTTTACTCAATCTCAACGGAGCCAATTATATGAGCCGCGACACGAGTAAACCAACAATGTGGTCGTCCGCCCAGCGCAGACTCAGATCAGCCTGTGCTTTCACCCAGTCTAATCAGACTCTTTGCTAAGCGCTTAAAGGGTAGCTGAGGGACTAAGCTACCTTCATGCGGAAAGCGAAGACTCTGATCTGACTGGGCGGATGCCCAGGCTGATCTGAGTCTGCGCTGGACGCACGACCACATTGTTGGTTTTGTCGCTTTGCGGCTCATATGAGGAAAACTTGTTCTTCTAGAATGACTTTGATTTGATGCTTACAGATAACAAAAGGAAAGATTTTATGACGTATGTTAATAAATAAATAAAAAAGGAAAAGAAAAAAAAGGAAAAAAGGAGCATGATTGGACTGTTTTATTCTTATCCCTATCGAGAAGGGAGGTAAAAATATAAATATATAAGTTGCCCCTTCTGAAGTTTAGCAATTTGCCTTTTATGTTCCAGAATTTAGAGTTATAAAAGACGGCGTCCCAGTTTATGATATTGCGTTATATGTCGATTTTCTTTATGACTACTTCACCCCACCTCCGGCGTCCCAGGTTATGATATTGCGTTATATGTCGAATTTCGTATTGACCCCCCCCCCTCTCCCCCCCCCCTACCCCCTCTCACCCCAAGAATCGCTCTCAGAAAAAACAATTAAAAGAAAAAAAACTATGAATCTCACAGTCTGGTCAAACTATTTCCCTGCCTGTGTAAGGAGTTATAAGATCATTACACTATTGCTGCTGAAGCTGATCAGACTGGGCTATGTGTAGGCTAATCAGAGTCGTTTCAACTGCACAAGGTTACTTTTCTCTCGATAGTAGGACATTTTCTTCTCACACCCTCGGTTGCGCCGTAGACAAAGCAGTGGCTTGCTCTGCTAGCGATGCTGCCCAGCAGGCACACAAGGTTGAATCAATATTGATTCAACCTTGATTCAACGTCATGACGTTGAATCAAGGTTGATTCAATATTGAATCAACCTTATGTGCCCAGTGGGTGAGCACTGCCACTTAGATATTAGGTTTCTCACTGCTGTGGCTTCCAGCCTCGTTCGGCGTACATGTGAGAAAACCATGTTCTGCTTGCGGAAGGCCACGTGGTTTTCCCCCAGGATGCTCCGGGTTTTGCCTATTTCTGCTTAACGATCAGCTCATCTTAAAAGGCGGTAGAAACATATAAAAAAAAAAGAAAAAAAGGTAGTATTACCGACAGATTCTATCTTTCTACGCTGTGACGAGGGTTTTCCGAAAGTGACTTTAACCCTGTAGTCCCCGCTCCTGACTAAAGTGATCATAATGTCATTTCGCTACCTACGTCCGAATTCACGAAATAGTTTTATACGCAGCTAAATGAGAACTTTTATAATTTTGGTACCTTTAATTATAAAACAGCCAGAAATCGTGAAAAAAACGTGTTTAAAATCAAACAGACAGTATAATTGTAAAGGGTAAAACCCCTGACCGCAGTCCGTCAGGGACACTAAATACCACAAGTGCTGAGTGTCAATATCAATACACTTCAAAGTCAGTGTCTGGAATCGACATTTGAGCCGCGACACGACAAAACCAACAATGTGGTTGTGCGCACAGCGCAGACTCAGATCAGCCTTGACATCCACCAAGTCTGATTAGAATTTTCCCTGTGCGCTTAAAGGGTAGCTAAGGGTCTAAGCTACCTCCATGCGGACAGCGAAGACTCTGATCAGACTGGGCGGATGCCCAGGCTGATCTGAGTCTGCGCTGGGCGCACAACCATATTGTTGGTTTTGTCGTGTCGCGGCTCATTTCATTTTAACAGTTGCATCAAATGGCTCATTTACATAATCGAATGCGCTGGCATTACGAATCAAATAGAGCTACATAGATATGATAACTCATGAAAAGCTTTTAGGTGTTCTAAAAAAATGGCCGAACATTTGCTCCTAGGCATATTTTTTCGGATAGAATCTACCATTTCAGGGCTATTAGCCCTTTGATTAAGTGTTGGCGTGCATATTTGGTCAATTTCGATTCGAATGTTCTTTGGTTTCTCAATGAAGAAGATAATATATTCATATTCGTGTATATTCTCGTGTAAACCAGTCAAATATATTGAAATACTGACCTATTTCTGCGACTTAACATCTTCATAATGACCATTCCGTCATAAAGCACCGGTGTTTATCTTGGTATAATGTCACAGTATGACACGGTCAAAATGTTAATTTCCATACTGAATGCACTGTCAAGAATCTTGATCATTTGACACGCCTACCAATCGCTCTCATGCGAAACCACGGTTTAGAACGCCAATCCATGAGAGGAGTTCCCGGTTTTGCAGGAGAGGAGCCAAATCGTAAACAAATTTGACATCGGCACAAGGTTTGAGGTATTTATTTTCTCTGAAAACTATTTATGCAAAATATAAGAATTCTATTTTGTCACATTTAGATTGTTTCTTCGACACATGAAAGTATTAGGCACATGGTCTTGCATTTTTCCAGATATACATTTAGTACGGCGGAGTACGTGTTCAAGTTCAGTCTCGGCGATATATACATGTAGGGAAAAGTCGCATTCTCTTGCTTTTTGCAAACCCTCTTTCAAACCCTCTTGCATGCCTCAGAAACAGACAAACGGGGATTAAAACAGCCAGAAAGTCATCTGGAATGTATAAAATAATGATATATCTCAGAGTTCATGTTAGTTTTGATCCAATTATTGTTCAGAAGCTGTTTTTGTGTTTGATAAAAAATCCTTATATTTTCTAATATCTCATGCGGAACCGGGCTGACGATGCCAAGGTTTTGCGTATATTTTCTAAATTCTAAACTGTCCATCACGGAAAACTTAATTCCAACTTTTGGATTCACGTATACAGTAGTTCTGTTCACTTCTTTGCAAATGCCAAAGTCAGAGACTCAAAATCAAGCAAGAGAATGCGACTTTTCCCTACATGTATATATCGCCGAGACTGACCTTGAATGCATGCTCCGCCGTACTAAATGCATATCTGGAAAAATGCATGACTATGTGCCTAATCCTTTCATGTGCCGAAGAAACAATCTATATGTGACAAAATAGCATTCTTATATTTTGCATAAATAGTTTTCAGAGAAAATAAATACCTCAAACCTTGTGCCGATGTCAAATTTGTTTACGATTTTGGCTCCTCTCCTGCAAAACCGGGCACTCCTCTCATGGATTGGCGTTCTGAACCGTGGTTTCGCATGAGAGCGATTGGTAGGCGTGTTTGAGCCGGGACGTGACAAAACCGACAAAATGGCATGTGCACCCGGCGGAAACTCAGATCAGCCTGGGCATCTGCCCAGTCTAACCAGAGTCTTCGCTGTGCGCTGAAAGGGTAGCTAAGGGTCTACGCAACCTCAGTGCCGACAGCGATGGCTGGTCAGACTGAGCGGATGTCCAGGCTGATTTTAGTCTTCCGAACTGGGCGAACATGCCACTTTGTTTTGTCGTTTTGTCGCTAATTTGATATAGAATATATACATGTAACATGTGCATTACCGGCTTATCACCCCTTTTATATGGACATATAAGCTGGACGTGTGGATGGGGTGTTCGTTGTTCACCCTGAAAATCAGAAAATGAAGGGTTCGATTCCTACCGGCGACACATTTCCGCTAGCTTCAGTTCAGCAGACCAGTGTCCTTTAAGCTGGAAAAAGTAGTGCCAGACTGGTGGTAAGAAATGGCAGCGTCACTGAATGAAGGCGTTAGCGTCTTATCAACCCGGCCAATTCTTACATGTACACGCAAAACATAGCGTACACCGAAATATATTGCACCTGTTAGGGTTTTGTGCCCAAGGACTAAGGCTTCGCTTAAAACGCACGGCTGGACAAGACAATATGATATTCATACACATATTCACTCTCTTCTTCGAAATGGATAGGACTGACTCGGTGCAAGAAAGTGAGATTATGGATTCATTTCATATGACCCGCGACACGACAAAACCAACAATGTGGTTGTGCGCCCAGCGCAGACTCAGATCAGCCTGGGCATCCGCCCAGTCCGATCAGACTCATCCCCCTAACCGCTAAAGGGTAGCTTAGGGTCTAAGCTACTTCCATGCGGAGAGCGAAGACTCTGATCAGACTGGGCGGATGCCCAGGCTGATCTGAGTCTGCGCTGTGCGCTCAACCGCTTTGTTTGTTTTCTAGTGTCGCGGCTCATTTGTTCCCATCCAAATAAGTTCTTTCATGTTTCTGTAGATTCCATTTCGGAAAAATTGTGTCGCCGTAGGAAAACTCTATGGAGGTAAGAAAGGTTGCTTTCCTTTGTAAAATTGGCGAAAAAAAAATAGCGTTGTCGACACACCTTTACTTCAACAAAAAATAAATATTAACTCTCCTTACTTAAACAATCAATGCCCAGCTCCCAACAGTCGGGACATTTGAACAGTTTAGACTCAGATCAGACGCCGCAAAGCGTGTTGTCTGATCTGGGGCCATATTTATAAAACCACTTAAGTGGTTGCTATGCTGTTTCCAAGGCTAAATTTCTATGTTGTAGATTCCCTACAACTATGAAATTTGCTCTGGAGAAACAGTCTAAAAAAGACTGTTCCTCCAGAGCAAATTTCATAGCTGTAGGGAATCTCCTTCATAGAAATTCAGCCTTTGCAACAGCATAGCAATCACTTAAGTGGTTTTATAAATATGGCCCCTGGACTTACGGTATTTTCCTAAATGAAAGAATTTCGGAAAAAGATAAAGGAACATCCGTGCAGAACTTTTTTCCTTAAGTATATATTCAATCAAACCCGACATTTCGATAACTGAAAATGGATTTGTTCAAACTGATAAGTAAACGAATTCACTAGACATCGCTTTGAGTATATAATTTTTATATACTGCATAAATGGCATAAATAATAAATAATATGGGGAAAAAAGAAAAGAAAAAAAAAAAAAAAAAAAAAAAACGTTTCTTGCTTTTACAACCTTTGCAAGACATGTTTGTATATTTATTTAACAGAAAATCAATTTTAAACAATTTTCTGCTAAATAAATATACGAGGATGAATAAAAAAATACGCGGACAAGTCGTTTTATTCATAAAAATAATATTTACACATGCCACTGATTTCCCATAGGTGAACCGTATAGAGCAACTGGCTTCATACACCGATGAAGGACAGTTGATCATGTGACGTTGTCGTCAAGCGACGTTTCATGTAAGCAAACGTCTTGGTTGGTCCATGTAACGTTCGATTGACGTCACGTTATGGCGACGGCTGTTTAACGTAATGGCCGAATACGTCGTTTCTGTATTTTCTTCCACGCATATTTTGCATATTTAACATTAAATTACCACAAAAACAGCACAGGAAGGGTCTAAAATAAAGCGCTTCGCGCTTCATGGAATTTTAGCTCCGCCCACTGGCTTCATCACACGATGAACGCTGAAAAATCCTATTTCAGTTCTTAAATGACGATTTTTACATAAAATTCATACACATTTATCAGCGTAAAACTGGCATTAATTTCAGTCCGAAAGAGTGGTCTATTTTAAATACACGTGAAATTTATAATCCTTTTATGTACATTCATTTTGCAGCACGGAGCACGTAAAGTTTTGAATAAAGCAAAAACGCATGGAATAATTTTATTTCCCTGTAACTGACTAATAAGGCGGCAAAAAGTAACGTAACATTGTGTGGACGTTGAGTGACGTCATGGCTAACGATATTCAAAAGTCTTACGTCGTATCTTTGTCCGTTACAAAGTAATCTACAAATACGCGGAATACTTGAAAAAGCAACACGGCGAAAAAATGACGTCCACGGACTGCATGGAGCAACGTACAGTCATCAAGTTTTGCGTTTCATTAGGGAAAACACCCGGAGAGACCATGAAAATGCTTGAAAATGCCGACATGAAGCCAAAGGCATGTACATGTAGGATACTCGTATACAAGTGGCATCAGAGGTTTCGCGAAGGTCAGTCATCTTTAGCAGACGACAAACGGAGGGACAGACGGAAAATTGTGTCAGATTTCATCGTTCAACGGGTTAGTGACGTCGTCCAGGAGGATGCTCGTGTCACTATCAATGAACTTGCGTCCAGGCAAACAGTGGTATCGAAATATTTTCAATAACTGGGTTAAGCGCCATCGTAAGTGCATGTTGGCAGCACGTGCGTACTTTGAGGAAAACATGAAGGGCGCTAATCGTACTTTGAGAAGAAATGAAGGGCGCTAGGCGACGTCGACATGACGTCGAATCGCTGATGTGACGTGCTCCGTGCCGCAGACACTAGTGTGACTTAAAGATTTATAGACTGGCGGGACAGTGACATATCTTGTCGAAATTGTACATGTATATAGTGTAAACGATACACTTTTGTGTGATGTAAAATTTAATATCTACCATTTAAATCAGGTAGCCCGCGTATTTTATTTACCCTCGTACAAACAATATTGAATTATATTGCTACATGTCGACACGTATTGATAATTTAAATAATTATAAAGTACTTTCCCTTATTTTATGCGCCGTGGTCGAGTGGTTAAAGCGACTCGGTTTTGGTGCAGAAAGGTCATGAGTTCGAGTTCGAACGCGCACTTGGCCATCCAAAGACTGGAAAACACACTCCCAGCAATAAGTGGGTATCTGCTTCGAATCAGGAAAGGATAAGGCAGCGAAAGGAGAGGGATGGGCTCCGCCTTTCATATGCTGTGCCCAAGATACAGTGGGCCTCCTATCACCACTGACCCTAAGGCTACATGTACTAGGCTATAGAAAACCTTTACATTTTTCATTTGCCTTTTCTATAACTGTCAAGCATTATTTTTTAATTTGTTATTACTCTAAAATCAAATAAATCATTCACTTTCTTAAAAGCAAACATGACTTAAATAATATCAGAACGAGGAGCTGGCATACATGTAGTCTCCAGCTCTGAATCAGGTACGAGTTTAGTTAACTTTTTTAATAAATGCACAAGTTTACATAAGCTAAAATTTATTCTTATTTTTGGATGCCACGATCCTGCAGTGCCCAAAATTCGGTAGGGCTCTGAACCCCGCCGCCCCTACGGCCACTAGGCTACGACAAAATTTACCCAGTTTTATTTTCCTGTTATGAAACAGACCGAAGAAACGCATATTTCGTTCAAGAAAATACCCTGTCTCACATCAGTAATGCCGTAAAATGCCGTGCTATAAAACAAGACCTGTCCGCGTACAAGATAGCTCGCCTGACAGCGCCTCGTCCATCGCATAAACTTTAACGTAACACTTTAACATTAAATGAGCCGCGATACGAGAAAACAAACAAAGTGGCTGTGCGCCCAGCGCAGACTCAGATCAATCTGGGTATCCACCTAGTCTAGTCAGACTCTCTGCCAAGCGCTTAAATGGTAGCTAAGGGTCTAAGCTACCTCTATGCGGACAGCGAGGACTCTGATCAGACTAGGCGGATGCCCAGGCTGATCTGAGTCTGCGCTGGGCGCACAACCACTTTGTGGTTTTCTCGTGTCGCGGCTCAAACGCTAACGCCGACGCCGGGGGTAGTACAATAGTCTTGCTGTTTATTCGTACAGGCGAAGCTAAAACTATGAAAACAAAGTGCATGCTATATATTGAAGAGAATAATATACAGAATTAAGCAGATATGTCGAAATTCAGCTACTAACTGGCGGCCAATATGACTGGTCAGTTCAGACTTTGGCACAATGTCTCAGGCACAGTGCTCGGCCCTTTGTTTTTCGGCCAGTAATACAAAGAAACTTTTGTGACCTCAAATCTGATTCCTTGGCCAGCAGGGCTCTTCCAAATCGAGTCCTCAAGCAAACTAGAGCTTTAATTGAAAACAAAATGCCTCGCTGATTACTTATAACTTTGGAAAGTACTGGTAGCTCCTAGGGGGTAGCTGTTATGGTTTTGCTCCCTCCAGAGCCCCGGGCTACCAAATGTTCTATGTGTAACCCATTAATGCCTAGCGTTGCATAAAATGTAGGATATAGGCTAAAAGGTGCAGACCTAGCGCAGATGCCACAAAACGCGGAGTCTGATCATTGTATACACTATTTTTTTTACAAGACAAATGGAAATAAAATAAAAATGATAGAAATAAACCAAGCCAGACACCCCTTAATTGACAAATGGACTCATACATTTGGTAAGCATAGAATAGTCCACTGGACAAAATGGGTTAAACCAATGAAAAGTAAGTCCTTTAAAGATTTACACCCTCAATATATCTATTAATTTCAAAATTTCTCACAAAACATTATATCCTAGGCATGATAATGATTGCTATTAAAAGTACATTTATCTGCCAAATTTGCGATTTGTGATGGTCATTGAAAATAGGAGAATTTAAGAAAATAAACAAAAAGAGCGGCAATAGCGGGTCGCCATTCCCGCCAAAAATGAAGACTGGTTACGCCCAGCAATCATAGTTAATCAGGTTAAAGTTATATCATGAATAATCTTAAGCCCTTTCTTTAATCGTCTTCATACAGCTATTGGCTGAAAAGAACTCACGTGCACAGATTAGAGTTAATGCTATTGTAAAGTTATTGTCTCCACCAATCATAAAATTCAAAACATGCTTGCAGAAACGCCTGTGGGAGTCAATCAATTTATGACGACAAAATATTCGTGAATATTCAAGAAGGGTATGCATTGATATATCGTCTCTGCCTCCGTAACAAAGAGGTTTTCGCTGAAGATTTTTTTAACAAATCTTAATTATGTTGCATACAACTAACCAGTTTCATAATTTTGTGATTACTTCGTAATGAAATACGAGGGAGTATACCTTTAATAGACTGAAGAATATATAGCATGTTTTAGCTTCATAGATAAATTTAAAATGTAAATACACTTCAGGAACTGACAGAATCAGATCCCAAACCCTAACCCAACATCAAAGGGAAAGATTGAAAAAGACATCCCAACAAACAATAAATTACAAGTGATAAGCCGAGTCAGAAGCTCTTTCCCAAATAGGTGGCAACTCAGCTAACTATACAGAACTAAATAATTTAGACCAACAGATGGGTTGAAATGAAAACACAATAAGTTAAACAGCACCGAACATAAAACAAATGCAACCGCAGCGAAAGTACCGCCTTAGTACGAAAGAACGTCATTGATAAAGTCTGCCTCTGAAGAAGAGGAATAAGCAAAAAGAAGAAGAAGAAAAAGAAGAAAAAAAAAAGAAAACGAAAACCTGCGTCACACACACTTCTTACTGAACACAAACTATAGATTAATTTATGATAATGAAACATTGTAGTAAGCTAAACCTACATGAAAATATTTAATATCTTTTTAAATCGCAGAAAATTTAATATTAGAAGAGCCTCGTCCTATCTCATGAAATTAAACATTCGGCAAAGTTTAAAACATGGAGTGGCATAGACTACAATTCACTGATTTGGAATGACACTAAGACACACTTTGCTCCCTCTGACGGGGCAAATTCTTTCCTGAAAGAGTACCTTCTTAGGTTCTGGAAGCGAATTGTAGCCAATGGAATGCACATTATCCCATTTGTTTCATTCTGTTCTAACCCACTGCATTACAGGTTTAAAAATATGCGGGGTAGTCGGGTCGGGCGATGGTGCTGGGTAGCTTTCAGTGTTTTTCTTTTGTCTATCATATTTCTCTCCCTGTCTGGGAGACAGCTTGACTTTTGCAGTGAAATACCATTTCAAACAGCTGGTACATGTAACCCAAAAACATCCAACTATTTCAGTTATGCCTATGCTTTTCTGCTACATCATATGAGCTGCGACACGACAAACCAACAATGTGGTTGTGCGCCCAGCGCAGACTCAGATCAGCCTGGTCATCCGCCCAGTCTGATCAGAGTCTTTGCTGTCCGCACGAAGGTAGCTTAGACCCTCAGCTACCCTTTAATCACTTAGTGAAGCATCTGATCAGACTGGGTGGATGACCAGGCTGATCTGAGTCTGTGCTGGGCGCACAACCACTTTGTTGGTTTTCACGTGTCGCGGCCCAATTATTGCGGCTTATTACTCAAGCAACGCTACGCTATAACAATCGGCGGTCATTGTTTACTAATGATTACATATGGGAGGTCTTTAAATCATAAAACAGTCATGCTGACATGGTCCAGAAACGGTACCTTTCCACCCTGACCTCTACAATGCTGCCCCTTTATCCATTAAAGCCACCACTGGTCAGACTCCCATAATGGTATGATATGGCCTGAGACCACACTTAATTTTACTATACATTTTGATTATTTGTTCTTTAATGAAACTTTGTTTCACAACGCTCCAGGAAGTTTAATAGGAAGGTCCCTCAGGACCTTTCCATTAGTGACTTTTTCACAATGCCCAAGTTAAATTGAAGCATTTTCGCTCCAGTGCAGACAACTTCCAATATTGTACTCCTGCTTATTACTATTTGCCCTGGCAAAATTTAAAAACCGGTCTAAACACCGCAGGGATATTTCATTATTCGCTACTGACAAAGACGCTGTTCTTCTAGATGTCGTTCGCGGACAAAGACACTGTTCGCAAAGATGTCGTGAGCGGTCATATGAAATACATGTACCACAGAACTGCACCGTCAGGTAAAATAATGTACCGAAAGATACATCTTATAAGGTGACTCGAGATTTTCATGGTAATTTCAACAGTATTTCAACCGTGGTAGGATGATAATAAAAGCTATATGGAGTGGAACCATGTTGCAGTTGAAAGAGATAGCAGGTTTCGCCTGACCACTAGTTAACCAGGTAAGCACTTTAACCCACTGAGCTAATGGGACTCCATCTACCGCAAGGTAAGCATTAAGAAGAAATACAGGATGACTGGTTATCAACAAATTGTTGACATTTAGAAGACTGAGTTATTGAAGCCTGACATTTTTGTTTTGTTTTTTGTTTTGAAGTCCGGGCAACTGTGCCTTTGTCATTCAGAAGCCGTTACATGTGTACAGGTAAACAGCAGCACAACAATACTTCTGAAGTGTGTTTTTTTTATTATTATTGCGTAATCGTATGTTGCCTTGGCTGCACGTTCTAGGTTGTTTATATTTGTTTCAAATTAACCAGCGTATTATTCCATAAGACTAGGCTTTAAACTGTGTCTAGCATAATGCATTTATAAAGACAGACGGACAAACACATCGTTTCTGGCAGACACGGAAACCTCTATACTAAGTCTTGACGATAAAAGAGTTACTGCAGAAAGCCTGAACTAGTAAACTACTGACTGCATTAACTCTGAAAAAAAAAGAATAAATATTCACTGCAGCCATCTTCAACAGAACAATTTTAACTCTAGTTTTCTCTAAAATATTAAATACTGTCAGCAAACAACATAACAACACCGCCTAGTGTCAATTTTTAAGATGTCAGCAAACGTTCTACTCTAGGGTTTAGTGGTTGTAATGGTTCATTTGATAAGCATCAACTATTAATGTTTGCTCACAGTGGATATTTTATTTATTTATTTATTTATTTATTTATTTATTTATTTATTTATTTTGTGTGTGTGACAGATAAACTAGTCGAATGGTAAATTATAGTCCTGTTAATTAAGTACTTCCAATTGAAGTCTCATTATAGAATCACCTTCAACGATTGAGTGACTTACATATGTCAGTACACTCGCTGTGGCCTTATCAATCGGCTTCACCTATGCATTACATTACTACTGCGATAAGAATAGGCGAATAAATACCACAGCTGACAGAATGGCGGGCAAAATGGACCTGGAAGAACTTTTCGGATATACAAAAAGAAGAAGGAAAATTATCAGGAACTGACACAATTAAGTCCCAGATTCAACCCAAGACACCACGTTGGAAAAAGACAACATAAAATTAGTCACCAACAAAGGCATCACCAGCGGCAGCCATGTGGACAGATAGTTCTCATGTAAGTGGTCACCGGGCTAGCCTTAACATTATAAACAATATATCAATAGCAGACATAGCAACAAAAAACACATAAACAACCACAAAGAACCAAAACAGAAGTGCCGCCTTGGGACGGCCAATGATGAAATTACTGGTCGACCAACACTCGCCCTTGGTTCTGTCTTTATTCCTCAGACAGTTGTTCAACCCAGATGAAAGTTTTTAAACCAACTAACCAAGTCTGGATTTATCACTAGTCAAACCTGTTTTAGGGAGTCACTCTTTTTAGGTCATCATCTTTACTCTGAGTAGGAGAAGGGGTTTAATTTACACATTTTTGTAACAGGGATGTGTTCCTGTAAAGTCAAAGATTCCATAATTATATAACGACACACCAAAGAAGACATAGCTATTCCTATCATTTGAAATTAAATTATAACCTGTTCATATATTTTGAATCCAAACACGTACCTATTCATTCATATAATGATTGTATCTTTAGTAATGTAACTGGATTTCGCCATTTTTAAACGCAGATCTTTTTATCAGATAGGAAAAGAACAAAAACAATGTTTAGGCACCCTATTTAACTACCAAATTTTATACAAATGTTCTTTTACTGAATAAAATGCTTTAAAGCTACGGATAACCAGTTGAAGGCTCTAGAGAGGATGCCGAGAGATCAAGACCTTTTGAAAAAATGGCTTTACCTAAACAGATTACTTACCCTTTTTTTCGTTTTGCTGATGTTTTTAATAAGCGGTTCTAAGGAGAAATCTGAGACAACTTGTCTGCTTCTAGTAGGCCATTGATATAATGAACAGACAGAAAGCCATCTTACTATAAAATCTCACAGCAGAAGTATGCAAACCTATTTCAGCTGCATGTCTCAATGGTAGCACTTATAGGAAGGTACCTCCTCTCCCCCATAACCTACACCCCTTGAGTACCCTTTAACAGTCACCATTTTTCTTAGGCTCAAACACAGTCAATGCAACTGAAACGGTACCAAGCGGGCATCTCACTTAAGCAGCCAACTTTGAGCACTGACACCTTTAGACTGTATCCCACCTCTTGTGTTCACATGTATGTTGTGAACTCAACAGACTTAAAAGTGCAAAAGTTCTTTTTTTTTTTTTTTTTTTTTCGATGAAATGGTTTTAGAAAGAATAAATAAAACACCGTTTTAACAAAATTGTCGGGCAGTTAAGTGTCCAAACAATTAATTTAATACGGTTATCTTGTCTTTGTGGACAGCAAAACTATTTATGACAATTATGTGCATATATTTCTTTGTAATAAATGCTTTCTACTTTTTTTCGACGAAACATGATTTAATGTTGACAAGGATAAATTAATCTACATCTTATTCTTTACTAGACCGTATTTTCAGTGAATCATCGGGCATGTCCGTACTCTTTCATTTTCAACTTGAAAATGAACGTCCGGACATGCCCAATGTTTCACTTAATTTAAAAATAAAGAATCTGGACATGCCCGATGATTCACTAACCAACGTACAAGAACCGCTTATCAGACTCCTCGTTAAGAGCATTCTGAACTGAATATACTTTGTTTACGCAAACATTCTCTCTATGTATTAAAATCAAAACGGTAAATTTTGTTTCACTGTCTACAAACAGGAAGTTTATTGTATTAATAAAGGATTAATAAAGGAAAGGGCGAAGATCTATGATTTTATTTATACGTGGATCATCCAATAAGCAGGCTCGTTCGGCATAATCACCAGGGGCAACCATGTGAACAGCCATTTCCTCTGTTGGTGGTCACCGGGCTAGCCCTAACATTACAAACAATATAATGAATACCTGCCGTAGCAACAAACCATATAAATACAACCAAGAATACCAAAACAGAAGAGCCGCTTTGGGACGGCCAGTTTGAAGTTACTGGGAGGCTTAACAGGTTGTAGTCGACCAACCCTTGCCTTTGGTTCTGCCTTAGTTCATCAGGCACTTCGTTGTTCTACACAACCAAAACAATTGCCATTCCCGCAACATATCAACGAAAGCATCATTCTAACCCTGTTATGTCATTAACTATGTGAGTAAGAGTTTTTTCCTTTGATGTAGTAGCAGTGTCACTAGACTGTTACATAATAGGATTGTGACACCCAATAAAAAAGAATATTTGTCTTTAACATCACATTTGAATTTATTAATTGTCCCTTTTAGAATATGGGATTCATAAACCGAGTGAGGTTAAAAGATCAGATAAAGAAACGAGTCCGAAGGACGAATGTCTTTATCGGATCTTTAAACCTCCTGAGTTTTTTATATTAACAGTTCTATCTGTTTATATGTTAAAAAAGTTCCACCCGAGAACCTGCCTACAACAGTGAGGAAGATTACATAAAAGTTGAATTGTTTTGGTTGTCATTGTTTTTTTTGTTTTGTTTTGTTTTGTTTTGTTGTTGTTATTGTTTTTGTTTTTGTTGTCATTATAAGAATAATTTACTGGCCTATGGAACTTGCACCGTGCCTTTACAATCATTGCCTGTACGGATACTGGTTTCGATGATCCAAGGCTCGAAGAAAGTCTGCTATAATCTGAATGAAACGTTTACTATAGCACATTACGGAGCATGGGAGATACGAAGGAAATGAAATCCCACATAAGATGGACGAATTCGGGAAATCATCACTTCCAAAGGCCAGGAAATCAAACTAAAGTTTGCTTTTAATTTGACATTTTGTAATCCAGCATCTAAAGCTTATAAAAGGCAAAGCATACCTCGTTTATAGCTGCAACTGCAGTAAAAAAAATAAAAATTATTCTAGACTAAAAGCCGGTACCCGGCCCTACCCCTCTCCAACGTTATGGAAAAGAAGATCTTTTATTTCCTAGAGGCAATAAATAATCGTATAATACAGGGAAAAAACGCTATGAATATAATTTACCGGATTACTTATTGAATAACCCTTGTAGATCGGACATCTGACGTTCTATAAATAACTCACTGTCATCCGTGACGTGATTTTTATATTTTATAAACACTAAAATTTGTGTTGAAAATTATTTAAAGGTAACTACATCTATTTCATCATAATCAAAATCTAGACGTTAGTTGTCACTTCATATAAGCAGCAGATGCCCGTTATATTAACTCATTTTTGCCTACCTTTTATTTTTGAAGAGCTCATTAATGGGCCGCGATACGACAAAACCAACAAAGTGGTTGTGCGCCCAGCGCAGACTCAGATCAGCCTGGGCATCCGCCCAGTCTGATCAGAGTCTTCACTGTCCGCATGGAGGTAGCTTATACCCTTGGCTACCCTTTAAGCGCTTAGCGAAGAGTCTGATTGGACAGGGCGGATGTCCAGGCTGGGCGAACGACCACTTTGATGGATTTGTCGTGTCGCGGCTCATTTGTCATTTTGGGGCGTCTGGTTGAATTTGTTATAACCGTTTTAATTTTTTTTTTCAAGAGAAATACCCATTTGTCTTAAGCAAATCATGTAGACCCTGATCTGTGTCGCAGCGTGAGATCTGGGACTGCACTGTTTGCATGTGTCCAATTTATAGGACGCTAGGCATTAATTAGTTCAGGCGAATGAATACCTACTCAGGGAAATCCTTATATTTGCCTCTTTGGTAAATTTGGATGAACTCTTGAAGAGTAGAATTTCGCCAGCCTAAAGAAGGGCTATGTCATCGCTGAGGAGGAACAGGCAAAATAAGAAGGTTATTTCCCTTTCTAAAAAAATGATGAAAAAAATATGGTGTTACAACGATAAAACACTGTTACAGCCGGGCCGCGTAGCGCAATCGGTAGGGCACCTGACTGATAAGTCAGAGGTCCTGGGTTCGAAACCCGGTCTGGCCACATACTTTCGTTTCTCCTTCCGCTGATTTAAGAAGGGCAGTTGTAAGTTACTGGCGAAAGAATGTGCACTTAGTACCGGTTAACCGCTTAGAAGGTCTAAGCCTGCCAAGGAATAGTGTGGTTAGGTTAACTGACCGTCCCGACATGACCTTAGCTGTTTACCGTGGACGTTAAGCATCAAATCAAATCAAATCAAATCAAACACCGTTACAAAGCATCAGTGCGCTGGGAAACTCAGTTTTTATTTTTCCCGCTGAAAACTGACAAACTAAGGACTGCTCATACTAGCAAAGTTTGACTTCTTGAACAACAAATCTCGAAACAGGGCTTACTATTGGCATTATTGTTCGGCATCATATAAGTCAAGAACTTTTTGTACATCATGTGAGCCGTGACACGACAAAACAAAGAAAGTGGCATGTGCGCCTAGCGAAGACTCAAATCAGCCCATTCAATCTGATCCGAGTCGTCATTGTCCGCATGTAGCTAGCGTAGACTCTTGGCTACGCTTTAATCGCAAAGCGAGGACTGATGAGATTGGGTGCTGCCCAGGCTGATCTGAGACTTCGCTGTGTGTAGATGCCATGTTATTGGTTATGTCGGCTCTGGCTCATTTAGAATAGTCTCATGGTCTTCTGCGGGGAAAGACTCGCTGACCTCTTGGCTTTCCGCTTGTCTTGTTTTGATTTGTATGCCATCTGTGTTGTTTAATCTTTCCCATTTGGTGTTTGGGGCAGGATGTGGAAATCTGTTGTGTCCGTGACCATTGCCCTCTCTTCTAGTTTTGCTCGTACTAGTGGAGCATGGGCAAATTCTTACTTTTAAGAGTTGACCCTATTGAAAGGGTTGATCATATTGAAAGACCCTATTAAGAGTTGACCCTATTGACCCTATTTGCCTCCCTATTGGAGGCAAAACTGACAATAATAAGATAATTTGAGCCGCGACACGAGAAAACCAACAAAGTGGTTGTGCGCCCAGCGTAGGTCAGCCTTTGTATCTGCCCGAGTCTGATAAGAGCCTTTGCTGTCTGCATGGAGCTAGCTTAAACCCTTAGCCACCTTATAAGCGCACAGCGAAGACTCTGATCAGATTGGGCGGATGCCCAGGCTGATCTAAGTCTGCGCTGGGTGCTCAAACACTTTCTCGTGTCGTGCCTAATTTTCCCTGAAAGTGTACGTATTTACCTTAAGATCTTACTTGTCTTTTATTTCCTGCTTTTGGAATTTAAAAAGAAAATATCAAAACATTTTTTTAGTTTATTAATTATTTAACAAAGTTACCTGCAAAGTAACCTATACCATATTCAGCTACATGTATGAAGATGTAATATTAAAAACAACATAATTATAAATAAGATAAGATACTATGATTTGATCCCGGTTTCTCCCCATTTGGCCCGTTTGGGATAGGTTCGTTTTTAAGTGAGAATACGACTATCTTCCCGACAAGACAAATCCACCTGAAGACAGTAACTTGATATCACAATATTAATGGAAGCCACTCAGAATCCTCTCCCATCCCAGCCGGTATGTGCGTACCAAGTGGTCACCAATTGTGCCTTCGGCGGTCAAAGTAACCGCTTCTGAGCGGATCAAGTGACATTTAGTATAGTCAGTACGGGTTGGAGTCGGATTTCTGGCTTAAATCTAAGTGTCGTGTTGGGGCGTAACTAGGGGCATTTTCATAATACGCACAACCATGTTTTATTCTCTACTTCTTGAAGGGAAAGCCAGTACTTCAGCCACTTTGGTAATTGGTATTGAAATATTGTCTAATTTATACATTTTCAGCATGCAAATATGCAGGTGCGTTTGGAAATTTTGTCAATTTTGACAAAATTTCAATACGCACTTGCGTATTTGCCGTATAGGTAGCTACGCCCTTGTCGTGTATCAAGTATTTTCAGACAGGCAGCAACTCGATTTTATAAATTAAGCTATAACTGGAAAGAACATCTTTATTTTAACTGCTCACTTTATTTTTGCTTATGATACTGGAAGCCATCTTGAAATTACGTCATCACTAGCCCATGGAAGCTGCCAAAAACTCTGGAGCCGTGATAGATCTGACAGACGAATAGCCACCGACAGCTATCGAAGTATGCATTCGGCAATCAATGCTACCACTGGCGGCCAAAAATTAAAAGAGAGTTCAGAACACCCCCTGTTGGACATCTTCGGCATAATTGCTTGAGTAGACCCGAGCAATATCAAAGTATATAAAACAACTCGTATGTATAAATATATCCTCTATATGGAGGATATATTTATACATAGGAGTTGTATTATGCTCCGGTCTACCCAAGTAATTATGCCGAACATGCCCATTATCTAAAACTCGGCAAGTCTCGTTTCTGACAAATCGTTCTTCCCCTGCGTGATATTCTCTTGCCCTATGTCCCAGGCTTAAACATACAAAGTGTTCCAGATAAAATTGATTTTTGAGGATAATTCTGAGACTTTTTTTCTGATTTGTCAACAAAAACATATGATGTGAGCCCTAATGTCAATCGTCGCAGTGAGACAGTTCAATTGCCGGGCTACAATGTACGTTTTTATGGAGAAATATAGATTATTATCTCTTAATTATCTCTGTAACTCCTTCTCTGGAGAATGACATACTGTAGAACATCTTATTAATTCTTCACAGATACTGTACATAGCAAATCTTCTCATATATGTCCATAGTTGGAAATCGCTATTATAAAGCGATATAAATTTGAGAACAGTAGGTGCTTCCATCGTAAATGAATTGTGTCTGCAAGGGGAGGTACTCTTCAAGGACAGAAGTTGTTTCCCATGTTTATACAAGAATTTGCTATCGTGGGGGAGCTTTGTATCTAGAGAGAGCAAATTTATTTATAACGCGTACTTGTACATATTTCAAGTGTTCGGCCATTTTAACATTTTCACAAAGAAAAACAACGTTTGTGACTTCCTGTTTGCTTCCCCTGGATGACAGACAAAACGAAACTGAGATCTATTCTTAATAGAAAGACTTTGCTTTTACAGGTAACCAATAATGTAATGAAATGGAAAATGAAAATGGCACCGTTGCTTCCCCTGAACATGATGTACCCATTCACTTTGTGATAATACCGGTATTTCATTTTCTGCTTTTGGTTTATCAAAGTCATTAAAATAATCTTTCCAGAATTTTCCAGAATTTATTTACCACAAAACATTAGCTGAATCGTTTTAAGATAGAACATGTATCCTGGCCTAAGTAAGATTGAAAACAATATTTACATTATAAATAGATACTGTAATGAACAACCCGGAATGTATTCGGATACATTAATTGTGCACCAAGATCATCATGACTGACTGACATCTAGCAAAACACTAAAGTACATTCAGTTAGTGACTGGTTTCCACCAAAGTTAACATCAAAGTCCCCAAACCACTGTTTCAGCAAAAATGTTTGTACGGTTGCAATAAGAATCATTTTATGTTATCTCCCCTTTACCAAGACAATAAAGGAGGGAAATGTTAGGCAAAAGGAAGCTGGTATTTTGATAAAGGGAGGCAATTTGAACCAATCAGCAAACTACGTAATGATTTTGCTTAAAGAAAATATAAATCTATATTTTTCGTTCGCCTCCTTTTTGCAAAATATCAGTCCCTCCTACCGATATTAGCAACGTCAAGACTCTGAAACTACGTTTAGTCAATATAGGGATCAAACATGGTTTTTCATGCATTAACGTTTACCAGGTCCCAAGGGAGATGTTGGAAACCGAGGCCGAAAGCCGAGGTTTTCAACATCTCCCGAGGGACCTGGCAAATGTTAACGCATTGGAAACAAATGTTTGATCGCTGTTATTGCATAAATTCAACGAATTATTCGTACAAATTTGAGAAAAAAAACTTGGCACTATATTTTGTCACCGTTTGACAGCCAACGCGCTGGTGCATCTTTTTACTAATATTCGTCTTCCAGGCCCGAGAGCATTCAGCTATTCAAAATGGCTGCTATTATCCTTTTCAATCTCAATATTTCGGAAAATTGTCCAAGCTGGTCGTTGTAGTTGATGTAAAATAGATTGCAAATTAATCAACAACAAGCAGATACCTCGAGCAATAATTTCCATGCAGAACAAGCCCGATCCATTCATATACCATCCTGCAGTTCTTGATTGCTGAAAGCTTGAGATGCATGTTTTCTTTAACACTTATTTACTCCCCATTTGGCATCGTAAGAATGTAAACAACATCGCTCTCCATTTGGCATCGTAAGAATTTAAAAACATCGCTTTAAACCTGAGTCACGACGATGACGTCAGATTACAAAGGCATGATGACGTCATATAGGGGCATACTTAGGTAGCGCACCACCAATTTTGTAATTCGGCCGAAACGGGAGAGATAAAGTTGCATGGCGGATTTTTTGTGGCCCGGCACAAGCATAATGAATGTTCTGTCATCGTGCATCAACAGTGCGTGAAAACCCTTGTTGAAACACGGCTTTTCGCCGGTTGATGTACGGCTGTTAATACCTCTCGGCACTGCTTTTTTATGCAATAATGCTGATTTAACGTTGTGTGTACATAACGTCGAATCAGCTATGAATCAACGTTGTTTCAGTCATACCGTTGAATCAACGTTGATTCAACACTGATTCAACGGTGTGCGCCCAGCAGTTAGGTCCCTAACTATATTTTGTGCTTTCAGCTAAAACCCATTAGGTACATCCACGGGTTACGTTGTTTATTTAAGTGATACAGCAAGTTCATTCTTCTGTAGAAAGGGCTCATAGGTCTGGGGTTCCTGGGTGCGGGTCTTGGTCTGTGATGCCATGGTTGGGGTCGGGGCTGTGGTTCAGGGGCGGTAATAGTAGACTGGGATCCTGAAAAAAGAGGCATAAAATTAATTTTTTCTTATATAAATGTAATAAAACAGTCGCCGCTTGCATATAAATAAATAGATACTACAACTTGTACTTGTAGTAGTCCTACTTCTAATAATAATGATAACAGTTATAAGTGCTATAAGTGTGGCTCGGAGAGTGTTGCTCGTTGCCTGCCGAAACCTCCCTGACATCTCTTTTCTTTCAAACTTTTGGGGTTTATCTACACTGTGGAAGTTAAATACAGTTTATATTATAATAATTAATAATAAAATAAATAAATAAATAAATAAAAAGTACAGTTTAAAGAAAATTGTAAATTGCGTACACCAAGACAATCCAGCGATCATGTGCAACCTGATTAGGGCACGCACAATTTGCCTTTATGCCAATCAGTGTGTGCGTGAGCAGCTCCTATTCTTAGGTTTAGCCTGTGCGCTCGCTATTATGCCCTCATATGGGTCATGAATTATGTTGGGAAGTTGCCAGCGAAGGCTCTGATTAGAACGCAAGAAAGCACAAATTTATTGTTTTGCTCAAATATCAATTCGTACTTACGTAGCCACGCCTTGCAAACGGCGCGCAATTTCATTACTATCTGGAAACCAAAAATCAATCAAAAATATAGCAAAAATAAGCAAAAATATAGCATAACAATTCCACGCATAAAATGTGTTTAGTGTCGTTTGACTGAGTACAAAAAAGAGAAGAAAACAGCTGTCTCAAAGATAAACAGGCCCCGAGGTTATAAAACTTTTTTCATGCTCAACTCAGCTTAGCATGAAATTTTTCCTGCTCATAAATTTTAAAATGCCAACAATTGTTGGCATTTTAATATTTATGAGCAGAAAAAATAGCCTTCTCGGCTTATCTGAGCCTGAAAAATGCTGAATTTCTTGGTATTTTTATATTAATGGGCATTTTAAATTTCATGCTCAGCTGAGTTGAGCATGAAAAAAGTTTTATAACCTCGGGGCCCGGTTGAGTTTTCACAAAATTGCTTTAAGTGGCCAAATTTCGGTTTGGCCTTTTTTCAGTTGTATTGTGATTTTTCCACTTAAAGAAAAAGTAACTGTTTAGGAATACTTAGATTATGCTTTACATAATACGAGTCTAACGCTCTTTCTGTACATTGTCTTAGTATTTGCATAAGCTTGAAATTTTAGTTTCTAGGTCGGAATGGAATTGCACCTATACTAAGTATAGGAACTCACTTCAATTTCACACAAGGAATAATTTATTCGTAACTACACGTATATATTTTGCATGCTAAATGTACTTAAATAAAATCATAATTGAGCCTTAACAGGACAAAACCAACAAGTGGCATGTGCGCCCACCGAAAACTCAGATCAGCCTGGATATCCCCAAGTCTGATCAGTCTTCGCTGAGCAGTTAGAGTGTAACTTAGTTTAATCATATTTTATTGCCACAAAAATTACAAGCAGGATCACAAGTTCTAACAACATTAGCTATGCCCCCACCCGCCCCCGGGAAGCTAAGGGTCCAAGCTACCTCCATGGCGACAGCAAAGACTCTTTTTAGTCTTGGCGGCTGCCCAGGCTGATCTGAGTCTTCGCTGGACGCACGATCACTTTGTTGGTTTTGTCATGTTGTGGCCCCAATGTGTATGTGATAAACAAAAGGAAAAGCAAGGTGTTCAGAGCTCACTCTTTCTCAGCATTATGGTCATGAATGTAAAAAATATAAAAAGAAAAAAAGAAAAAAAAAAGAAACGAAAAAAAAAACAGAAAAAAAACAATAACAAGTAACAGGGACGAGACACACAGCTACAACAAAACTGTACAATTAGGATCATCTAAGGGGGCATCATGATAGGCCATGACATAACTTCAGGTTGCTAGACGTAACTCATTTACGTCTTATTGCAGGAATTGCTATCCGCAATTCTCCCACAGTGACAATTATATATATACTGACACAAACAAGAAACGTCCGCTTTAGAATTGTGTCTCTGAATTCCAAAAGCACACAGACATTTCATTCAAATATTTTGCTTCAATAACGTCAATTATTCATCAATGGTGTGCGCTGAACGAAAATCCGTTCAATGAACATCGGCGACAATGACAATGCCACAAGCGCCAGTACCCAAATTTCGAAAGTCACAAAATCAGTTTCTCGTGTGTTCTTCTCGTTTTAATCATCGCAGCTCATTCTAGCATCACTGAGCAGACACGCTGCTGAGACTTTATGGGTGCTGGATGCATTCTGTATTGCCACGACCACTGGTATAAATCTGTCATGTAAAGTGACGTCACAAAACGTCGATCACGACCGTGCGTATATAGACGCAAACATAACCTTGTTGGTCCATCAGTTTGGATTTCAATGGAATAGGACTACTTCAAAATTCATTTCTAGCCATCAATAGCATTGAAATCAGCATCATTTAGCATTGCAAAAATTTGGTTATAAAATTACTTGATTACTTTTCTGTAAGAGATGGGGTAATAAAACCGGGTTTTAGTGCACCGGGATTTTAGATTTCAGCCTTGATTTTTATTCTCTGATGCAGGTTGTCATTGTTGTACACTAGTATAGTCAATTGAAACAAAAACAGTGTAAAAGTGATGAACGGTTATGGAGATACGGAAGTTCTAAAATAGTTATTTATTTAATTAAAAGGGAGATAATTTTATAAATCGAAGACTTTGGGCTGCTTTCTCGTTCATTTGATAAGCAGTTTTTGTTTTTAAAGCTGATTTTTCATTTTTCGATGTTTCTGGCCCTCGTTTAACGCAAAATGTGTCAGGTTTTGATGGATAAAATGCTGTTGAGGTAGGAAAATGGGGGTTTTGACATTAGGCTCGATAAATCTTGTGGCTATGAAGAAAAAATAAAACGGTTGCAACTTTATGTGTGCCAGACGCTCGGGACACATTTTGTTTTATTTTTTATGGCTACAACTTTACTGGTTCAACAGATACAGAACCTTAGAAAACGGACGTTTCTTTTTTGTGTCAGTATACATTTAAAATAGTCCTATTTCCAGTGACCTTGACAAATCATAAATTTACCCATTTACCTTAAGTGAAGGTCCCAGTTATATCACCAAGAGTTTGCTTTTTATTTTTATTTTTTGTTTACACAATATTTTAAGAGGGTGACACAATTAGCTGATATCTATTCTACGTTATGGCCCTCTATATCAAAACAAAATGTACATATATACATCATAGAAACGAAGTGATATAAAGGACGATGGTATTGCAACAATTTGCAAATATGAGTCCCTACTAGGATCGTCCTATCTCTAGATTATTTCAATCGATCATACTTAAATGTTCCGATTTCCAAAGTTTGAAAAATGAAATTATAAAAAAAGAAAGCACAATGAATCCATAGTAGAAATGAATGCACTGCGTGCTGCTGGAAAGCGTGCTGCTGGAAAGCGCGTGTGAAGCCGTAGCATGCAATAAGCGGCCTTCCCTTTTGTAATTTAAGCTTAAAAGCCTTTTCCCACGTTGAACTGCTGTTGTAAAGTAGTTTGAAAAGATATACATTCTTAGTAAGCCGGAAGCAACCTTTCCATTTTCTTCGGTAACTGAAAAACGAATTTTCTTGAACTGAGACTTACATATACATGCTTTGTTAAAGTGGACATGCATTTTGGTCATGATGTATTTTATGACCATTAATATGCATTTGGTCAAAACACTTAATGTAATAAATGCTTAAACTCGGACATTCCGACTACCTGACGGATTGAACAAAAGCGTACTATTAAAGACATTTTTGATGCCGTGTATTTGCATTTGCAAAGCTTTTGTTTTTTTTTCATATTTCGTTCAAACTTATTGATATCATTTTTTCCAAGTCGCTTTTCAACAGTCTGCTCAACGGAGGAAAATCCATTCATTTTTTCCAATATACATTATAGCTGAGGTGTTTTATTTAATTTTATTATTATTATTAATCTTCAAAAATTCCTATATCAAATTTTAGTGCAAACAGCGCCGGCCCTAATCAGGCCCGGAGGTTATAAAACTTGAGTACATCCTCAAACTCAAAATAAAGCACGTTGATTTGCTACTTCCGAGCACATGCTCGGAAGCAGCCAATCAGTGTGCTGTATTTGTAGTTTGAGATTATTCTCAAGTTTTATAACTTCGAACCCAGATGCCGCGTTCTGCTGCGTTTGATATTTACCTATAAGCTTGCAAAGGCCTTAGTTATTTGACTCTACGAATTAATGAGTTAATGATTTTATTCATTACGTTAAAAGGAAATTCTAATTTTTTGGTCACAAATATATGGCACATAGTACCCAGCAGGCATATGACGTCTAAATTACTTTATAACGTCAATGTGATTAATGGCCGTCGTATCGACGTCAGTAAAACGTTATTTGGATGTCATGTATCCGTTGAGATGTAATCTACATACCAATAGGTACATGACGTCGGAATGACGTCAAACTATTGTCAATGCGACGTCATCACGTCGCACCGACGTCAGTTCGACGTCATGTGCCTGCCTGGATAAATTCAGAAAGCAAATGATGGCGGACAAAGCAATCTAAGGTGAAAGCTGCGCAAAATGCATGCTGTCCCATTAAAGTACATAGTAGGTAGACAGGTCAGACAAATATCAGAGGCTGCAAAATGTGGCGACCGATCAGGGTCTACCCTGTTCGCACAACAGTTGCAGCAATTGCACAGAGCCGCGACATGAGAAAACCAACAAAGTGATTGTGCTCCCAGTGCAGACTCAGATCAGCCTGGGCATCCGCCCAGTCTGATCACAGTCTTCACTTTGCGCTTTAAGAATAGCTAAGGGTCGAAGCTATCTCTATGCGGACAGCGAAGACTCTGATTAGACTAGACGGATGCCCAGGCTGATCTGAGTCTGTGGAGGGCGCACTGGGTTTACAACTCCGGAAAATTTAGTGGCGATATGGCCGTAAAGACTGGTTCAAACTACCAAAAGTGTTTCCAGGGCAATCAAACAACGGTTTTCCTCATCGGAGTCTATATATGAATGGACATGCCTTGATAAATCCAAATATAAAGAGAATCTTGCTTTTTATAGTCAACTGTGTCACAAAGCTGTCCTACCAAATTACTATTTTTGAACTCGAATTTACTTGAATCTAATTTTACTGCATCTGTTTGCGTGTTGTACACAAATACAATTTTTTCAGACAAAACAGCGTCCAAGTGTTTGAGGTAGGAAGGTGTACATCTAAAAACAGCGGGTCAAATTGTAAACAATTCAAAATGTAGAAACGGCAAATAGCTAATACATTACGTATTGTATGACATGGGTAATATACGTTACGTTCATAGCTGAAAAATAAAACCAACTTTAAACGTCACATGAAACAGAGAAATAATTTTTTTTGAGAATAAATTAAAGGTTTGAGAAAATCACACTTTTCTATTTATGAATTTCAGTGAGCATCTTACTTTTAATTCGAAGAGAGCATTTAATTCGAGGGGAGCATTGCATACATTGTAAGCCATGCTGGCTTACAATGTATGCAATGCTCCCCTCGAATTGTAAGCGAGAAGACGTTATAGATATGTTACCATAGCAACTATGGAATTACCAATTGGTGTGCCATTTACCTCACTGTGACGTCGCCTTGACATCGATATGAACTCTCAGTGCTAATGGGAACAGATCTATGACGTCATTGGTACCGGTGCAAGACAAACAGTTTTTTAATGACGTTCCATACTGAAACTTCAGACTTCTCAAACAAATAATAATTCTCAAGTCATTTAGATTCCGCTCATGACAATGGAACTAACGAAAAACGAAGATTTAGGGGCCGTATTCATAAAGCCACTTAAGTCGTTGCTATGCTGTTGCTAAGGCTAAATGTCTATAAAGGAGATTCCCTACAACTATGAAATTTGGTCTGGAGGAACAGTCTTTGTAAGACTGTTCCTCCAGAGCAAATTTCATAGTTGTAGGAATCTCCTTCAAAGAAAATTAGCCTTAGCAACAGCATAGCAACCACTTAAGTCGTTATATGAATATGGCCCCTGATTGGCCTGTACTTGTACATGGCACAAATTACTCTAAATGAGACTTGGGCAATAAATGCATGCTGGGACAGAAAAAAGAATGTAGTCTAGAAATTATACTAATGGCTATCAATTATAAGTCTAACAAGTGCACGTGCATATACAAACTACACGTGCAAGTACATGTACAAACTATAGCCTACATGTGCAGATTTCTACCTGCTTTTTCACCAACTTTACACATGCATTTTATTCAGTTTCTTCTTCCGATCCCTTTGAAAAGAGTTTGCTATAGAAAAATAGAAATTAATTAAGATAAAGTTATATCTGTCGACGGATTGTGACTTACTAAACTAAGACTAGCGTCCAAGGTCATAAATATTCAGCATTTGTAATATATGATGTAAGAATTTTCTTCTATCCAATTTTCATAGGTCCAAGGAATCGAATACATAACTTATCCTTCCTGGCACAAGTCTGTCCGTGTTCTCTCCATTTCGAAGAGAAAAATATTTCTTTTTCTCTGTATGACGAGTACTGGGGCCGTATTCATAAAGCCACTTAAGTCGTTGCTATGCTGGCTAAATGCTAGCTAAGGCTAAATGTCTATAAAGGAGATTCCCTAAAACTACATGTATGAAATTTTGTCTGGAGGAACAGTCTTTGTAAGACTGTTCCTCCAGGGCAAATTTCATAGTTGTAGGAATCTCCTTCAAAGAAATTTAGCCTTAGCAACAGCATAGCAACCACTTAAGTCGTTTTATGAATACGGCCCCTGATTTTTTTTCTGAAAAAGTACCTTAAGTTTGTGTCTGAAAAGTGTAAAATCAGCACAACTATACCTGCATATATATTATGAATATTATTGTAATTTTGAATTGTATTTGCATTTCATATATAATTGCATATATACTACGCTTTTTGAATGGAAAATACATGGGGAACTGTTCTAAGTATTAGATAATTACATTGATCCGCAAGTTTGCGAGATGATTTCAAATCCCAAAAGAGCTTGTTTGGAATGATAACCAATTAAAAGGGAGAACGTGCTTGTAAGGATAACGTCAGTATCATCTTACGTTAACGTCAGTTACTTTTGACGTTTGACGTTTTTGGCATTTCTACACGTAATAATTAATTTGAGTTTTCGTTTTCTGACAAAACGAGTATCTGCGGTATACCTGATTAAATCCTGTTTTCAACAAATGAAATGTTTTTTGGCAAAACATTGTTTGTGTTTTCATCATTGTCAGCAAACCAAAAAATTCAAAGCAAATCTAAGATAATTGCCTTTGGTTGCTATATGATCGAGACTGGACCAAAGTCTGTAGTTATCTGGATTGTAAATCAACCGGCACATTTAATTTCATAAAATCTTTTCTCCGAAAAAGTATTTACTAACGTCCATAACCTGATTAAAAAATAGCCATCAGAGGAGATGGCAAATCCCCCGACCGAAGACCCCCATGGGCCTTGGTAAAAAGGTTGCACTTCAAAACACATATTAGTAATATATTGTCTTTTTATGCTTCTGTTTGACATTAACTGTTAATAGATGCATGCTTATATAACACTCAGACTAAAACAGTATGCTGGACTGCTAAAAAGAGGTAATATCTCAAACAGCCACCATATACACAAATGTATAGCATACGATACATTCAACTTTCAAAATGTGTGAATAACTTCTAAAGTACAAGCCCTACAAACCTAATTTTGAGCTCTCTAGTAAGTGAATTTGGACAAAGAATCCAAATCTGAGAAAAAAAAAAAAAAATTTGTGGGGGGGGGGGGGGGGGAGGGGAGGGGGGGGGGTGCGGGACGGGGCACGGGAATGTGGAGGGGTCAGAGAGAGTTAGGAACACTGATAAGACATCACAACATGATCATCAATGTTCTAAAAGGTACAAGGTTATTCAAATTCTGGAGCTGGCCAGGGTTATACAAACAGCAGCTCAAACTACCAAAGGGAAATAACTCACAAAGTATAAAAGCAAAAGTTATCATTCATGTATGAGACAAATTGTCATGACCTGTTCTACATATCTGTGAAGTATCATGAAAATATTTCAAAAGGTATTCAAGTTATGGAGCGGACACCTAAAATCATCAAAGGGAAATAACTCCAAAAGTAAGAAAGCAAGAGTTGTCATTCTTGTTCGCGACACATCGTCATGACCTGTTCTACATATCTGTGAAGTATCATGAAAATATTCCAAAAGGTATTCAAGTTATAGAGCGGACACGAAATCACACCTACAACCATCAAGGGGAAATAACTCAAAAAGTAAGAAAGCAGGAGTTGTCATACTTGTTCGCGACACATCATCATAACCTGTTCTACATATCTGTGAAGTATCATGAAAATATTCCAAAAGGTATTCAAGTTAAAGAGCGGACACAAAATCATACCTAAAATGATCAAGGGGAAATAACCCAAAAAGCAAGAAAGCAAGAGTTGTCATTCTTGTTCGCGACACACCCTCATGACCTGTTCTACATATCTGTGAAGTATCATGAGAATATTCCAAACGGTATTCAAGTTATAGAGCGGACACGAGTGTGCCAAAAAATCACACCTAAAACTATCAAGGGGAAATAACTCAAAAAGTAAGAAAGCAAGAGTTGTCATTCTTGTTCGCGACACATCGTCATGACCTGTTCTACATTTCTGTGAAGTATCATGAAAATATTCCAAAGGGTATTCAAGTTACAGAGCGGACACGAATCTGCCAAAAAATCACCAAAGGGGAGATAATTCAAAAAGGACAATAGCAAGAGTTACCACTCTTGTACGCGACACATCGTCATGACCTGTTCTACATAACTGTAAAGTATCATGAAAATATTCCAAAGGGTATTCAAGATATAGAGCGGACAAGAAAGTGTTTACGGACGGACGGACAGACGGACGGACGGACGGACGGACGGACGGACGGACGCCAGGCTCATCGCTATATCCCCCGAACCCAAAGGGGAGATAATTCAAAAAGGACAATAGCAAGAGTTACCACTCTTGTACGCGACACATCGTCATGACCTGTTCTACATAACTGTAAAGTATCATGAAAATATTCCAAAGGGTATTCAAGATATAGAGCGGACAAGAAAGTGTTTACGGACGGACGGACAGACGGACGGACGGACGGACGGACGGACGCCAGGCTCATCGCTATATCCCCCGAACCTTTCGGTCGGGGGATAAAAAGTGACGCAACATGTGACGTCACATACCAGACAAAGAAGATGGTAAGAAAAGAAAGGGCGGATGGAAGCCATGTGATATGTGTAGCATCATATATTAAACTTTGTGTCCTGGTTTTGTTATAAAAACTTTAAATCTTAAATTTTCGATGTAGTGTTTTAAATCGCTTGAGTGTACAGTCCCGCTTCCGCTTAATAGCACCAACTGAGCTATCGGATGTCGCTAAGTGACGTGAGCGGAAACGGAGAGGGAATTACCGTTGAATGATCGATCGCACCGGAATATCGATCCATTCATTCCATTCAATTCGGTCTGGTGGAGTGAGCGATTGGGTAAAACCCTATACCGGACTGCATTTTGTTTGAAAGGAGAGAAAATGTATATCTGCTTTACCCATATATTTGTGTAAAGGTAAATTTCGGTATTTATGAAGATCAACAACCATTGCTGCCAAAATTAACCGTTAATTTCGTTAAGGAGAGTAATTTGTTAATGTTTACAATGTGCGATGCTGAATGGGATTTTACCCGCAATTGAAATTATCAATTTGACAGATTAATTTACGGCCAGTAATTTATGTACAATTTTCAATTTCATATTTTCTATACGTATCAAAATAATTCAGTTGAATATATAATTATTTTCTTAATGGGCAGCCAAACTCTTTAAAAAGTTATTAAAGACGATAAAAGTTTCTCCTGAAATACTTGCCTAGACATTCAGACGCATGACTTCCGCGACGGCGTCGTGGACGGCGTATGGCAGTATTTGGCTGGAATTCCTTGTATCCCTTGTTTAATAGTAAAACTTTCATGTCAAAATATTTCGTTAATACTGAAACACTCACTCGTCGCTGATTCAACTTCTGTGAGTATTAAATTCTGCAAAGAATTGACATATTCGTTGACAAGTTGCACTTTTGCATATATCTTCCATGCCCGACATCTGTGTTCTGTCCAGCCTCCCCTCTCCCCCACCAACCACCCCCCCCCCCCCCCCCACCACCACCACCACTACCACCACCACCCTGCACACTGAACGATACAAGAGACTGTCACTAATTCCGCTCAGGAAAAGAAGTAAAAAGAACTGATGCCTGATTATTCATAAAGTAATTACCCAGAAATGTACTCGATCAACGACTTGAGAAGAGGTGCGTCGATTTCGGGGAAGTTATACCAAACATCAACTACAACAATAGCTAACGTTACTTTTACAAACACGGTGGTTTTTGCCATCGTCGGAGTGATAGTCCTAGGGCGAAGTTTGAACTCAAAAAAAGAAAGACCACCGGAGCCAGGGTGCCCCTTCCACAGGAAGAAAAGCGGTGACTAGCCGGGCTAATGAAAGGCGGTTATTAGCTGGGCCAACACCGTATACGACAATCGGCAACTCGTCAGATGATCTGTCAGATGTAAGTTTTGAAATGAAAGAGAACAAATGAGAAGAAAGTTGCATGAAACGTGTGGTATTATGTACCTGGACTTAAATTTACTGCTAGACGCCAAACGTGACGACGAATTTAGAGACTGGAGAAGCCTTATCTTATCGGAACTAGAGACATTTGTGGCAAAGACAAACCGTTTTGCCGCACGGAATTCATACCAATAGTTATATCGCGCGCACCACAAAATACCGCGAGATTATACAAGAGTAAAGTAATACTTGTGCTCAAGAAGATACCTGTGAGATTCTATGGCCTTAAGGCTTTATACGGAAATACGGAAATAAGTTTTGATCCTTATCTTTCCCAAACGCACATATAGATACATGAAAAGATGAATGCGTAAAGTTGCACAAATATATAGTCAGTACAGCATTTAGATCTAGTTGTCACTCGGTTTGAATATTGTAATAAGTTCTTTTTGTTGGGTTGTCAGGAGTGTGTACAATTATATTTCGACAGGCACTAATTGTCGTAATAAAGGTTTTCAGAACACCTACGCCCAAGGTTAAAGTGCAGATTACCTAAATTTGAAAAACTTCACCTGTGAGGTAAGAGTCCAAGTATCTAACCCTTCAGACTGGCTTTGTGATGTACTGGACTTAATGCACCAGTCATTTGCACCCAAGGCCCCTATGGGGCCAGGGATAGCGGGGCTTAAGCACTGTGTTTTTTACCAAAAAAGGTATTTGACTCCCGCAAAAACAGCGGGGGAAATAGTGGAGTGTTATTAACGAAATTTACCCCGACACATTGTCAGAATATGAATTTTTATACGCCTGTCGAAGACGGGTCGTATTATGTCGTGGCCTCCGTCTGTCCTTCCATCTGTCTGTCCATCCATCGGTCCATCCGTTAACTTTTAGTGTCGGCTCCATATCTCCTCAACCCCTTAAAAGATTTTTTTGAAACTTGGGTCAAATGTTTACCTTAACGAGGCAATGTGCAGAACGCATATTCCAACGGTGTCAGACAAAGGTTAAGGTCACACTTAGCGGTGAAACGTCAAAAGGTAACATTTCGTGTCCCCTCCATATCTCGAAAACTGTTTAAGATCTCTTCATGAAAGTTTGTACAAATAAAAAGCACCATCAGACCATGTGCAAGGAAAAAGAACCATAACCACACTTTCAGTTTTGATGGAATTATTTCCCTTTGTATTTTTCAAAGGTAATTTCATATAAGCTTCGTGTATGCTCCATATCTGGAAAACCGTTTAAGATTTCTTCATGAAAGTTTGTACAAATATAAAGCATCATCAGACCATGTGTTTATGGAAAAAGAACCATTACCCTACTTTCAGTTTTGACGGAATTATTTCCTTTGTATTTTTCAAAGGTAATTTCATATAAGCTTCGTGTACGCTCCATATCTGGAAAATCGTTTAAGATTTCTTCATGAAAGTTTGTACAAATATAAAGCATCATCAGACAATGTGCAGAGAAAAAGAACCATTACCCTACTTTTAGTTTTGACGGAATTATTCCCCTTTGTATTCTTCAAAGGTAATTTCATATAAGCTTCGTGTCCGCTCCATATCTTGAAAACAGTTTAAGATTTCTTCATGAAAGTTTAAACAAATACAAAGCACCATCAGACAATGTGCAAAGAAAAAGAACCATAACCCTACTTTCAGTTTTGACGGAATTATTTCCCTTTGTATTTTTTTTATAGTAATTATCCCCTGGCACCACGAAGTGGCAAGGGGATATAGGTTTTGTCCCCGTACATACATATGTTCACCTTTTGTCATCGTTCTAGCGCCTACATTTCTCAACGGATTTTAAAATAACTTCACACAAATGTAGGGCATGACAATATCTCAAGCAAATTCGACTTTCAGGATGCTGCGCCCAAGGTCAAGGTCACTGTAGCTATTTTTAGAAAAACTTTGTCAGCGCTCTAGCGCCTACAATTCTCAATGGATTTTGAAATAACTTCACACAAATGTAGGGCATGACAATATCTCAAGCAAGTTTGACTTTCAGGGTGCTGTGCCCAAGGTCAAGGTCACTGTGGCTATTTTTAGAAAACTTTTGTCATCACTCTAGCGCCTACATTTCTCAACAGATTTCAAAATAACTTTGCACAAATGTAGGGCATGATAATATCTCGAGCAATTTTAACATTCAGGGTGCTGTGCCCAAGGTCAAGGTCACTGTGGCTATTTTTAGAAAAACTTTGTCAGCGCTCTAGCGCCTACATTTCTCAATGGATTTTGAAATAACTACACACAAATGTAGTGCATGACAATATCTCAGGCAAGTTCGACTTTCAAGGTGCTGTGCCCAAGGTCAAGGTCACTGTAGCTTTTTTTAGAAAAACTCTGTCATCGCTCTAGTGCCTACATTTCCCCATGGATTTTGAAATAACTTCACACAAATGTAGGGTATGACAATATCTCGAGCAAGTTTGACTTTCAGAGTGCTGGTCTCAAAGTCAAGTTCACTGTGGCTATTTCTAGAAAAACTTTGTCATCGCTCTAGCGCCTACATTTCTCCATGGATTTTAAAATAACTTCATACAAATGTAGGGTATGACAGTATCTCGAGCAAGTTCGACACCAAGTAGTCTTGTGCGAGGGGATTTATATCGCCTGCATTGCCTTGTTTCATATAAGCTATGTGTCAGCTCTATATCTCAAAAACTGTTTAAGATTATTTCATGAAAGTTTGTATACAAACAAAGCACTATCAGACGATGTGCATAGAAAAAGAACCATAACCCTACTTTCATTTTTGATAAAATTACACCCCTTTGTATTTTTAGTATTGTAATTGTCACCTGACGTAGGCGAAGGGGGACTATAGAAATGACCCTCGTCCGTCCGTGTGTCAGTCCGTCCGTCCGTCCGAAATCTTGTCCCCGCAACTCCTCCTACGTCTTTCATCGGATTGATTTGAAATTTTACAGATTATATTCTTATGATATGAAGATGTGCATGTGGTTTTTGATTTTTGTTTCGGCCATTTTTGATGGAGTTACAGCCCTTGCTGACTCAGACCTTGTCCCCGCAACTTCTGCCACATCTTTTATCAGATTGACTTGAAATTTTGCAGAATGTTTCATCATGATCTGAAGATGTGCATGTGATTTTGGAATTTCAATTGCCCTATATTTTACAAAGTTATGGCCCTTTGTCGTTTTTGGCATTTTCTGTCCATCCGAAATCTTGTCCCCGCAACTCCTCCTACATCTTTCATCGGATTGATTTGAAATTTTACATATTGTATTCTTATGATATGAAGATGTGCATGTGGTTTTTGATTTTTGTTTCGGCCTTTTTAGCTCACCTGAGCACGAAGTGCTCAAGGTGAGGTATTGTGATCGGTCTTTGTCCGGCGTCCGGCGTCAACTTTTGCTTTAAACGACTTCTTCTCCAAAACTGCTGGACGGATTTCGAAATAATTTCACAGAAATGATTCTTGGGGGACTCTCTACCAAAATTGCTCAAATGGTTCCGCTCTGCTGAACAATATGGCCGCCAGAGCTAAAAATAGAAAAGCCTTTAAACGACTTCTCCTCCAAAACTGCAATGCCGATTTTGAAATTATTTCACAGAAATGTTCCTTGAGGGACTCTTTACCAAAATTGCTCAAACGGTTTCGCTCCGCTGAACAATATGGCCGCCAGAGCTAAAAATAGAAAAACCTTTAAACGACTTCTCCTCCAAAACTGCTGGGCCGATTTTGAAATTATTTCACAGAAGTGTTTCTTAGGAGACCTTCTACCAAAATTGCTCAAACGGTTCCGCTCCACTGAACAATATGGCCGCCAGAGCTAAAAATAGAAAAACCTTTAAACGACTTCTCCTCTAAAACTGCTGGGCGGATTTTAAAATAATTTTACAGAAATGTTCCTTGGGAGACCCTCTACCAAAATTGCTCAAACGGTTCCGCTCCACTGAACAATATGGCCGCCAGAGCTAAAAATAGAAAAACCTTTAAACGACTTCTCCTCCAAAACTGCTGGGTCGATTTTGAAATAATTTCACAGAAATGTTCCTTAATAGACCCTCTACCAAAATTGCTCAAACATTTCTGCTCCGCTGAACAATATGGCCACCAAGGCTAAAAATAGAAAAAAGCTTTAAACATCATCGTCTCTGAAGCCAATGGCTCGATTTCAAATAAATTTCACAAAAATGTTTTACTCGTGGCCCTGAACAAAAATTGCTAAAATGGTTCCACTCCGCTGAACAAACTGGCCGCCAGAGCTAAAAATAGAAATAAATCTTAGAATGACACAGAGGGCACAGTTATGATCCAATCATCATGAAACTTTGTCAGAATGTTTATCTTAATGAAATCTAGACGATAATTGAAACTGGGTCATGTGGGGTGAAAAACTAGGTCACTAGGTCAAATCTTAGAAAAACCTTGTGCACACTCTAGAGGGCACAGTTATACTCCAATCTTCATTAAACTTTGTCAGAATGTTTATTTATATAAAATCTAGGCCAAATTTGAATTTGAGTCTTGTGGGGTCAAAAACTAGGTCACTAGGTCAAATCTTAGAAAAACCTTGTGTACACTCTAGAGGGCACAGTTATGATCCAATCTACGTGAAACATTGTCAGAATGTTTATTTTCATGAAATCTACACCAGAATTGAAACTGGGCCATGTCAGGTCAAAAACTAGATCACTAAGTCAGTTCTTAGAAAAACAGTGTGAACACTTTAGAGGACACAGTTTTGTTCTAATCTTCATGAGACTTTGTCAGAATGTTTGTCTCCAACAAATCTGGACCAAGGGTGCAACTTGGTCATGTTGGGTCTAAAAGTAGGTCACTAGGTTAAACCTTTGAAAAACATTGTGTACACTCTAGAGGGCACAGTTTTGATAACTTTGTCAGAATGTTCATATCCAAGAAATCTAGACCAGGTTTGAAACTGGGTCATGTGGGTTTCAAATCTAGGTCATTAGGTTAAATCTTATAAAAACCTTAGGTACACAAGAAAGGGTTCATTTTCCATTTAATCTTTGTGAAACTCTGTCTATCGGTCATATGGATGTCTCTGAAGTTAAGTTTACAGGATACTCAGGTGAGCGATCCAGGGCCATCATGGCCCTCTTGTTTGATGGAGTTACGGCCCTTGCTGACTCAGACCTTGTCCCTGCAACTCCTGCCACATCTTTTATCAGATCAACTTGAAATTGTGCAGAATGTTTCATCATGATCTGAAGATGTGCATATGATTTTGGAATTTCAATTGCCCAATATTTTACAAAGTTATGGCCCTTTGTCATTTTTGGCAATTTTCCAACTTTTGAACCGTTTGACCGAGAGAGCTGAAATTTAGTATGCTATTAGCATTTGGTAAATTGAGTATTCTGATTATTGTTAGGATATGCTAAATTTATTAGTGACAGAGTTATTCCCCTTTCATAGATAATAGACATTCACTTAAAGGTAAAAGGATAACTCAAGAACTATTCATATTAATGGGCTGAATCTTCATAAATGCAATGTTCATTTTTCATCAGATTCATATTAGGAGGATTATGGCCCTTGTTATTTTGTTATTGGGTATATGGTCTTGATGTTTAGGCATCCTGTAAGGGCCTCAAGTTTCAGTAACCTGATTTTACACACATACGCCCAGTCCTGAACTTAAGTATTTTGTAACCTCATAGAGGCCCAGTAATTGGGTATATGTCTTTGCTTATGCTTCAGTTATTATTTCCTTACCAGATTCTGTTGTACACATATTTTCTGGTTTTGGCCATACAGTTACTCTGAAACGGAATAAAGGGCTGCAGTTTGTTGCACATTTTAAACGTCGGGTGACACTTGGCCGATGGCCTTTTATTTTGTATTAAATTTGTATCCACTCCATATCTCCTTAACCCTTTGACAGATGTTTTTGAAACTTGAGTCAAATGTACACCTTATACAGGCATCGTGCAGAACTCTTATTCCAACAATGTTAGACAAAGGTCAAGGTCACACTTAGAGGTCAAAGTTCAAAAGGTAACATTATTTTTCCGCTCCATATCTCGAAAACCGTATAAGATTTCTTCATAAAAGTATATACAAATATGAAGCATCATCAGACAATGTGCAGAGAAAAAGGACCATATCCCTATTTTAAGTTTTGACGGAATTATGCACCTTTGTATTTTCCATATAGTAATTTCATATTAGCTTTGTGTCTGCTCCATATCTTGAAAACTGTTTAAGATTTCTTCATGAAAGTTTGTACTAATATCAGACGATATGAAGAGAAAAAGAACCATAACCGAACTTCCATTTATGATGGAATTATGCCCCTTTGTAATTTTTGTCTTGGAATTTCATATTAGCTTTGTTTGTTTTGTAGTTTATTTCTGCCTTATTATTGAAGATTTAAGCTACTGACAAAGTTCTGTCATCTCTTGTTTTCTTTCCAACTTTAAGCCCCAACGGGCGTATATTGCCCCGCTCAGCGGAGCTCTTGTTATATATATATGACCCCCTGGGGGCGTAGACCTATACCAGGGATGTGACATAAATATGTCCCCATAGTGCAGGGCATTATACAAGGGCTTTGCAGAGTGAAAAGTCAATATCCCTGCTATTCCCCATCCCCAGTGGGGCCGTGGTTGCAAATGACTGTGCATATAAACATGTTAGATTGTAACTTGGGGCCAGTTGTTTTGTTGTAGAAGGCTCTAGGCATTTGAGTTTCAATGTGTGTTTCTCATAGATCTCAGTCATGTTGAGTTTTAGTGTGAGCATCACATCACAATCGTCTACTTAAAGAGGATCTTACACTTGTAAGTGGTCATTTCATATGAAATATATGAAACATGTTTCTGGTTTCCATGTATTCATGTTTGAATGCTGAGAGGAATGTAAACACTCAAAATGTAGTCTTGTACAAATTTCATAATTTTGATAAAGGCAGTATGCCGAAACGTCATAAATAAAGAGTGACTGTTCAGAGTATATAATGTTTCTTATCCCTACACGGATTCTCTTCATGATATATGAAGCAAGTCGTCAGCAAGTTTCATAAATTTCATGAAATCATGACTTGTGAGATTTTGTTTACAGTTCTGTACGTCGGCCTTACCTGCACAAAGGCCAAATCCAAGTCCTTTTGGTCCTATTCTCTGTTGGTCGATCAGGTCGTTTCAGCCCAATTTCAAGGGTGGGTTGTTTTGGCCCAATTGGGGCTGGTTGTTTTTGCCCAGTTTCAAAGGTTGGTCATTTCTGTCTGATTTTAGTTGTGAGTCGTTTTGGCCTGGTTTATTTATTTGGGAAAACAGGTAAGTTAATAGGCTGAGTTCATCCTAATTGCTGTTTGTTTTGCTTTCTCGTCCACAACTTCTTACAAAAAAGTAAAATCTTTAAAAAAGATAATCGGTGCAGATAAAATGAAGTGTGTTTTGTAACATGTCTCTAGGTGAAGAGTTGACAATAACTTTCATAAATATGACTCAATTTAGCTATGTCTGTAAGCATCTTCAACTGTAATTTTGACAAAGAATGACCAAATCCAAAATGGTGAATGACCAATTCCAAAATGGACAGCAGTCAATCATGAGATTGACCTGATTCCAAAACAGTTACCAACATGATGCAATGTTTGTTTATGTGTATTAAACTGAAAGTAGAAATCAAAAGTAGATCAAGAAAGTTTTGAATATTCTGTTTTCAATAAAATTTCCTTTGTAAATTTACAAACAAGCAAAACATTTCGAATTAACATCTGACAGAGTGCTAGTATTCACGCAGTGCAGTACAATGGGGAAAAAAGAGTTTATATATTCATTGACCTTTGATATTATTGGGGAAATTGTGACTTATGAGCTGCAACGCGAGAAAACCAACAGAGTGGCATGTGCGCCCAGCGAAGACTCAGGTCAGCCTTGGCATTTGCCAAGTCTGATCAGAGGCTTTGCTGTTAGCATGGAGGTAGCTTAGACCCTTAGCTACCCTTTAAGTGCACAGCAAGACTCTGATCAGACTGGCTTGGCTTAATTTGTTTAAGTATCTCCCTTTCTCAGTTTTTCTTGTCCAGAGAATAACTCCAAAAGTATGATGGGTATTGCCTTGAAACTTCATTTAAATTTTTTTTATTTTTCAGATGGTCATTGAAGTTTGAACACAATGGGTCATGTGCAAAGTAAGTGGGTCCCTTTAGGGCATTCACCATAACTTTGCACATGACCCTTTGTGTTCAAACCTTAATGGACTTCGGAAAAATGAAATTTGTCTCTTATAATTACATTTAATTTAAGATAAATTTTGAGCATCATATTTTATTTTTCAGAGAAACATTTGTGAAATACACTACAAAAAATTGTCACAAACCAATTATAGGTAAGTCACTTATGTTAAACATCCAACACCATGACGTGACCTCAAATAGATCATACACCAGCCATTGACGTAGTTTGTTTACATGTGAGAATGCATAATAAGGACGTCAAGTGACCTCCTCCTGTTCTTGGAAGTATGACTAAGAAAAATCAAAAGGCATGTAATTATATAATGATGAAGGAGATTAAGGTGAAGTGCATTGTACAAGAACCATAACTATGCCTGGCTTGAATTTTTAATTATCTCTTTTTGTCAGTTATTCTTGTCCGGACCATAACTCCAAAAGTATAAATGGGATTGTCCATGCAAAGATATGTGCTGGCAGCCTTTTTGAATTTTGGTCCCATTCCACTGAAGGTAATACTAATTTCGCTTCCTATGCTGTTGACTGAGAATTCAGTCGCAAGCATTACCAAAAATGATTGATGGTACTTAAATGTTTATGGCTGTTGACCAAGCTGATACAGTTGTTGATTGTCTCAGTCAACAGCCTCTTAAATTTGCATACATGATAATTGACTGGCTCAGTTGAAAGCACAGGAATGGAAATTGGTATTACCACCCTGTACACTTGCATTGGCATTTTTGAATGTGTGAAGATACATGTTATGTTTTAAAAAATAAAATTTGGGTGATTCTGGAAAGAAATTAGTGAGAGACCCTTAATTTTACATACACAAAGAAATTAACATGATAAAAAAAAAAGAAGAAATGTTACAGTATGTAACAAATGCCCCCGAAGGCCCCTTAACCTGACCTTTGAGCCCTGGTACTGACCTTGACCTTTGTTTGTCAGTAGTCGGTTCAACAGCTTTTCAGAGCTTATGTTACATGTTGTACATCTTGCCGACACAAAATAAATCTCTTGTCTTGTCTTGTCTTGTGCAGGGAACCCAAGTCTTGCACATGACAAACATTCTCATTTTGTTTTACTTTTCTGTGGCATTTAAATGCACTTTGGAAGTTGAAGAGGATTCATGGGGACTTAATTAAACCACTGACCAAACTGTCTTGTGTCCTTGACACTGGAAGTGAATACCTAAACGTCACACCTTACATAACTTATCATTCTTTAAGATCATTTTTTTTATTTGCTTTAACTGTCATTGAAATTTGATGAAATTGGCTTCAGCAGTTTTGAGTCAGTTGATTGTGACCTTGACCTGACATGGCAACCAACTTATAAGGGACACAACTTCTCATTATGCTTCATCTTTCTGTGAAGTTTCATTAAATTTGCTTCAGTAGTTTATAAGTTATGTTGAGACAGGATTTTGAACCACAATTTGACCTCTGACCCAATTGTGACCTTGACCTTGGGTGTAGGGACCTTAGTCTTGTGCGTGACACACCTTCTCGTTATGCTTTATTATTTGCTCCAGTGGTTTTTAAGTTTTGCCGAGAAACGATTTGAAACTGACAGACCAACGGACGGATGGTGTGATTTTAATATGCCGCCCAAAGTTCCTTGTATTGACAAGTTTATTGTTTTGATCAGTATTCTTTTGACTTGAAGATTTCTTTTCAAAGTGAAATTCCCTATCAAGCTTTTAAGGAAGCAACTCGGCCATTTCGATTTATGGGGCCCCTTTCTCAATGGGGTCAACTCCTAACAGAAAGAATTTGCTCCAACAAGAGGGTGGGTGGGACCAGGGATGAAGGTGTAGATCTGGAGGACTAAATAATCAACCACTCATACTAGCCACTCACCAAACAAGCTTCCAGTGACCATGATTTTAATAGTTAGTAGGTTTTTATACTTTGTCTTCACTAATTAAATCAGCAGTATCTTGCAAACTATAATGAGGCAAACTTGCAACCAGAAATAGACTATTCACAGTCTGTCTCTGTACAGAATTTTACAATAAGTGTTTTTTTTCTCTCCCCCCCCCCCCCCTCCCCCCCCCTAAAAAAATGGAGGGCAGTGTTTATTAGGATTAAAATCACAGTAAAGTTTTAACCTATTACCCACCATCATCATCCGCATGAGCAGGGCCACAGAAAGTTTGAAATCCCAATTGGTCCGCAAAAGAGCAATTTGTTCTATTGACATTGTGGTAAATCATGGTAAAAATTCTAATAATTGGGACACCTGAAACAAGTACCACAGTTGTCTTTAACATGCATTCTCCAGTAGTGCATTTAAAAGATGCAGGTGGAATATGGCAAACAGTATGTAAACCAACAGTATGTAGACGCTGATCAAATTGCTCTTTTCAGGAGCAGTCTTATATAGGTTTGCACTAACTTTTTCTTCAGACCTGTCTGTCCCAAGATAGAGAGTTTTTACAATTGTTGCAATAAAGTCATAAGATGCTAGTCATAGCCTTCTATTTCATATTTGAAATACTTTTCTCATTTCCTTGTCTGAGAAATGAGAGTTCTTGGTGTGTGTGTGTGTATATGTGTTTCTTTTAATTTATTTATTTATTGTTATTTTTTTATTTTATTTATCTTTTTCTTTTTATTCTTCTAATTTGTATTTGGCAATAATTACATGATATTCTCTTAGAGAGACTCCTAGACCTTCAGAAATTATATGATCTGTCTGCCAAAGTTGAATTTGCAGGATGTTTATTGACTGTTTTGGGGTATTGTGGATTTTATGACACCTCATGGGGATTATAGGTTTCAAGGCACTCCAAACTCAGTATACAGGAACTGGAAGAAAAAGACTACCAAATACCATAAAAACTCTATATATTGGGACAGTTAGGTCTGAGCAAATAGTACAAACCCAGATCAGACTGTTCCTCAAGTAGCAGACTGATCAGGGTTTACACTATTTGCCACCCCATTTGAATTTTTGGACACACTACTGCACTGTAAAACCAAACTGTTCCAATTTTAGGACAATTATGGTAATTATTTTTGGTGTCCCAATATTTAGAATTTTTATGGTAAATATTGGGACAGCCTGACCTCTGACCTTTTGTAATATTTGAACACAAGCCCATTTGCTTTTACCATTATACTAGAAATAGTGAGAACCCTGATCATAGTGCTCCTCTATGTGCAGTCTGACCTGCTCACAGTTTGCTCATGCACCTTCTGTCCCAACATTTATGATTTTTATGGTAGCAGAAGGTACAGAAGAACCTATTGTGCACATTGTTTGTTTTTTAATCATTCAAGCAATTTTATGCCCTTGTGAACAGTAGTTCAGTCATATTGGGATGATGGAAGGGTTTTAATGAAGGGCTGTCTTCAATTGAACCCAGTTGAGAATTGAAGAGATTGTCACTTCCAGCTAGAATCAAATTTGGACTGCTAGCTTTGCACCAATTGAGCTTCTATGGCGGTATAGGAAATGAAGAAATTAAAAGTCAGGTTTTAATAATGCTCAAATCAATCTGGGCTATTTCACTCCATCAGCTCTCCAGGATTGTTTACGCAAACCTATGGGAAGGTGCAGTCTAATCTGAGCATTCCAGTTTTGCACATAATGCGTTTCTTTTAAGAAATGCCACATATTCAATCAAAGCACCCCATCACTATTGATTCTAAGAAAAATGGACAAATTCCACAAAGATTGGGTGTAGGCCACTGAACACCAGAATAGATTTGTAATTTGTAGATTTGAAATTTATTACTCAAAAATGGGATTTTAATATTGATTAGAGAATAATGGCCATTTTTGTACTGAAACGGAAAAAGAGAATGCATGGCAAGTTTTGAAAGAATAAGCAAAAATTTTAAAGAATGAGAATAATGGGGCTAATTTTTTATTGATTTAGGAGAATTCCAGACCCTCCCCACCCCTCTTTCCCCTCCCCATCCAGGCCCTCATTTTCAGGAATGTGAATTGAAACACCCTTGGGGCATTTTTTGAAAAGAAATTCAATATCATAAAGAACCATTTAAAACTTTGTAGTTATTTTGTTATTTTGAACCCGCCCCCTGTCGGGGCCCCACCCACCGCCCATTAAAAAAAAAATAAAAAATTAGTAATGACCATTACCCAAGTACACATTAAAAAAAAAATAAAAAATTAGTAATGACCATTACCCAAGTACCTTAATTACAACTTTATCTCCCAGTTTGTGCCTCAGCAATTCCAAACCAGGACACAGTGAGCTACTTTCTTGAAGAAAAAAAAAAGGACTTCATGTCAAGTTTCACTTAGTTTTGATTTCAGCTCAGATCAATCTTTCAAAACTGTACCAAACTTCCCCATCACAATCACAGTGGCTGACGTTAGTTGTATGGTCTTACATGTGAAGGGAATGATAGCACTGTTCCAAAGGAGAGGCATATCCCCATTCTATGCATGACTCCCTTGTGTGCTATGCTATCCAGACCCATTGTGATTTATCCCGCCTAATTTCTTTACCTGGTCATTTTTCCAAATAGGAAATTACTGTTAAAATTAGAACACCTGAATTAATTAGTAAAAATTGTCCAAAAAATGGAACAGTTTGGTTTTACAATGTTGTAATGCAACCAAAAGATGCAGATGGAGTATCAAAGTGTAGACCCGAAACAGACTGCTTTAGAAGCAGTCCGATGTGGGTCCGCACTGTTTGCTCAGACCTATCTGTCTCAGTACTAGGAACTGTTGTGGTATATTGGATATAGTCATTAGAAGCAGAGTAGTCAGCCATAAACTATGTACCTGCAATTTCACAGCAAAGTACTGTGTTTCATGTATTGCATTTCACAAGTTCTATCAATGTCATTCTCTACACTAGACAAAATTTGGTAAATGGGTGGTTTAAAAAAAAAAAAACGAGAAAAGTGAAAAAAAATTCTGACTTCTATTTGTAGCAGAAATTTGACAAATTTAGTCAGATTTGTTACACTCGGGACATTTTTGCACCAAACCTTATTCAAGTGCACACCATGCATGCAATATCAAAATTAAAGACAAAACAATATATGTGGGTCTGAAGGCCCAGTAATGAAACTTTTAATTAAATGATAAAGCATATATTTAAAAACAGTCATTTTAATCATACAAAGAGGTAAAGAAACAATTTTAGTAAAATGTCACACTTTTTGCATTACACTCGGGACAAAATTGACCCTTTTTTGAGCCATCATTTTGTAAGTTATAATTGAAGCTTGAAAGTAAAACTTTAGACCACTATTATAATCATTGCAATGCATACTCTGACTTTAAATAAAGTGTACAAAAAGCTTTCTTTCATCAGATATCTCGAGGAAATGAAAAAGACTCATTTTATTTAAAATCACCCAAATAAATCAGAAATTTCAGTGGTCTAAAGCGGATCTTGGTGGAATTTGGCATTTTATGAGTGGGTTCATAATATTAGAGAGAGGGCTTTTATTAGAAGAAATGCATTAAAATAAATAATTGTGTTGGGTGGTCAATTTCTCGTTTGGTTTAAACAATATTTTAGTCAAATATTTCATTCAAATTGAAGCAATACAGTATGTGACAGTAAGCGTAACACTTATATGTAAGTCATCTCCTGAATTTCTCACTGGCTTTGAACTATGCTGATATCTCTCAGCAGTACTGGAAATTGGTGCAACTGAAAGTGGTTGCAGACAGAGTATTTAATTTCCTTTTGACTGACAATGATCAACCACACAAATTTAACCTCCCTGAATAATATTCTGAGCACATACTTCAAATAGACCTAATTGTTTTTTGCAGGTTTGTGCTTCTGTGAAGAAAAGGAAGGGACAACACATGAGCTAGTCTGTCAACAGAACATGACTTTGCCAGCAGGAGTCATTATAGGAGTTCAGACCCACAAGGATGAAATTTCATTTCTCAGGCATAAACCCTGTAAGGGTGTAAAATTCAACAATGCTAAAAAATCATCGTTTTTCGAGAAATTGAGTTATGCTGTGTTCAGTTCTACTCTTATCTCTTCATACATATAGGACAAGGTGTAACTGGATTTAAGCTACAGGAGTGGAAGTTCATCAATATTTCAAAATTCTGCTACTTCAAAGAGAGATGCCATATTTTTTTTTTTTTTCATCAGAGTTTTAAACTTCTTTAATTATTAATGAACTGAATTTTTGAAAGATCAGAATGTGAGTGCTACAGAATCATGCAGCTGTATTAGATGAAACAAAGTGGATGTTCCACAGAACTTGACACTGGGACTAATGAAGGAAAAATACTTGAGTATTCAAATTGACTTAGTGTAAACAGGAAAATATATGACAGAAACTGCAGTATCAGTAGACTTGCTTTCCTTTCCCGTTCTTAGATTTTTTTTCTGCTCACCTAAGTACAAAGTGCTCATGGGCAAGCTATTGTTATCAGACACTATATACTCTAAAATTTGATGAAAACCTAGATCAGACACTGAGAGAGTCCTCTTACAGAAGCAGACTGACCTGGGTCTTCATTGTTTGCCCATGATTGTCCCAATACTTAGGGTCATTGTGGTACCTGGATGACACTGAGTCAGTGGTATACACAAAAGAACAGATTCGAAGTTTTCTGAGATATTTTTGTCATTTCCCCTGACTGGTTCTAATGAGGAGTCACAACAGGTTTTAATTGCTAGATATGGAATATTATCCTTAAATTATTAGTTCACCATCAGGTGAGCTTATAGTATGGGCTTGGTCTGTCGTCCGTCATCATCCACACTCTTAAACATCAATATCTCTGAAACCAGCTGGCCAATGTTGAGTAAATTTTATGCGTAGTATTGTTGGGATGGGGGAATTGACTGCATATAGTGTTGGGACATATTGGTTCAAAACTGTGGTTTCCATGGCAACAAAAAGGTCACATAGACTTGTAAAGGGGAAAATGTTGTCCACGCGATAGCACCTTCAATTTTGATCGGAACCTCTTCAAACTTGGGGGTATTCAGGACAGGCTATAAAATCTCATATGAATTTCAATTTCGGCCATGCCTGATTATTCACTTCAGAGTTACTCTGAGTGACAAAAAATTTCCCCATAGACTTATAATGGAGAAAATGTTGTCCTAGGCATAGCAACTTTTATCAAAACTTGATCAAACTTGCTGATAACCAGGACAGGCATAAAGTCTTGGATAAGTTTGAAATTCAGCCATATTGAGTAATGGTCTTAAAAGTTACTTGCCCTTGAGTGCTAAAAAAGCCCATATTTGACCTTGTCCGGGCCATAGGGCCTTATGTTTTGATGGTATTTTCTTTAAACGACAGGCATAAAATCCGAGATAAAATCTCAGATGAGTTCAAATCTTTGCCATGTCTGATTGTTCAGTTAAGAGTTACTGTCCCACAGACTTACAATGAAGAAATAGTTGTCCCTAGCATAGCAACTTCATTTTGGATCAAAACTTGATCAAACTTCCTGATAACTAGGACAGGCATAAAGTCTTGGAAGAGTTTGAAATTTAGCCATATTGAACAATTAGTCCTAGAGTTACTTGCCCTTCAGTGCTAAAAAATTTATTTTGACCATGTTGGGGCCATAGGGCGTTCAGTTTTGATTGTAACTTCTTCAAACTTGCAGGTACCTGGGACAGGCATAAAATCTCAAATGAATTTGAATATGGGTTAGGTTTTGATTCTTCTGTTCAGGTTACTTGCCTTTGAGCAATAAAAAATTTCCCCAAAGCTTAAAAATGGGAAAAAACATTTTCCTGGGCATAGCAGCTTTATTTTTTATCAAAACTTGATCTAACTTGCTGATAGTTCGGGTGGGTGCATTCGAAATTTGGCCATATTGAATAATTGGTCTTAGAGTGCTAAAATAGCCCTTATTTGACCTTGTCAGAGCCTTAGGGCCTTCAGTTTTGATGGGAACTTCTTCAAACATGCAGGTATCATGGACGGGCATAAAATCTTGTGTGAGATCAAATTTAGCCAAGCTAGAAACTGGATCATGTTGTAGCAAAAACTAGGTCACATCTTAGAAAAACCTTATGTAGACGCTAGAGGGCCAGTTTTGATCCAATTTCCATGAAACTTTTGTCAGAATGTTTGTCTCCATCAAATATAGAACAAAATATAAACTTGGTCATGTCACGAAAGACTTGATCACCAGGTCAAATTTTAGAAACATTGTGTACATTCTAGAGGTCACAAGTTTGATCTAATCTTCATGAAACTACGTCAGAATGTTTATAAATCCCCATAAAATGTATGCCAAACTTGAAACTGGGTTATGTGGGGTTTAAATCTAGTCACTAGGTTAAATCTTAGAAAAAAAACGTGTACACTCTAGAGGGCACTGTTTTGACCCAATCTTCAAGAAACTTTGTCAGAATGTTTATCTCCATGAAGTTTGAAAACTGGGTCACATTTGGCCCTAAACTAGGTCAAATCTTAGAAAAATTTCAGCTACAGGTACACAATACATGCTTCATTTTCCATTGGATCTTTTTCAAACTTTGTCAGAATGTGTGTTTGAACAATATTTAGGTGAAGTTGGAACATGGGTCATGTAAGCCCTTATGAGCAATCCAGGGCCAATATGGCCCTCTGGTTACTATTATCCTGTCTTAGCTAGATGGCTGTGAGTTATGTCCCTATCAACAATATTTCAATTGTACTGAGAAAATGGTAGGATGATAATGAAAGACTGAGTGCTATGGAACCTTGTTTGTGGTGTGAAGATTAAAGCCTCCATGAAGAATTAAACCTGGGTACAGCTAACAGAGTGTGCCAGTTCTAAGCCATCGGTGCTTGCAAAGTGATAGGCAAAATCATATCAAATGTGCATGAATCAATCATTAGGATTGCAGGAAGAGTTATATGAATTTCAGTATTACTGAGTTACTGCTGTCAAAGTGATAGGCAAAATCATATTAGATTGCATGAATAGATCATTAGGGTTGCAGGTAAAGAGTTGAATAAATTTCAGTATTACTGAGTGACACAGCTGTTGTCCTTGTCAATGTCTTAATAGTGATTTTTAGATCGCTATTTTGTAAAAAACGGATGTATTATGTCATGGCGCTGTCCGTCCATCAACATTCTTGTGTGCGCCATAACTCAGAAACCATTTAGGATGTCTTCATGAAATTTTGTAGGCATATGTATTAGGCAATGTGTCACGTACAAGAATGGTTGCTCTCCATTCCTTAGTTTCCAAGTTAAGCCCTTTTGCTTAATTTTTCCCTGCAAGTCTTGTGCCCCCCATAACAAGATAACCAGTTGGGATATCTTCGTGAAGTTTCATCAGACTGGCTTTAGTAGTGCATGACTTATCACCACTGAATTGACTTAAAACCAACGAAATGGACGATAACTAAGTAACCAAATACTGAAACTTCATGCAAGTTAAACTGAACATGTATCACAATAACTCAGTTCTGCATATACAGTTTTATCAGAATGGCATCAGTAGTGCATGAGCTATTGCCACTGAATCAATTTAAGATTGACAAATTCAGCCATAACTATGTCATTACATGTATATGAAACTTATACTAAATATGTATCACCTTAATGCAGTTAAGCACATAAAGTTTCATCAGAATGACATCAGTAGTGCATGACTTATTGCCCTTGAATCAATTTAAGATTGACAAATTTAGCCATAGGTAATCAATGAACAGAATTATATGAAAATTATGCTAAACATGTATCACCATGTGCATCTTACTTTTTTTTTGCTCCCCGAAGGGTGAGCATATAGTTACCGCTTTGTCTGTTCGTCCGTCACACTTGTGTCTGGAGCCTTTCTCTGAAAGTATTAGGGGGAACTAAATGAAACTTCACACATTGATAGAAGACACCGAGGGGAAGTGCAATGCACAAGAATCGTGACCCTGTCACAAGTGTTTACGAAGTATAGTCCCTTTCCAGTTTTTAGCTCACATGTCAAGGTGAGCTTATAGTATAGACTTGGTCCGTCGTCCGTCGTCGTCGTCGGCGTCGTCGGCGTCGTAGGCGTCCACAATTTTAAACATCTTCTTCTCAGAAACCACTGGGTGGATTGAAGCCAAATTTCATATGGAGCCTTAACAGGATGGGGGAACGAAAGTTTATATATTTGGTCCAGGTCACATGACCAAGATGGCCGCCACGCCCATATATGGTAAAAACCCTTCAAAAATCTTCTTCTCCAGAACCAAAAGGCCTATGACCTTGAAACTTGGTATGTAGCATCGGGCATGCGGGCCCATCATAATTTATATAAATCATGACCTTGTGATGACCTTGACCTAATTTATGACATGGTCAACTTTGGTACGATAGGCTTTTATACGGGAAAACGTTTTAACGGTGGATTTCTCAGAAACTATTAAAGTCTAAGGTACAATACTTGGTATACATGGTTGACTAAATGACCAGATGAAGATATTATGTCACTAAAGGTCAAGGTCATTCCGTCGGACCATCCGTCGTCAAGATTTTCAAACATCTTCTCCTCTGAAACCACTAGGCCGATTGAAGCCAAATTTCATATGGAGTCTCAGTGGGATGGGGGAACGAAAGTTTATATATTTGGTCCAGGTCACATGACCAAGATGGCCGCCATGCCCATATTTGGTAAAAACCCTTCAAAAATCTTCTCCTCCAGAACCAAAAGGCCTATGACCTTGAAACTTGGTGTGTAGCATCGGGCATGCGGGTCCATCAAAGTTTATACAAATCATGACCTTGCGTTGATCTTGATCTAATTTACGGCATGGTCAACTTTGGTACGTTAGGCTTTTATATGGGAAAAAGCTTAAACAGTGGATTTCTCAGAAACTATTTAAGTCTAAGGTACAATACTTGGTATATATGGTTGACTAAATGACCAGATGAAGATATTATGTCACTAAAGGTCAAGGTCATTCCGTCGGACCATCCGTCGTCAAGATTTTCAAACATCTTCTCCTCTGAAACCACTAGGCCGATTGAAGCCAAATTTCATATGGAGTCTCAGTGGGATGGGGAACGAAAGTTTATATATTTGGTCCAGGTCACATGACCAAGATGGCCGCCACACCCATATATGGTAAAAACCCTTCAAAAATCTTCTTCTCCAGAACCAAAAGGCCTATGACCTTGAAACTTGGTATGTAGTTTGGGCATGTGGGCCCATCATATTTTATACAAATCATGATCTTGCGTTGACCTTGATCTAATTTACGGGATGGTCAACTTTGGTACGTTAGGCTTTTATATGGGAAAACGCTTAAACAGTGGATTTCTCAGATACTATTAAAGTATTAGGTACAATACTTGGTATACATGGTCGACTAAATGACCAGATGAAGATATTATGTCACTAAAGGTCAAGGTCATTCCGTCGGACCATTCGTCGTAAAGATTTTCAAACATCTTCTCCTCTAAAACCACTGGGCCGATTGAAGCCAAATTTCATATGGAGTCTCAGTGGGATGGGGGAACGAAAGTTTATACCCGGGGTCTGGGTCACATGACCAAGATGGCCACCATGCCCATATATGGTAAAAACTCTTCGAAAATCTTCTTCTCTAGAACCAAAAGGCCTATGACCTTGAAACTTGGTATGTAGCATCGGGCATGCTGGCCCATCATAGTTTATACAAATGATGACCATGTGTTGACCTTGAATTAATTGACGACATGGTCCACTTTGGTATGTTAGGCTTTTATATGGGAAAACGCTTATACAGGGGATTTCTCAGAAACTATTTAAGTCTTAGGTACAATACATGGTATATATGGTCAACTAAATGACCAGATGAAGATATTATGTCGCTGAAAGGTCAAGGTCATTTTGTCGGTCTGTCCGTCATCAAGATTTTCAAAACATCTATTCCTCTGAAACCACTGGTCTGATTGAAGCGAAATTTCATATGGAGTCTAAGTGTGATCAGGGAATAAAAGTTTGTTCTCAGGGTCTTGACCAAGATGGCTGCATGCCCGTATATGGTAAAAACCCTTCAAAATCTTCTTCTCCAGAACCAAAAGGTGTATGACCTTGAAACTTGGTATGTAGCTTTGGGCATTCAAGCCCATCATAGTTTATACAAACGATCGTGCGTTGACCTTGACCTAATTTATGACACTGTCAACTTTGGTACATTATGTAGGCTTTTATATGAGAAAATGCTTAAACAGTGGATTTTTCAGAAACTATTTAAGTCTAAGGTGCAATATTTGGTATATATGGTTGACTAAATGACCAGATGAAGATATTGTGTCGTTAAAGGTCAAGGTCATTCTTTGACTTTTGTACAAGGTCATTGAGATTCTGTCACCCGTCAACATTTTCAAACATCTTCTCAGTGGCCACTAGGGTCAATTGAAGCCATATTTCATATGGAGCTTCACCGGCTTAAAGGAACCATAGTTTGTTCAGATGGTCTTGGTCACTTGACCAAGATGGCCACCATGCCCATATATGGTAAAAACTCTTCAAACGTCTGTTTCTCGACAACCGAAAGGCCTATAACCTTGAAACTTGGTACCGGTATGTAGCATTGGGCACTCAGGCCCATCATAGTTTATACAAATGATTACTGTGTTTCATATATTATGGAGCTTTAATACTGGGTCAAAGGAATCAAAGTTTGTTCAGATGGTCATGGTCGTATGAATATGGTGGCCGCCACACCCATTTATGATACAAACCCTTCAGAAATCTTTGTCCAGAAACAAAGGCCCAGTGACCTTGTGGCTTGGTATATAGAATTGGGACTCAACATTAATCCCCAAGGGAGGGGGGTTATCTGCCCCTGCCCTGGTGCTATATACATGTATAAAAGCATTAAAATATATACCAGGACCAAGTGGCAGGTGAGCTACAGGACCATTGGTCCTCTTGTTTTCAATATTTTGCTTTTCCGGAGCATGTCTGTGGAATTATAAGGACTTCACACATTGATAGAGGACAATGAAAGTGCATTGCACAAGAACCATAACCCTGTCACAAGTATTTAAGAAGTTACGGGAAAGAAGAGTTTGTCGTTATGACAATTTATTTCATTTGCAACCCGGGTTTCTCATCTGTCGTTCATGTATCTTTCCCAAACACACTTTAGCGCACGTGCACATTATCGCTATACATGACAAGAATTGCTCTGAGAAACGGCGCCTTTTCGCATGTAGGAAAAGCAAAGACTCAGTTCAGCCTGCAAATCCCCGCAACCTCATAGCTTATTAAGCTCGATCTTTCTCGGGTCAACATGTACCCTAATCAGACAACATGTACCCTAATCAAACAATCATATGTGTAGGCTGATCCAAGTCTTCGCTGTTCGCACTCGTATTCAGCCAGCTCCGTAAATATTGGCGAGGATGTCCGATTGACATTTAGTTATGAGCATTTTCACTACTTGACCGTAAATTTTCAACTTGTGCTCAGCAAAGCCTCATCCATCAAAAAAGACGGTTATGCATGCGAGTCGTTAGATAATGTGGACATGTATAGGTATGCAAAATTTTATCAAATATAGAATGCGGTTCAACAGTTATAAGCGTTTTCGCTAACTGATAACGGACGGATGGACTCACACAGTGATTATAGTGCAAACCTGCGGGTTGTGCAATAAGAAGTTTTGCATACCAGTGTCTGGGCAATGTTAAATTACATAAGTATACAAAATTTGAAGCAAATATACCAAGCGGTCCAAGAGTTATTAGCATTTTCAATAAAAGAGCTTGACCAGCCAAATTGATGCTCAGTGTAGCCTCGTCACTGTTTTGCACACCAGTGGCTGGGCAATGTTAAATTACATAAGTATACAAAATTTGAAGCAAATATACCTAGCGGTCCATGAGTTATGAGCATTTTCAATAAAAGAGCTCGACCGGACAAATTGATGCTCGGTGAAGCCTCGTAACTGTTTTGCATACCAGTGGCTGGGCAATGTTAAATTACATAAGTATACAAAATTTGAAGCAAATATACCAAGCGGTCCAAGAGTTATGAGCATTTTCAATAAAAGAGCTCGACCAGCCAACTTGATGCTTGGTGAAGCCTCGTCACTGTTTTGCATACCAGTGGCTGGGCAATGTTAAATGACATAAGTATACAAAATTTGAAGCAAATATACCAAACAGTCCAAGAGTTATGAGCATTTTCAATAAAAGAGCTCGACCGGCCAAATTGATGCATGGTGAAGCCTCGTCACTGTTTTGTATACCAGTGGCTGGGCAATGTTAAATTACATAAGTATACAAAATTTGAAGCAAATATACCAAGCGGTCCAAGAGTTGTGACCATTTTCAATAAAAGAGCTCAACCGGCCAAATTGATGCTCGGTGAAGCCTCGTCACTGTTTTGCATGCAGGTGGCTGGACTATGTTAAAATACATCAGCATACAAAATTTGAACCATATTTACCATGGTGTTCAAGAGTTATGAGCATTTTCAGGAGTTGGCCGTAAAATTTTAACTTGTGCTCGGCAAAGCCTCGTCCTTCAAATAAGGTTGTTATGCATTTGAGTCGTTAGACAATGTTGACATGTATAAGTATGCAAAATTTTGTCAAAATATCCCATGCTGTTCAAGAGTTATAAGCGTTTTCGCTAACTGATAACGGTTTTTGCTAACTGAAAGCGGACGGACGGACAGACTCATACAGTGATTATAGTGCAAACCTGCGGTTTGTGCAATCATTCCAATATTAGTTTCATGGGTGGGATAAACATTAAAAGAGTATTTTTTTAGATGACATTTGTGTTAGTTTTACAGCAGGCAACGTTAAACAACAAAATAGTGCACTAACATATAACCTTTTCTCATGTAAACTACCATAGTGGCGACTAGAATGGCGATTGGCTGTGTCCAACAAAGACAGGAAAGAGTGTGATAAGAAAAAAGGTTAGGGAAATATCTGCTCCCCATCTCGACAGCTCTGTTTGGAAAGGCATTTGCTCTATTTTATTAAACACAGGGTATAAACCAGTCCGCCAATTTTCGCTTCCTGCAGAGACTGTCCGTCATATTTGGCTTCCGCCGAGACTGTCCGCGATCTTTTGCTTTCCTCGAATAATGGCTTCCTGCCGAGACTGTCCGCGTGACTCTGCTTCCTGCCGAGAGCCTCGGCAGGAAGCAGAATCACGTGGACAGTCTGCAGGAAGCCATATATCGTACAGAAGTCTTGGCAGGAAGCAAAAGATCGCGGAGTCTCGGCGGAAGCCAAATATGATGTACAGTCTCTGCTGGAGGCAGAAATTAGCGGAATCGATTATACCCTGTGTTAAACTGCAGGCAAGGAGTCCAGTTTATCTCGGAAAACACGTCTCTTTAGCAGAAAGAAAAATACGGCTTGTCGAATGTATACAGAATCCGCGAGAGCTTTTATTCCGTTAATTGTAAATCAGAGAGCGAAATACCAAAATAAAAAAAAGAGAGAAAAAGAAAGAAACAATAGAAAAATAAAATAACAACAAAAATGACGAATCTGCCGAACGTAACAGCGGACTTATCGAAATGTACTGGTTCTCGGCCTTAGACCATTTACCAGTGCGCACTTCGGGAACCAGTATCAAGCGGAACGATCGATCGGAATGATCGATGACTGGTTCTCATCCTGAGACCCTTTATCAGTGTGTACTTCGGGAACCAGTATCAAATTGAGGTGACTGAGCGTAATGATCGGAATGGAATGATCGTTTTGAAGGAACTGACCTGGAGCTATAACGAAACGACCTATGTTGTTAACCGAATGATCGTATGTCGTCAAATAAGTGCAGAAAACCGGAAGCGGGACTGTATATGCACAAGTCGAGAAATATTGACCTTTTAAATGTGCGAACAAGTGATTCTTTATTCTCTTTTTTTCTCACCCACTGGACAAGGATATCCCTTTCTAGAGGTGTCTGAGATTTTTCTATCTCGGCCTGCTGTCTCGGCCTAGGCTCAGAAAGCTATCTCAAAATGCCAATCATTGCTGTATAGTACAGCCCAATTAATCACACACTTTAATTCAACAAATCAACTTGCTGCTGCCTGGCATGTAAATTGCATGCAGAATATGAAAATGACACCCATTGATGTACAAGAAGTGTCACTGTAGATTTCTAATTAGCTACCAATCATGAAAAATGCATGCACAAGGTGAAATTAACACCTGTCAAACTATTAATAGAAAATTAGCTTCAAGTTTATAGGAATGGACTCAACAAGACGTTAAGACTGTTTTATAAAATATTGGGTGTGAAAAATAATCAATGATGGGGTTGAGGCCTTGACAAGGAAAGGAAATCTCAGGCTCGTTTTCAGATTATTTAAGTCTTATGCAAGCCTCGCATAAGACTAAATAATCTGAAAACTAGCCTGAGATTTCCTTGTCTCGGCCTCAACCCCATCATAGATTCTATTAATCTCCTTATAAGAGTTTTAGTCTAAAATGAAACTACAATGTAACATGCTCCAGTGGGATGTTATATCTACTGAAATTATATGAAAAGAAAATATGCGACAGAAATAGAGGATCTTACATGAGTGCTCATGTATTATTAAATTTATTAAACGAGTTGGTGAAAGAGATAAGATGCGAGGCTCTGCCGAGCATCTTATCGTTTTTACCAACGAGTTTAATAAATTCAATAATACAGGAGCACGAATGCAAGATTCTATTTATCATATGACACTAATATCGCATTTTATCAACAGAATTTGCACTAAAACGTCACGATTTCGCCATTAGAAAACGCGACGTTTTTATGGACGTCAACGTACAACGTTACGACGTCATTTGCATATTTAATCCACTAGTGGATTATCGCATTTAATACATGGCTTTATTACACTCTCAGAGGTGACGTCATATGATAAATGCTTTATCGTGATGACGCGTCAGTGACGTTAATACAACTCTACATTTATTTCAACGTCATGAACTCGCGTTGCATTAATTGTGAGGAATTCCAACAAGAAATATATGAGCTGCGACACAAGAAAACCAACAAAGTGGCTGTGCGCCCAGCGCAGACTCTGATCAGCCTGGGCATCGCACTGTCTGATCAGAGTCTTCGCTGTACGCAGTGAGGTAGCTTAGACCCTTAGCTACCCTTAAAGCGCTTAGCGAAGACTCTAATCAGACTGGGAAAATGCCCAGGCTGATCTGAGTCTACGCTTGGCGCACAACCACTTTGTTGGTTTTCTCGCGTCGCGGCTCAATTATTTTTCCTTCTCACTGTGGGCGTCAACCCGAATTTGTAAAACTACTGTAATCTACTCTATAGAAATGCATCATTCTCGCTTACCCGTATCTCCTCAAAAAGCCAAATAACTCCTTCACTACAAAACAAAGCTTTCTTGTATATAAACAGTGCCTGGACAAATTTATCACTATACCGTATTGACTATAGTAAATGCCCCTTCTTAAATAAACGGCAATAGTGTATTTCCGACTAAACAACCTCCGTGTTTTCAATCAGTTAACATGGGCTAAGTTCATGTTTCTTCTCTAAAGGACGTAGCTCCTCCACGGAATGGGTTCGCCTTTTCTAGGAAAGAATATGATCCTAGAAGAGCATTTTCCCCTTAAAACCTGACCTTTATTGAAAATGGAGGCAAAAAAAAAAAGAAAAGAAAACACTACATTCAAGTAATTCACCTAAACGAACAGTTAGCTCTCATTATCTCAAACATTTGTAAACGTCGATAAGAGAATGGAACTGAACTGAACTGAACTGGACCAGAAAATTTACTTTAGTTGGAGATATCAGTAGTTTGAGTTGAACTTTGATTTCGAGATATCGAGAGTTGGCTGTATAGGGGAGAGTCGGGTAACTTCGGACAGGCGGGTAAATTCGGACATACAATTGCAAACAGTGAAAATCCAGATGAGACGGCTCATGATGAGCCGTCTCATCAGGATTTTCTCTGTTTGGCCAGTTAATTTTTGTTTTAGTTCCAAACAACTGACATATAGAGGAAACAATGTCAGTGTCCGAATTTACCCGCTGTCCGAAGTTACCTGACTCTCCCCTATTCACCTTTTACACTGCTTATTAGACGCAGTTTTTGCAGTGGATGATTTACTTCTCTTTAGACTCTAAATAAGCCGCGACACGAGAAAAACCAACAATGTGGTAGTGCGCCCAGCGCAGATTCAGATCAGTCTGGACATCCGCCCACTTTCATCAGACTCTTTGCTAAGCACTTAAAGGGTAGCTAAAGGTCTAAGCTACCTCCATGCGGACAGCGAAGGCTCTGATCAGACTGGGCGGATGCCCAGGCTGATCTGAGTCTAAGCTGGGCGCACAACCACTTTGTTGGTTTTCTCGTGACGCGGCTCAAATATTATTCCCCATCTTTTTCCGTAAATAGTAATCCACTGGGGCGTTTACTAGGATTAAAACGGAATTGGTTCATCACCATTTGTGTGCATTGTATATGTACATTTTTCTAAAACGGTTTAAGCCTTTTTCAGGGGCGTAGCTTGGGGTTATTACACGTCACCCACAATTATGTTTTATACCCCTTAAAGGCAAAAATAAGAGTTTAGCGTCAAAGATATGCCATGTAGTCGTGTCGGTTTGCAGTTACTATTCAAATACTGTCCAGTTTACAAAATTTCAGCATCATCAAATTTATAGGTTTGTAGGCGCGTGTTTAAATTTTGTCAATTTGAAAACAAAAAATCAATACGCATCTGCGTATTTGCGTATAGGCAGTTACGCACTTAAACTGTAACTTACTCTTTGTTCCCTGGGCAACGAAACCAGGTCTGCCCATTGAGGAAAGAATATACTCCAAGGGGAGCGAATTCGTTCCTTTAAGACCTGAGCCCCAGCCAAAAGAGAGGTAAAAATGAAAATCACGGTTGCTTCCCCCGAAAATGTACCCATACAAGAAAAAAAAAACATCTGTGTTGTGACTTTCTTGAGGTATATTCTAACTTTGTCCGCTCAAAGGCATTTCAACGCATTTTATTGTTCTTTATAATGTACCCTTTCATACTACGTCACTAGCACGTGCTAAATACGATATCTGTCTGTTTTGGACATTTTTCATGTTTCAAGTTTTCCCATTGTAAAAGTATATTTGATTCAGATGCCTCATTTAGCGATTTTTATATGAAACTCTAAAACACAATCTGATAAATACAACAAATAATGTTATATTTCCGGAAGTGCTAGACTTTGCATCACTTTGCATCATGGACATTTTATCATGAGTATGAACATGAATATATTTTTATTTCATATTTCTGAAGTTATTGCTATTATTATAACTATTAGTGTTATTATTATTACTAATTATTATGTATTAATTAATTCATTATCAATTTTTTCCTAAATCTTATCTTTTTTTTGGTGGTGGTGGTGGGGGGGGGGGGGGGGCTTCTTGCAAAGAAGCGTTTGTTCAGAAAATGAGTATAAAGATCATATCATAGACATTTATTTTAACGATACTAAAAAATTTACGGGCTCCTGAAAAACAAAGCAGCAGGCATTTGTTACTGGATGGTTTAAAACAAAAGCTAAGCCTAGTAAGCTGTATCTTGTTTACAAATAACAGTCAAATTGTCTTTAAGAACTTGAAAATACTGCATTGTAAGAACATGCAAACAAAAGTGAAAGTAAAATCATACTTACCCGAAATCTTTAGTTTCTGTTTTCCTTTTTGTTTATTTCTTCTAAGAATCAAACTTTCTAAAACCGATTTCACATTTTTGGCCTTATTGTTTGCTCCGTTATTGGCCGATTGTCCGTTGTTCGCTGCATTATTGGCAGAGGCAACGATTTTAGCGGTTGTGGTGGTGGTAGGTGGCGCAGGTGTGGTCTTCTTCTTTAGTTTCTTTAGTTTTCCTCTTAAATGTGGATTCATCTTAAGAAATTCGGCTCTTTTTTCTGCTGGAGCTGATGGATAAAGAAATGAGATTGTTAACAAAACAAAACAAAAAAAACCTATGGTGAATTCACTGTAAAAATCGCGCTTAGCTATAAAACACAAGTGGTTACATGTTTAGGCGTAAACATGTTTAGGAATATGTCATATAGCTAAATATGTACGCCTTTTCTATTATTTTCCCGGACAAGGTCTGCTAAAAAAAAGAGACGAAAATGTTGACAGAGGAAATTTTCAAAATAAAAGGTAGATATAACCAGTTTTGTACATGTTTAATTTCAACATAAACGTAACCAAGTTGCAAATTGAACATGTTACGATTTAAACACATAAAAAATCGGACTGCATTTTTTGCATTGATTCTAAACACATGTTTTACAGTGTAGGTACGCTTCCAGGTAACTATTAGGCATTTTCATTTTTGCCTTTATTTTCAACGAGGTTCAACTCTTAAGAAAAGAAATGTTCTTTTCAGGAGCAAATTCTTTCCTTTTGGAGAAGGTCCCGTTTGGAAGGGCTACACTGTCCAGGAAAGCAAACAGGAAGTCACATAGGTTGCTTCCCTTGTATAAAAACAGCAAGAAAGCATGGAGACATAAAGTTTTACAACGCCCCCCCCCCCCTCCTAAAAAAACGTCAATGCAACACATACGTATTTGATTACGTATAAAAGATCTTTTTTGAACGTGGACTGACTATATTTTAGATGTTTTTCTTTAAGTCTACAATGGCTACATGTATTAAAGACGATTGTTGCAAATATCAGTGCATGTTTAACAAACACAAACCATGTATTAACAAGGGGATTCACGTGCTATAATGACTCGGTTTGCTACCTTTCGTATGCAAGTAAGGGCAAAACTTTGTCAGTGCACAAGCAAGGGACAAGATTGCATTTTGCAGATATCGAAAACACGTTACAGAAGAGTTATACAAATTCGGGTTTTGTAAAAATGGATGAGCAGACGATGAATATTATTATGACTTGTGAACAACATCTAAAGGCTGGACACAAATTCATAATAGCAGACCATGGCCTGGAACGAGGATGTTTATAGGCATGCATAGTGCATGCAAAAAAAAAAAAAAGGTAATGGCGATGAGGTCGAAAAAATGCCCGAATACTTTCGTTGTGTTTGTAGCATTGTGGTTGGATTTATGCAATGATAGCGATCAAATATTTCATTTTTTTCCAATGCACAAGTCTTTGCAAGTTCCCCCGAGGAAGTTGAAAACCGAGGCCGAACCATGTTTGACCCCTATACAAGAGTTGTCAGAAGACAACGAAGCGCACCTAATGGGTGCCTGACTCTCAAGGTTACAAAGTATCCTGACTCAAAAGTTAACCAGGGGTGAATGTGGTAGTTAGTGCACAAATGAAGTTTGCATCAGAAGCTAGACTAAGTCAGTTGTTCCCTTTGGCATACAGGGCCGACTTGTATGCCACTATCTGGACACTTTGGGGACATTGAGGGTCGGGTCCTCGTGCACCAGACGGAGAGATACCAACTCAGTCTAACTTAAGATGCCTCATGGTGACAAAGGGTGGTTCTTAGTATGGGTTTTCACACCACCTTTACCCAGTACTAAGTCGGTCTGATGACACCTCCTTACCCTTTGCAGACTTCTTATGTTTCCTTTGGCTCGACGCCATAACCTTACCCCTAGCCTGAACCATTTATCAAAGCCTGGTCTCCATATAAACTATTTCATCTGTGATAATTATGTCCAGTTTCTAACTCTCAAGGACAAGTAATGGTACCAGACTTATGCTTTTATTCCCATTTTGCAAGTGTTTAATATGATCTGTTATACATTCTGACCCCCTGGCCCCACCCAGGGGAACTCTACCACAAAGTCAAAGATGTTGGTCTGGGTAAGTATCATACAACATCTAAACTTTGTAGCATATAAGGTATCGAAGTTATGAGCTCGAAGAGAAATGCATATTCATATTGCATATCTATTAAATAGTGTTAAAGGTATAAGGCAAAATCACTCAACCATGAATAAAGTTCAAGGACACAGGAGTCTGCATGGATGCTTTGCTGCTGATGCAACCCAATGCTCCAGGAAAGGTCCTGACCAAATACGAAGCAGGTAGTGATCTATAAATAGTATGAGGTCATTCGCAATGTTAGGCTGATCCACTATGCCAGGTATAATGTTAATTCATCAAATAAGACAAAATCAGTAGACCGTGAATAAAGGTCAAGGGCACAGGAGTTACATGTAGCATGGATGCCTTGCAGCAGCTGTAATTGTAGGGATATGTTTTTGTCCAAGTATCAACTCTCTTTTCTCAAAGGTATTATGAAAATTGAAAATATTGCCTTCAAAACATTTCTAAACAGCAAAGTCAATCAACCGTAACGTATAGGTCAAGGTCACACAATTGCTTGATGCTGCTGCTGCAGTTATATGGATGTATATATGTGCCAAGTATGATGACTGTAGCTACTGTAGTTTGTAAGATACAGAGTTAGACATCGAGTTAAACGCAAAAGTTAACATTAGTTAACCTGATCACGGACGCCGACGAGGACGCTGACGGAGACGTGAACGTGAACGCGGACGCTAACGCTAAAGGATACTCGGACTACGACGCCGGGGGTATCGCATAAGCCCTCCTTTGCTTCGCAACGGCGCGCTAATAAATGACAGTAATTCACTCACACACCTGTTCTAGCGGATAACATTACTACAAGTCAAGTATCTACTGCAACGAACGTCCTTCTAAAGGCGATGGCAATCTGTTACGGTCAACTGTCAGATAAAATATTCCGCCGAAAAACTGATTTCTTTTGATCCAATTATAACGGTATTAAAACCGCTCAGCTAAAGTCGCGGTAAATAGATTTGTGACGTCAGAGTCTCGCTGTACTCTGTCAACCTCGCGCTAACAATGTGACCGCCGCGGAAGTCGTTGATAATGTAGCTGACAGGTACCGTTCAGATAAATTTTGTGACTAGGATCAACTGAGCCGAAGTCTATGAAGAAACGGCTTTGATTGTCTGTCTTTTTAATATTTTGAGATAACGGAACGTTTCTGAACCTGCTCCAACAACGACATGTTGCAGTAGATACTTGACTTGTTGTAAAGCCTTTAGGCAACAAATGTGCTGGGTATTCATAATTAAAGACACACCGTAACGGTATCAACTTCTGACGATGTGTGTGGTTCTGCGTAAAACTATGACATACTTAGCCTAAACTGCCTGTTTTTATACGCATTTCTCTCATATTTTTTTCTTTTTTATTTAAGATAAATGCCCATTTAGTAATGACGTTGAATATTCTTACTTTTATCAGGTTTAGCTTCGATCTCCTCGGGCACGTCAGTTGTGTTGATTCTATCCAGTGGTCCCAGGGCGGGCTCCGTCGTAGGGCCCTTCCAGCCAGCCACACCAACCGGTGGGGGACTTCGAGTAGTCGGAACATATCGTTCTGGCATACCAGGTGGAGACGCTGACGAAAAAAAAAGAGAAAACTAAAAATTTGAGCAGCGACACGAGAAAATAAGCAAAGTGGTTGTGCGCCCAGCGCAGACTCAGATCAGCCTGGGCATTCTCCCAGTCTGATCAGTGCTTTCGCTGTCCGCACGGAGGTAGTTTAGATCCTTAGCTACTCCGTAAGTGCTTGGGAAAGAGTTTAATCCGACTGGGCAGATGCCTAGGCTGATCTGAGTCTGTGCTTGGCGAATAACCACTTTGTTGGTTTTCTTGTGTGGCGGCTCATTAATGACTTTTGGCATAAGTGTGTACGTCTGCCTAATGAGACATGCTCAATGCCAGAATACCTTCGTATGATAGTTTGTATATAAATTTTCCAAAGACATTCGCATGCAACAATTACTAAAAAAGGATTTACTGTCCGCATGGAGCTGCCTTATATCCTTAGCTACCCTCTGAGCGCAAGCAAAGAGTCTGTTCAGAATTTGCGGATGCTTAGGCTGATCTGAGTCTTCGCTGGGCGTACATGCCACTTTGTTGGTTTTGTCGTGTCGCGGATCAAGTATATCAACACACTTTATATGTACAAGCCGATAGTACCAATTTATAGTACATGAAACAAACATGAAAGTGCTTTTAGTTTTCTAAACATGTTGCTTTCAGAAAAAAAATGTCGGATTTTGTTAGAAATCGTCTGATTCTTGTTTTATTTACGAAAAACATGTGTTGAGATTCCTTGACTAAAACTAACTCTGTACGAGACCTCTAACGTTATTCTCTACAGGCCAATGTCTCTCTAGATGTGAACTCTTCCAAATTGTGAAGCTTCAGGCATGGTGGAGGCGTAAACAATAAACTTGAACGCATTCAGCATGATGTCAGGCGTGATGTTAGTTCTTGCCAAAATGATTTTGATATTAAATGGCAATTCCATTGTTACTGTTTTTGTGGCTTCATACAATATACTTTCCTAAATTGTAGTTTTCCTTCTAGTTCTTACGGCTTCTTAGATGATCGTGTTTTTTGGCACAATTGTTGGTAATGAGTCCATACAGATTGTCCATATGCTCTTTTTATAATTTAGGCAGATTTTGATTAAGTCAAATTTGGTATCTGTTTGGTACTGAGCATAATAAAACAACAGAAAAATAACCTTTGTGACACTTAAAATAGACTTAAAAATGTCTAGTTGAACGAATCTTGAGTTTTGTTGAACTGTGATATTAGAAAATGGTTACTTATTCCTAAATGAAAATGAGTTTTAAGCCCGACCATTCCAGACTACGACTAATAGTGGCTCATTTTTTGTTTAGTATATATGTGTGCATGCATGCAATACAGCTTATGAATTTTCCCTCGGCCTGTTGCCTGCACAACATTGCCGGAGAGGGAAACTATAATCAGCTTGTGAGCTAGTGGCGTCTGCTCAGAGAATTTCCTGTTTGTATAAGCAATGCAACAAAGGAGTTTTCATAACACTGGGCGTACAGTTCTTCAAAATTAAACCACACGTTTTAGTGATTATGCAGTCCTGTCACAAAAAACAACAACATACTTTAAAATGCAAATGTAAAAAGGAATGTGTTGCATGAAAAATGTATGCTCTAACTACTGTAAAACACATATTAACTGGCGGGTAGTGAAATATTGCGATATTGGCGGTTAAATCGGTCAATTTTTAGTTTTCAATACACTTACATATGCACAGCAGAACAGAGGTGCAGATAAATCGTACATGTGTTTAAAATTTTCTATGTCGTTCCAATAAACTGTACACTTTGGAATCCCATTATAATCGCAACAGTTCTAATAAAATGCTATAATGTGTAACTAAATAGAAAAGTAAGATGTATGTTAATAATTTATCCCAAAGTTTCATTATTATCTGGGGTGTATAAAAACACCAAAATGAATCTGTGTCAATATGTCCTTTTCATTAAACCCCGAAATTTTGTAACCGCAGATATTAAGTGTTTTACAGTATTCCCCGCAGCATACGTAAACAGGACACAGTATCGAATTATTCATAGATTGTCGAGCCGCGACACGAGAAAACCAGCAAAGTGATTATGCGTCCAGCGCAGACTCAAATGAGCATGGGCATCCGCCCAGTCTGATCTGACTCTTCGCTAAGCGCTTAAGGGGTGGCTAAGGGTCTAAACTACCACCATGCAGACAGCAGAGACTCTGATCAGACTGAGCGGATGCCCAGACTTATCTGAGTCTGCGCTGGGTGCACAACCACTTTGTTGGTTTTCTCGTGTCGTGGCTCATACGTCTTTTATCAGACATTGCTGATGTTGACACTAGGCATATGTTGACATATATTTAGCTGTCTCTCGGTCGGTTGAAGCAACAAGACACTGTTACAGACAATTGGAACAGGCCGCTTGAACTTCAGCCGTTGCATATTTTCATTATTTTTATAACATTCGTGCACCAGCTTGTTCAGATCGTTGTCAAGATGTTCTTTTTGTACCATTTGTCTGTTTATATTGTTATTATTATTATTATTATTATTATTATTATTATTATTATTATTATTATCACTGTAAAACACTTAATTTTGGCGGTTGCTGAATTTAGGCTGTTAAAGAGGATATTTTCCACAAATACCACGTAACTAATGAAGCTCTTTACAGAGAATTCCAAGCAGCCATTGGAGAATATGACGAACTCAAGACCATTGTCAAGAAACGGAACTGGAGGTGGTCAGGGTTCGAGGTTATAAAACTTGAGAATAATCTCAAACTCAAAATAAAGCACATTGATTAACTGCTTCCGAGCACATAATCTCAAACTCAAAATAAAGCACACTGATTGGCTGCTTCCGAGCAAGTGCTCAGAAGCAGCAGCATGTGCTCGGAAGCAGCTAATCAGTGCGTTTTATTTTGAGTTTAAGAATGTACTCAAGTTTTATAGCCTCTGAGCCTGGCTACATCTCAAGGTTTTCTGGCTTAACACAGACTATTGTACAGGGCACATTGAAAAGGAAAAAAAGACAAAATTCGAGATTGGATAAGAATATTAAATAGAGGACAAATATGGACTTTACCAAGCCCAACTAGGGCAGCTGAAGACAGGATAATGTGGAAAGGGATTGCTCTTAAGTTGTCTGTACTGCCCCAATGACCTAGTAAGGTTTTGGGATAGACTATACCAGACAAGACAACTGTTTAATCAATATGAGGATGTATAATACGTGCAGAAGTATCGGCAAATCAGTCAAAACATGTTTGTCCTATGGTTTATAAGTTCTGAAACTCCCTGTCAAGGGCTTTGTATGTAAAGTCATTGTGTCTATTATTAAATGCAGACTTTAGAATGTGTTTCTATGTATCATTATGTGATTTCTAGCAAACAGTAAATAGTATTTTGTGGATCAATATGTATAAATCATGAAAGTTTCATCTGTAAATTATTCAGAATATTTTGTATATCATTATCGTTTATCATTATAGTTTAATATCACCGTTTATCAGTATCGTTTATCATTATAGTCTAATATCACCGTTTATCAGTATCGTTTATCATTATAGTCTAATATCGCCGTTTATCAGTATCATTTACATTATAGTTTAATATCACCGTTTATCAGTATCGTTTATCATTATAGTCTAATATCACCGTTTATCAGTATCGTTTATCATTATAGTTTAATATCACCGTTTATCAGTATCGTTTATCATTATAGCGTAATATAATCGTTTATCAGTATTGTTTATCATTATAGTCTGATATCACCGTTTATCAGTATCGCTTATCATTATAGCTTAATACCACCGTTTACCATTATCGTTTATCATTATAGTCTAATATCACCGTTTATCATTATCGTGTATCATTATAGTTTATTATCACCGTTTATCACAATCGTTTATCATACTTTATTCTTAAATACCTCCCGTTGTGGACAATGAACAAAATAGAACAAAAAAAATTGGCAATGGCCAAAATAAAACGATTTCCATGGCTTTGAATAATTTGAACATGACTATAAATTACCATAATCATAATACTTGCATATCAAAATGTTATGTCATAATAAAACACAAACTGCGGGACGTTTTCAGCAAAACAAAAAAAATAAAGTAAAATAAATATATAAGTAGATAAAAAATTGCATTCTATCTTGTATCCTGGCCACTGACCTAAGTTCAGTTACTATAGAACACTATACTGAATTTTGACGATATTGGCAAGTCAGGCAAAGAGCGCTAAACTATAAGTCAGCCAGTCAACACATTTAGATACGCACAGCATAACAGAGATTCAGAAAAAAGGAGTATCTGATGAGTATTTAAAATATTTTCTATAACGTTCCGTTCATCTAAACATTGTAGCATCCGATTAGAATCGTCTCAATGAGCGGATTTTAAAAGATATCAAAGTGTACAATTCGATAGAAAAGTAAGATTTTTTTTCCAAATCTACGAGTGTCTTCAAGAAAGCTTGCAAACGCCGACATAACTTATTTAAGCCACGACACGAGAAAACCAACAATGTGGTCGTGCGCCCAGTGCAGATTCAGATCAACCTGGGCATTTGCCCAGTCTGATCAGACTCTTCGCTAAGCGCTTAAAGGGTAGCCAAGGGACTAAGCTACCTCCATGCGGACAGCGGAGACTCTGATCAGACTGGGCGGATGCCCAGACTGATCTGAGTCTGCGCTGGGCGCACAATCACATTGTTGGTTTTGTCATGTCGCGGCTCATTTATTAACTGCGCCAGGGTTACCAAGCAGCTCATGTATAATATACACATCGTATGTGCTAAAAATCATACCCGTGTCATACCTTTTCAGAAACTGGAAAATTTTGAATTCAAAGGTGTAAGAGGTACAGATGGTGAAATTGCACAAACACGACGCCTTTTACGAGAGGTGAGGGGAAGAAAATCCCAACATACATGTTCAAAATTCTTTCAAATTACAAGACTTTGTGTTCTTAATTGAGTCAGTTATATTCAAGAACTCAAATAACAAATAACAGTTATCATTTCACTTTTTATCAAACAAAAGTGGGTGCTGGGCAACAAAAGACTATTACACAATTTTAGCAAATTTCTAGTTTTGAATGTTTGCCTCTGATTTTTTTAGCTGCCCACGATATTAAACAAGTCTCGCAGCTTATATTTTCTTTATTGCTACATTTAAGCATCTCGCAACTACTTTTTGATAACAAATAAATGCCATTTTAGGGACAACTTTATCTTCTGTGAATACATCTCCTTGGGATACTCATTTTATATGATATTGTCTAAAAACATGGCGATCTTCCTTCGAACAATAACAATATCTCGACTGACGGCAATACCTTAACTTCGGTATCGTATACATATTTCGGTATTACTTATCTCCTAGCAAAATTCAGATATATACAAGCGTTTAGACTAAGCTAAAGGATCCTAAACAGACGACTAGAAGCCACCAACGCACTCCGAATGTTTGGTAAACTTTGCAAGATTATGACATTTTTGGAAATTGTAAAATAGAATGAAAGAATGGTGTAATAGAGTAGTGTCAACTGCTTGATTCACTTTTGATTGTCATTTGGCTGAAACTTAGCCATTTGCAAGACTTCTTGGATGACCCTCGAACATCAAATTTTCTTTATTATTTACAGCCAGAGTAGATCATGAACGCAGTTAATCTGCGTAAACCGCCAATTTTCGATACTGCAAAGTTAACATAGTGTTTTACGTTATATAATCTTAAGACTAGGAAATGGCTTAAATTCGATATACGGGACGAGGGCAATTGGAAAAGTTTGAAAGAGACGCTCCTGGCCTACAGAAGGTAGACTCTCACATTTCACGGTTTCAAGCTTGAAATACAGATTTATACCAAATTAAAATCTGAAATAGTTCCTTCAAGAGCAGAGAATACATTCAGAAGAAGGTACATCGGCCAGACTACGTAGTTTCGGCTAATAAAGCCTCGTCAGTGACCCTGACAATATCTGGTGACGAAACCAGAGAAAGCATACTGTAATTTCTTAATTTTAATTGGGCAGTCGATTCAAAGAGTGATTAGTATCAAAAAGGATCCAAATAATATAAAAGACGATGATCTAGAGTAATAGCCTAATCCATCTCAAATTTTAGAATTCCCAGAACATATCCTCTGATCTAAAAGGGCGAAAATAAAATATAATCTGCACTATGTATGATGTACGGGGAGACGTTTTACGGCCGCCACACGGCACAGCGTTTTAGGTATAACCTGCACAATTACTTGTTTAGAACTGAGGCAAGTGCATAGGTCATCAGACATTTCTAGGTCTACTTTATGAAGGTGGCATAAAAGCTTTACGAAAATTACAATGTTTAGGGCGATCACTGTTCTGGCAGGGCAATGTCAGGTGGCACTCCAGAATATATGTCAGCAATGCTAAAATGCATACGAATGCCCCATACACATCAAAAATTAAACCCTTTAGACTGTAAACCAGTTTAGGGGAAATAAACACACGGTGCAGACCTAGATTAGACGCCACAGAGGGCAGTATCTGATTACGGTATACACTGGTTGTTTGCGGGAATGTCTATGCAAAATACAATAAAATGGAAATATACGATGGAACCCCTAAAACTAGAAATAGGTTCATCCAAATGCAGAGGATGAACGAGTCCATTAGTTAAAAAGATTAAGAGGCAGGCTATCAGGCTAAAAAGTGTGTAAAGGCACAGGGGACGTTACGTTGAAGGAATAAAATAAAGAGAAACAAGCTGATATACACAGAACGAAAGACAGAGGACTCGTCTCACAACTTTCCAATTGCCCCTCGTATCATGTTTATATTCCTGAATTTGAATGTAACCTCATGCAGTGAAAAATTCGTCTCAAATTACGTTTTATTCGTTGATAATGATGAAAAAGCAAAAATAACAAATATTACAAGCACATGCACAGGTACTCTGAAGGCAGCCTAGACACTCACCGAGAGACTGGAAAAACATAGATGCAAATGAATATAAATATAAAAAACAGATGTGATTGTCATAGTGTTAATACATGCAGTCAAAATCTTCATATAAATATTTTAAAACGGATTTGCTAAAATCTAAGCTCTTCAACCCATAAATGTCTAGCGTCCAAAAATAGTACGTAAGCAAAAGTGCAAACCAGATCATACGCCGCAGTACGAGGAATCTCAGATCAGGCCCAGAGGTTATAAAAGTTGAGTACATTCTCAATCTCAAAATAAAGCATACGGATTGGCTGCTTCCGAGCACATGCTCGGAAGCAGCCAATCAGTACGCTTTATTTTGAGTTTGAATTTATTCTCAAGCTTTATAACCTCAAACACAGGGTGTACACTGTTTCCATAAAATTTACTGCAGTTTCAATAAAAATAATCAAATTAGTATGATAAACACCACTAAAGTGACGATTGAGCCCATCTAACCTATACATATAGAAAATATCACTGGGCTTAAATGGGTTTACAATTATAAAGGCGGCAACGTGTTTAATTTGCAAAGCTGTTCCAATAATTGCCAGAAAAACTGACGATAAAACGTTCGTCTGCAAAACTAACTCATTTATGCCCAGTGAACTGATCTTTCCTCATCAAATGAATGAGTCCATTTGTCAACTTTAAAGTATTGTATTACCACATAATCACAGAATTATAACTGTTACTGTGTTATTGTTTAACGTCCACGGTAAACAGTGATGATCATGTCGGGACGGTCAGGTAGCCTAACCACACTATTCCTGGGCAGACTTAGACCTCCAAAGCGGTTAACCAGTACTAAGCGCACCTACTTTCACCAATTGCCCTTTTTGAACACAAGACACATTGACGTCATCGTCACGTCATACGGACATCATTGTGACATTATTTATAGGTGCATAAGTATGTTCAGCCTACTTACATGCGTGTACTATTCACACTTTTGCTAGTGGAATGGCAATGATAAAAAAGCAAAGATTCAAACAAATATTCATCCTCAAATAAAAACAATGTGATAATGCTAAGCAATGAGTTGTCATTAGCGTACAGAACATGTAAATCAATACAAAATAGAATAACAAGTCATGTTATCGTGCATATAATGACAAGTACATGCAACGACAATTATAAAGTGCACTATATTACAAACAAATTTAAATCATTTCTGGTAATACCTATGGGTAAGAAATCGGGTAAGCATGCAACCAATAGTAGTTTTTTTCCTTTCCTTTTTGCACGAAAACATCACACGAGAGGGTTATATGTAACAATTTCTGCTTCTGTTAGTTGAAACACACTTACTACATACAAAAAATTACAAAAAATGATAATAAAGAGATGATAATTTTTAACATCTGGAGATTAACGTTCTTTATTGTGAGGTAATTCCACAAAATACAAATGATGCATACACATATTAAGTATGCGCATGCATCATTGTTGTGTGTGGAAATACGCCAGCCTCAAAATTATCATAATGGTCAACATCCATAAAACAACGGTAGCCTATGTGGAGAAAAATATTATAATGAATATACAAGTGTGGCAATTGCGGTTAATACAAACATGATAAAAATGATGACTCTGCTTATCATATAATTAGACTCATATATAATGACAAAAATATGACCATAGTAAACATTTTAAGCAATTGTGACAAACATTCTGTCATGGATGCTACGATAATTAAGAGTATATACATACATATATTATTAAAACCTGCATATGGTAAAAAATATAAGGTACACCTAAACCAAGTGCGAGCCCCTATGAACAATTCTCCTACCGTTCCCTGACAAAGTTAAACGAAATTTCGTCGGATTTTGTTTACACCTTAAAGGCAAATGCTACCAAATACTTCCTGCATTGACAACTGCATAAAATTTTGTATGTATTCTATATCATATATTGGCTCATCAATCTTGAAATAAAAACCATATGTCATCGTATTAAATTTCAAAAATCTGAACTAGAAATATACCACCCTAGACTACTTTCCCGAAAAAAGCACCAAATAAGCCTGGTAGTCAATATCAATTACATGATGACTTTTATATAGCTTATGATTACGTTGTCTAGTCAAAATGATATAGGAGATATTACATGTACTCCCACCACCCAAAAGCTTGTATTTAAAGATGAAACAAAAAGTTGCAAAGCCAATTTTAGTCGCCGGCCGAAGAGTCCTTAAAATATCTTCCTGTCCGCTATAATCTGGATCTTGCAGAATGAGAGTCTCACCAAACTAGTTAATATCCTGAGAAGAACTTCTCAGCAAATAAAAACTAAGAGAAAAGTAGGAGTCACTATCCTTATTTCTTTTGTAATGACCAACCTCTACCCCCACCCCCTTTATTACGTGGAAATCAGCTTAAAAAGATAGTGTATCACATCCAGATAAGTTGGATTTTGCTGGCACACAACAACTACGCATAATATGCATTGAAATACATCATATTATTAAATAAAATTAAAATCTTAAAAAGTTCCTTCAAGAGTAGAGAATACAAACAGAAGTAGGCACATGGGCCAGACTACGTAGTTTCGGATAAAAAAGCCTCGTCAGTGACCCTGACAATATCTGGGACGAAACCAGAAAAAAGATACTGTAATTTCTTAATTTTAATTCCGCAGTCGATTCAAAGACTGATTAATTTTAAAAGGATCTAAATAATATATGTAGCCATTTAACTTACTCACATGATGAATAAATATAAAAAATATAATAAAAAAATGAAAAAATCGTAATAGTACTATTTTCCTTAAGTTTATGTCAAATTTTAATATCCGAACTAATAAAATGAGCCCCAAATGATATTCAACCACAAACTTTAGCCATTTCCTTACCCAGTTATAATAAAATATTGACTCTGGGTTTACATTATTTTTTGCAAAAAACACAAAAATGGAGAAAAGGTAGCATATGTCTTTAAAGCCAAAACTTCGTTCATTGAGATTTTGTGTCAAATGCTGACAACCGCCCATCACAAAAGATATAGAACACAGTTTCTTTTATCTGAAAGGAGCCCATCTGCTTAAAAGCTGTTAAAAGGGACATGCCAGAATTCGAGGAAATTTAGCATTTATCAGAGAAACGTTAAAAAAATATATAACTGTGTCTTTTAAACATTTGACTTTAACACACAGAGTGTCGGTTGTGTAATTACATGTAACTCTTTATTGCAAAGTTCATAGATCGTTTAATTAGAAAAAAAAACGTATGAAAAGCATTTTATTGTAGCAAATTTAGGAACTCGGTGAAAAATGAAATCATTACAGATATAATCATTGTTTTTGACAATCTAACTGACTTCTTTCGTTTCCAGCAGACACTTTGCCAGGAAAGCTACACTGTTGTGCACAAGCCTTGTTGACACCTAATTGGAATCAAATGCCGTTTGGTTAAATAATTGACCATTGAAACCCAATGGACTTCTGTGTCCTAATACATTGGAAGAGTCCTTTCATTAACTAGGAGTGGCTGGTATATTTGAGCCGCGACGCGAGAAAACCAACAATGTGGTCGTGCGCCCAGTGCAGACTCAGATCAGCCTGGGCATCCGAAAATTTTGACCAGACTCTTCGTTAAGTTCTCAAAGGGTAGCTAAGGGTCTAAGCTACTTCCATGCGGACACCGAAGACTCTGATCAGACTGGGCGGATGCCCAGGCTGATCTGAGTCTGCGCTGGGCGCACAACCACATTGTTGGTTTTGTCATGTCGCGGCTCATTTGAGCCACGAAACGACAAAACCAACAAAGCGGCATGTGCGCCCAGTGAAGACTCAGATCAACCATCCGCACAGTCAGACCAGAGTATTTACTGTGCGCTGAAAAAGTAGCTAAGGGTCTAAGCTAGCTCCATGCAAACGGCGAAGACTCTGGTGAGACTGGGCGGATACTCAGGCTGATCTGGGTCTTTGCTGGGCGCATATGCCACTTTGTTGTTTTTCTCGTTTCGTGGCTTATTTGTTTAACATGTATTATTGATGTTGAAACTGCTGAAAATTTATACAAACAGTGTAAAACCCTGATCATAAGTTGTCTGACAAAGGTTGCATTGTTAGCCTGTCTTTTTGAGGGACGATAGGCATAAATGTGTCAAAATATGTTCAACTCGAGATAGAATTGTTTCGAAATGGTCTTGTTCGAAAATGGTTCATAGAAGCTAAAATGTGATACTATTCTGGCCATTGGTATTTTGCGGAACGGACCCGCTACTAGCCTCCATCCGTCCCCGTAGCAACCCACCTTCCTGGTTATTCAAATAAGTAAATATTGATTATTATAATAAAATTGCTTTCTAAATTTGCATAGTATTTTTCGGAATAAAGTACAATGATAACCGCCCTAGTCAACCTCATAATTTAACAATGTGTTTTGTTCCTTAAAAAGTCTATGATCCGTTCCTTTCCGTTATGTTCCGTTCCACAAAATACCAATATCCACTATTCTGAATGAAAATGAAATATTTTCATGACTACTTTCATATATTAACAACGCTACAAAAAATACAGAAATGCAGGGCGTATGCAAATATTAATACCAGCCTGCCAATCCAAAAAATTAACTATCACTTCTTGGCAAATGATAAGAATGCACTGATTTTCAAAACATATTAAAAAGAAATTGTTAAAGGATCTAGAATAATTTGCTGCGCAATTTCGACAATCTGTCTCTTTGACTGAGCAAGTCGGCAAACACTAAGTTTGCTAATGTTCAGTAAATTGTGTTCTTAGTTGCCTCGCTCCTTCCATAGTTTGGTAAACCATAACTTATACATACGGTCAACTCTCGATATCTCAATGTCGAAGCTCATCCCAAACTACTGATATTTCAAAGTTAATTTTCTGGGACCAGAAACTTTACTTTGAGATATCGGTAGTTTGATGTAACAGAAGTTGAAATTTAAATAAAAATATGAAATGTGTCCAAACTATACTCCTAGATAACAAAGGTACTTTGACATATCAATGATCGAGCTATCGAGAGTTGATTGTAGTATGTTAATATTACTTTCCGCTAGCTTTTCGTGTAACAACCTACGTAAATTGAGAAATCTTTCGAGTAAAAAGCAAAGATAGTTGTTGGTGGGCGTAGGTTGAACGGTCCTTTTAGCCTTTCATGTCATCCGCCAGAAAAAGTGCAATGGGAGGAGCAGACAACCTAGACCATTTAAAACCCTAAACAACGCCCATTCTTTAAAGGCAGTCGATTGAAAGACTGACTAGCATCAAAAAGGGTCCCAGCTAATAGAAAGCTATTATCTAGAACAAAAATCTAAACAAATAAAAAAAATTTGATTTCCCAGAAGTTGATCAAACATGGCTTTTACATTCTTATAAAATGGCATTACTCTCGAAACATGTTGAATTAGAACAGTTACGAAACTAAATCTTTGGGCAGTTGTTAATGCATCAGTCAATGCAGAGAAACGTCCTAAAATTCGCCAGTGCTGCTTCACATAACTATAATTCCCAGCTTTATTCGTAGATAAAATTATTCGCGGAATGCAATAAAAATCCTTGTTTATAGTATTAAAACGTTTCAGTATCCACAGATGTGCTAGGGCAGACAATGATCTTCACTGCTTAAGTTTTTCACAAGACAAGATACAAAGCAAACGGAATCCTGATATCCTAACTTTAAATAGTAAAAAAAAATAATATATACAATGATTCGATGTTTCAAAAATGCTAAATGATCCCTGAGACCTTAGATTTTCACATGGGATTTTAATGTTTCAGGCTTGGCATTGCAAATATAACTATTTATTGCACTGGTACATGTAGGTATTGGTCCGGTATTTTGTTTTTATTGTTGGCTAAGGCTGCGAGGAGTTGTTCGCACACGCCCTGCAATAGCTTTCTGAGTGGCGTTGCCTGTATTATTATACTGACCACTCATATAATCCGGTGTACTGCCCATGAACTCTTCATATTCATATTCTTCTGTCGTTGTTGGCGGATCATATTCACCCGGAATATCTGTCGTCGTCGGAACCTCTGTTGTTGGTTCGGTTGTCGTTGGAGTTGGTGTGGGTGTGGGCGTTGTTTCTTTCATGACCGGTGCCACTGACGCTACATCAAACTGTTTAATAGTGTCTACCAGTAGTCTTGCAAAAGTAACCACATCCTGTTTGATTCCAGATTTATAAATTTCATCAAGCTTTCTCATACCAAATAGCATAGACTGTGCGAAATTGGCAGTTTCTCTATTCTCGCCGTATTTTACAACAAGTACATTTAAAGTTTTCATGGTGTTCAACAATGCTTTGGCAAAGTTAACAACATCCGTCTTCTCTGCATTATTAGTTATAACTGCAGTCAGTTTTTGCATAGCATGTGCCCTAGCATTTTCGAAGTTTGCTATTTCTTGTGAGGTTCCAGTATAAGGTGAAGCTACAAAAGTTTCTGCAACAGGCGTTGGTGTTGTGGCAGTGTTTTCATTAACCACAGGGTCGGGTGTAGGTGTTGTTTCGGTGTTTTCATTGTTACCGAGATCTGGAGAAGGGGTTACGGCTGGAGCTGGAGGAATAATAGGAGCAGCGGTAGGTTGCTGATCTGCTTTCGTCGCCGTAGGGGCAGACTGGACAATATTTACCTGAAAAAAGATATATAAAAAAAGATGTCGCTTACAAATTGTTTTTAACATTTGTTTCAAAAACAATGTACTGCTTACAAAATTGCGCATTAAATTTATTAGACTGAAAGTTGTATGGATTTAAAGATGTTTGTTATATAAAAGAATATGCAATATGAAGTCAATAAAATGCATTGGTCTGTTGACGATGATATATAGAGCGACACTATAATTCATATCTTTAATATTGGTATTCTCTGGTGAATAACTGTATCACATCATATCCAATGCCTCCATAGTCAATAATTGTTTAATGCTTACTGTTAGCTAATGAATATAGTCTGTGCATGTAACCTTTTACTGATAGTTATATTTTAAGCTATTACGAGATTTTATAAACAGTTACACATATGTATATACATTTAGCATCATTTAACAGTTTCAAAATTCGCGAAGAAGTACTATCAATATCACAGCGTATACTAGTAAAAAAGGTAAAAAAGAAAAGGTTGCAGAAAGCCTCATGACTATAGCGCAGTGGTCGTTATAGGCCCACTGTGTCTGTAGCCTTTACGCCGTTTTCCGCTTTGATATCGTATGTTTTAACATTTGAGCCGCGACACGACAAAACCAACAATGTGGTTGTGCGCCCTACACAGACTCAGATCAGCCTGAGCATCCGACCATTCCGATCAGACTCTTCGCTAGGTGCGAGAAAGGTAGCTCAGAGTCTAAGCTACGTCCATGCGGACAGGGAAGACTCTGATCAGACTGGGCGGATGCCCAGGCTGATCTGAGTCTGCGCAGAGCACACAACCACATTGTTGGTTTTTTCGTGTCGCGGCTCATTTGAAACCAAAGCGACCGCTGTCATGCATGAAGAGTGTTCATTTCTTCTGAAATCTGTTTCCTTAGTCATTTTCTTTGGTAATTAAATGGCTTTGCTTTCGGAAATTGAATATTTCAAAAACTGATTTTTACAAATTGTTTCGAAATCCTGAATTTTGTGCACTTTACAAATGGGGTACTTATGTTCGTCGGCGCATCCTGTATGTAACATTAAGAATTTTGTCGAATCTTCTGATGGCTAAGTTGACGGACACATCTTATTTGGGGAGGTAAATAGAACAGTAAGATTGTTTGGGGGTTTGAAGAAAATTGATAGGGAATTATATCCTTGCAGATTGATTACCTTCCAGATAACATTCGGAGATTAGTTATTAATGTTCGACCGGGTACCGGCCTTTAGAACTACTTTCCTACGCTCTTTCTTTCCACTGCAGTTGTAGCTATAACGCACCGCTGCAGTTGCCTTATATGATCTTGAGAAACCAACAGACGCTAAAGAAACCTATAACAAACTTTGATGTTTATTTATGGCGTGTGGACATGTATGATTTTACTAAAATGCCATTTTATGTTGAACGGCATTGCCTTTTACGATACACGCTCCGCAATGGGCAATAAGAAACGTATCATCCAGCTCATACCAGACTTTCATCGAGCGAGCCTTGGATCGTCGGGGACCAGTAGCCGTACAGATGATGAATCTAAAGGCATGATGCTGGTTCCATTGGTCAGTAAATTATTTTTTATGACAAACCTTTGCCCCTTCAAAAAACAAAATGGCGGTCAAAGCAATTCAGTATTCATGTATCATTTCGCGGTATTGTGTACAGGCTCTCGGAAGGACACTTTAAAACATAAATGCAGATGGAAATATTTTTTAAATCCAAGGAATACGAATGTAATTTACAGTTTATTGAATCGTACCATTTAAGATATGGGATTTATAAACCTCGGGAGGGTCGAGGGTCCGAAAAAGAAGCTCGTCCTTCAGACTCGTTTCTTTATCGGATCTTCAAACCTCCCTCGGTTTATAAATCTCATATCTTAGATGGGACGATTAATAAAGTTTAACTCTATTTATCATATGACGTCGCATCTGTGAGTGTAATAAAGTTAAGCATTAAAAACTATAATCAACTAGTGGATTAAATATGCAAATTATGTCGTTACATTATGCGTTGACGTCCATGAAAATGTCGCGTTTTCTAATGGCGAACTCGTAACAATTTAGTGCAAAATGTGCTAATAAAATGCGAGTTTAGAGTCATATGATAAACAGAATTTTGTATTCGTGTTCCTGTATTATTGAATGTATTAAACAAGTTGGGGAAACCGATGAAATAATCGGCATAGCCTCGCATCTTATGTTTTTCCCCAACTCGTTTAATAAATTCAATAACACATGAGCACTCATGTAAGATCCTCTATATCCAAGAAAGGTAACAGTCACGAAGCACAAACCACGCCAGCCATCGAAAGAATCACGACTAATGTCAACTGGGTCAAATAAGGTTCCAACAAAAGGGTAGGTTCTCCTTACCATGAGAAGATATACCAAAGCTATCTGTGGGTAGATCAAATCCATCATTCTAAAGTAATATTCCCATGTGTTTCAACTCAATATAATATTCCAGCAAAGCTGGTTGTTTTGTGAAACACATCATTCCATATTTTAGTTCCGTTTATTTTTTGTATAACACACTGAAGTTTTGTTTAACCGCAAACTGTCCTTTCATATACCAGAGCCAATCTGACCTGGTCATACTGAAGTTTCAGGACCAGTCAATTGAATTAGCATTACTTACAGCCCTGGCAGCTGACATACCCACAGACAACTTAACAACATAAATTGTCAAACGGCTGTCAGATTAATTACAGGCACACATGTGGCAAAAATGCAACCTTATAAGTTCTCTAAATCAAAATGTCTTGCGTGGCCTTTTTGCACAAGTAAATATGAGCCGCGACACGACAAAACCAACAATGTGATCGTGCACCCAGCGCAGACTCAGATCAGCCTGGGCATTCGCCCAGTCTGATCAGAGTCTTCGCTGTCCGCATGGAGGTAGCTTAGACCCTTAGCTACCCTTTGACCATTTAATGAAGAGTCTAATCAAACTGGGCGGATGCCCAGGCTGATCTGGGTCTGCCAGGGGCGCACAACCACATTGTTGGTTTTGTCATGTCGTGGCTCATATAAAGAAAGAAAAATGTAAAGATGTTAAAAAATGATATTCAAACGCTGTTGCTGTTAGTGCAGCTCTCAATCGATATTAACGACTGACGCGACGAAAAGACGCCACCAAGCGAAGACAGGCGAAGACTGAACTCGAAACTTAACGAATTAAAACCACTTTAGAACTAAAATAAAGATGACAATAATTTGTAATTTACTGTTTGTCAGCAGAGTCCTATATTCCGAATACAAAACGTTTTCAGATGCATTGGTTGGTATGTTAAATTCCTCTTATTAGAATAATCAGTATTCGCATAATTCAATCCTTGAAAATGTGTTAAGGTACAACTCGGTCAGCATATAACCGTAGTCTTCGATTTTAAATACATCACAGTAAACTGAAGCATGTGAGCAAATTATCCAATTTTGTGTCTCGCATGTTAATACTTTTTAGACTGGACACCCGATCGGGCGGAGGGGGCGTAGTCAAACACAGCAGACCCAGTTCAGAAGCCGCAGAATGCGGCGTAAGACCAGGGTTAACACTGTTATGTTTGCTTGAGATATGAGCCGCGACAGCGGAAAACGAACAAAGTGGTTGTGCGCCCAACACATACTCAGATCAGCCTGGGCATCCGCTCAGTCTGACCAGAGTCTCCACTCTCCACATGGAGGTAGCTTAGAGCCTTCGCTAACCTTTTAGCACTTAGCCACCGGGGCTCAACTGGTGGTCTTTGTTTGCTCCAGTGTTCCAGTGGTGTTGCTGACGCCCCAGGGATCTCCAGGGTTCTCAACACGTTTTGGCTGTCGAGTCCTCATCCTTGCTTCATCACAGTCTTTTCTTGATTCTAATTGTTGCCCGTGATGACTCTCTGATTAGCTAGGGGACCTCCATACGAACCGAACTACCAACTGATTGTGTGCACCGCGGCGGAGGGTGAGGGTGAAGGTTTTGGCCGAGGAAAACCGGTTTAAACCCCCGAGTAGTTATTACTGACAGTCCCAAGGCGGTACTGTCGTTGCGGTTGCATTTGTTTTATGTTCGGTGCTGTTTGGTTTATTGTGTTATCATTTTAACCCTTCTGTGATAAAAATTGAAAATAGGTAAAAATAGTTGTTAAATGTTTTTCGTATAAATTAGTCTGTTGCAACCTTTCTGTTGGTCTAAATTATTTAGTTTGGTAAAGATAGCTGAGTTGCCACCTATTTGGGAAAGAGCTGCTGACTCGGCTTATCACTTGTAATTTATTGTTTGTTGGTATGTCTTTGTCAATCCTTCCCTTTGATGTTGGGGATAGGGTTTGGGATCTGATTAAGTCAGTTCCTGAAGTGTAGTTACTCTTTAAATTAGCGAACAGTCTGATCAGAAGGACAGATGCCCAGACTGATCTGAGCCTGCGCACGGCGCACAACCACTTTGTTTGTTTTCTCGTGTCACGGCTCATATTGTCTTAGAATGTCACTGGAAGAAACCCTAGTTTGGAGGATTCGGAGGTCTAACACAGCTTAAATCGTGTATTTTTGTGTCACACTAGCTATGTTCGGCTACTGGAGCTGCACCAGTGACCCTGGAAGTGTCAAGTGAGGTAAATTCGGACGGTGATATTTGTTTTTCCTATATATGTCAGTTGTTTGGAATTAAAACAAAATTAACTGGGCAAATAGTCATAATCCTGATGAGATGGCTCATTATGATTAAAATGATAAAATTAAAATAAACATATACCCCTGAATTGACAAATGGAATCATCCATTTGATAAGGATAAAATAGTCCATGGGCATAACTAGGTTAAAAAACAATTAAAAAAGCAATTCTGTCTATCATTTTAAATGCCACTTTGGCGACTTATTTGCAGCGTGGAAGCCGTCGCCTATTCTACTTACATGTTCAACTCTCCATACTTATTGGGTGTCATAATTTCTTTATGACAAATAGCTAACTTTTTTCCATATCTGAATAAAAATGTATTGTTTTTGTTCAAATTTATATTGTTTCCATTTGACACTTGTCTTTTATGCTTTATTTAAGTGGTGTATGATCTGCATACTTTGGCAAGTAAATCCCTCTTTCGACAGCAGAATAGTGCAATGGCATTATGTAGGTCACTGAATAGTGGTAGCTATCGGCCCGGGTACAAAATCCGTATCTACTGTTTGGTTACCGAAAGGCAGTGGGTCGAAATTGACATGAGAAATCAGTCATCACTTGCAAGATAAATTCAGTAGAAATGCATGTACTATTTGAGCCGCGACACGACAAAACCAACAATGTGGTTGTGCGCCCAGCGTAGACTCAGATCAGCCTGGGCATCCGCGCAGTCTGATCAGAGTCTTCGCTGTCCGCATGGGGGTAGCTTAGACCCTTAGATACCTTTTGAGCGCTTAGCGAAGAGTCTGATCGGACTGGGCGGATGCCCAGGCTGATCTGAGTCTGTGCTGGGCGCACAGCCACTTTGTTGATTTTGTCGTGTCGCGGCTCATTTAATGTTCTTTTCATTTGCTGTCGCAAAAAAAAAATCACGAAAAAGTAACTTACTTTGCGTCATAGGCATCCACTGAACGTCGAATCAAAGGCAAAATTTTCAAAGCTTAATTGTAAATCTAAACTGTTTAGATAAACGGATTCATTGTCTGGGCAAGAAACCCTGTCATTTTCTATACGATGCGAGCTAAGTCTTGAAGAGAAAGAAAGAACTTTGCGGGTCTAAGAATAATTCCCTTACTTTCAGATTAGACCTCATTTGCAAGAGCTTTGTCTTGCAGGGAATCATTTAACAGTTAGTCACAGTAGTTATTTTCCTTTGTATAAATGGTGCAAACAAGGAGTTTTATCATATGACGTCGCATCTGAGAGTGTAATAAAGCCATTTATCATATACTTTCACTAGTATTGCCCTTGATACTAGATATTTGGCCCACCCATTATAGCCCTGTCAGAAAGCGCTGTCCAGCCCTGTTGTCCAATAGTCAGGTGTAGGGCCGAGATCACCTCACGTGCAGGGCGGGACAGAAATATCTCAGCCCTTGTATCGGCCCTCAATTTTGGCGCTAACGTCAAGTATTGCCGCTGACGTCATCAAAACAATGCAGCGAGCTAAAAGACGTCTGCCGCCATGTTTTATTGCCGCACGTCGACTGGCTGAAAGTGGACACGCAGAGGCTTCGTAGTTTGTTCTAAAACCAGAAAACCATTCTCGGTAAGTTTTATTTTGTAATCTGAGCCATTTACTATTAAAATGCCAAACAATTATGATGTGTTTTCTTCATTTTGTGCTCAGTTGTACTTCCAGCTGAAAGAAAAATGGCGGCACGGCTCACCACCCATGATCTTCCGACTCGAACATCTTCATGTTTTTTTCAGCCAATAAAAAGAAGAAAAAAATTTAATGGAACAAAAATATTGCAGTATTTCTTACAAAAGTTCAATTTCCATAAGAAAGTATATGATAAAAAGATCATCACACGGTTGTTTTGATCCCATCCCGGATCTCAGCCCTCGGACCGTATCAGCCCTCGCCCTTCGGGCTCGGGCCGATACGGTCAACTCGGGCTGAGATCAGGGCTGGGATCAAAACAACCGTGTAATATTCTCTATGCATTTAAAACGATAATCCACTAGTGGATTAAATATGCAAATTACGCCGTAACATTATACGTTGACGTCCATAAAAACGTCGCGTTTTCTAATGGTGAAATCGTGACGTTTTAGTCCAAATTTTGCTAATAAAATGCGATTTTAGTGTTATATGATAAAAAGAATCTTGCATTCGTGCTCCTGTATTATTGAATTTATTAAACTCGTTGGGGAAAACCGATAAGATGCTCGGCAAAGCCTCGCATCTTATCTTTTTCCCCAACTCGTTTAGTAAATTCAATAATACATGAGCACTCATGTAAGATCCTCTGTGTACCAATAAACCTTTAAAATGACCTAGTATTTACCTGATTAGCTGCTGTTAGGCCACCGCCTCCAGCCTCCGGTGGCATTCTCCCTATGGCAACGATCCCATTTTGATCTTTCAGTGGAGTCACTAACCACGGTTTCTTGGTTACTGGTGGTGACGCGGTAGCTGGAGCCAAGTTAACTGCCGCTACCTGGCCAGAACTACCAGCAAATGTTGACTTTGGCTTTACATTAGACTGTGGCTGGTTTCCAGTATTTGGCTGTTTGGCTCTCTTGTAAACTATAAATTTTGGATCCTTCAGCAATAAATATCTGTTAATAGAAAGTTATGGTGTAGAACCGTGGCATATAATATATCTATATTTCAACCACAATTTCATAAACTTCCAAATATCGGAAGAATTTGAAATGTAGTTACAGAGATGTGAGCAATAGACTATATTTATCGCTAAATTGTAACGTCATGAAAACATCTAAGTCCTAATAAATGACACCTAGTTCCACCCAAAGAACCTACCCGGGGCTTTGTTTTTTTTACACCAACGACAAAGCTACAGAGCTATGAGGAATTAAACATGAAAATAATCTCATATGTGGTTACAGCTACATGAGCAATCAAAAAGTCTTTAACGCTAAACATTTACGTATAAGTTGATTAAAGGATGGACGGACGAACTAGACCCTAAAGATGAGAAATATACATGTATTCCCCTATCAAACTTCCTATGTCGCGGGGGCGGGGCGTTGCAGGGGAGTGTTAGTCGGGCAATGGTGCTGGTTATAACTTCCAGAGCCGGGGCGTTCTACTCATTTGGATAAAAGCAGGGACAGGGCCAACTGTGCTTGCAGTAGGTGCGCGTGGGAGTTGTTTGGATTTTTTTCTCTCGTCTATCATTTCTCTCTTTTTCTCCCGCTCGCTGTGAGACGTCTTAATAACGAGCACTGCGAGATGGCTGCGAAGCAGCCATCGAGCAGAGCTCGTATCTAGGTATCGCAAATACCATCAAGTATAAGTCTATGGAATCGAATTTGCGACGACCACCTTGCTGGGTTCTGAGTTTTGCAGTCGTGCAATTGAAATTAGTGCAAAAAATGGGGAACCACTGTCTTTTCTCCACACAGGTTTTTAACGACTGGTTTACATTTTAACAACTGGGATATGCTTTTAGCTGGCAATAACTCGCGATGCAGTCTGTCATTTGCGAACGCTGAATGTCACATGATTGATACAGCCAATCAGAGCCCTCTCAAGAAGTCGCTGGCGTGAATTGTAAACAAGGCGGCAGAAAGTTTTATTTTGAAACCAACTAACAAACCGCCTCGGAATCAAGGTATAAACGTGTATGCCCACGTTCAAGACTTGAAACGGCCACCAAATCGACCAATATCATGACACAACTAGGCCAGTTCAGTGGTTTTTTAGCGCCTGGAAACCTCAAAGCTTCACAACATCATGGGATTTCGCGCACAAGCGGTCCGTGTCATGGAAAATGCCATATTGTAGCTCTCCGTCTCACATTGGTCACAACCTGGCTATAGAGCAAGGTACAACAAAATAGACGATGAAAAAAGAAGCGCAATGCATTGGTCTCGCGAAAAGAAATCAAAGTTTTGTTAAAATTAGCAGTGGCAACTCACTGGCGCTTGAGTTTCAAAGTGTGCATCACTGTCATTACAATTTACATTCATAACGTGGTACTACCCCTGCTCGTTCAAAGCAAATAGTCTCTGGTAAAATTAAAATCACTAACCCGATAAACCTGGTATTGTCTGATATGCGGTGAACCTTGAAAAGAGTCCTGTAACGATGACAGTGCAAATAGAAACAGAAAAATGTTGACCTGAACACATGTTGCTGCAGAATAGTTTCTATCCGTATCAGCCTTCGATGTTGGGCCTTCCAGTGCACAGAGCCACAAAGAAAGGTAAAACCCAGCTATTCTACAAGCGCCCTGTGACACAACAACGCCAAACTTGAAAATCAGGGAAATTTGCAATTGTCACTAGTTTTCACGACCTGCAAAGTTTGGGTTCCCTAGTCCCTTAAAATCAATGTCGAGCTATTATTATTATTGGCTGGCACATCGCCGTCTCTTCGCTAAAAGGAGCGGCAGTAGTGTAGTGGATAACATGTCAGACTACCAATCTAGGGGTCGACAATTCGATCCCCTGCTTCTCCGGTCTTTCGGATGAGACTTTAAACCGAGCTCCAGTCTCCATATGACTTTGTTGGTGGGACGTTAAATCCGAGTTCACTCCCTCACTTTTCGCTAAAAATGGACTTGGTATACCAAATGCCGACCGTGAATCCAAGCCGCTTAAACTTGGTTTTCCTGTGATGACCAAGGAAATTCCTACACAGCATTTGAAAAGTCATACAAAAATGTGTTAACCACCATCATTTGACTGACAAAAAGTTCTAAAAACCTTTCTAAATCTCACTTTTTTTACATTCGTTGGCAACAGCCCGTTGCAGGTACTTAGCAAGTTTAATAAGTTTAATCTAACAAGTGCTTAAATGTTCCGAATGAAATATTGGGAAACCAATTTTATGATGACACATACCAGGTGAATGTAAAATATGGATTTATTTTTGCAACTAGGCCCTATGTATTCTGGGCTAGGAGTCATACTGTAACAATGAAAAAGAAGTGTGTGTACATGTGCGTCTGTGTGTCATTTTCTTTTCTCATCTATTCCCGCAACCCCTGTCTATCTATGCACACGACATCAAATTCAAAACAATGTCATATTGACGTTGACGCACCGCCCTACTGTTGCATCAAAATCAGTCTGGAGGCTTGTTTCTTCATTCCTTTTTTCTGGTCCCACCCTCCCCCTCCACTCCTGCTCAATCATACAATCATTGGGCTGCTTCATATGAAAACGTGCCTATTGACCAATGCAACCAGTAAAGCTTCAGTCTCGCCTGCACCTGCATGCAGTCTCTTTGCCCCATATTTAAGGAAATTATGCTGATTAGACTTGATGAATGTGCAGGCTGATCTGAATCTTCAGTAAATTTTATGCATATGTCTGACAGGACATTTTCTTATGACGCGGCAGTTTTGAAAAATGAAAGTAAATAATTTTCTCAAGAAAATCTCTTTTTCATTTCATGAACTAAAGAAATATGTATCATTCAGATACAGCGAAAGTCCAAAAATATCAAGAAAATTTTCATTGAAAGTATGATTGAGCTGTCAAAAAAGATAGAAAAAAGAAGAAAGGCAATAATAACTAAATATGTTTGACTAATCATTAATCAACGGTTACAATGAGGATTGACTAATCAACGGTTACGATGGGGATTGCTTATACCTTACCCTACAATCCAATGCTCATGTGCTCAAGTGCTTTCGAGATCAACAAGATGGCAGTATTGAAACTTCCGGATGAGTTCTTTGTTTTTACTGACTATACAGATGTGAACGGAACAATATAAATAGAATGCTGGTAATAATTGCTGAATGATGAATCGCAGCGGTAAGCATACAGTGCAATGATTTGCTATGTAATTGATTTGCTATGCTTGATATTTTGGCATCGGTAGAACATAATACAGCCAACTAAAAAGAAAAAAGATGTCCAATAACAACAAAAAATACGAACAGGGCCAATTATGTTCTTCATTGTAGAACTATGGGTTTCATTGATAGAGCCCGATCCCTTCAGCTTATTGATGAAGTCTACAGGAATTGGACTGTGATATTAAGGTGCATTACAGAGCAGGACATAGTGTAAATGTGTGTTGGTACAGTGATTTATTCACTATTTTGGGAATGGTGCCGGTTGCCACGGAATTGGGGAAAAGCGATCGCATTCTCCTACAAATTAGAATTTTGGAAATATGGCAAGCCATTTTACTATTTATTATGGAACGTAGATATCTCATTTGTTATATCAGACATCTAATATGTCAGTTAAGATATCTAATATAACATATAAGATATCTTATATAACATATAAGATATATTACATCCTATATAAGATATCTGATATAGGATATAAGATATCTTATAAAGGATATGAGATATCTTATTTAATTTTTCATATAAGATATATGTTATATGAGATATCTTATATGTTATATTAGATATCTTAATTGGCATATAAGATATCTAATATAACATATAAGATATCTAATATATTATATAAGAAATCTAATATGTAAAATTAAATAAGATATCTCATATCCCATTAAAATTATCTTATTTCCTACAGAAGATATATGTCATATAAGATATCTTATATACTATATAAGATATCAAGTATAGGCATATTAGATAGCTTATTTGACCTTTCCATAAGACACAACACAATATATAAGATATCTGATATAGCATATAAGATATCTTATATGACATATAAGATATCTTATTTAGTAAATCAGATATCTTATGACGCATATAAGTTATCTTATATAGGATATGAGATATCTTATTTAATTTTACATATAAGATATCTAATATAATATATTAGATAATTTATATAGTATATTAGATATCTAATATTCCAATTAAGATATCTAATATATCATATAAGATATCTAGTATAATATATAAGATATCTAATATAATATGTAAGATATCTTATATGAAAAAATAAATAAGATATCTCATATCCTATATAAGATATCTTATATCCTATATCAGATATCTTATATAGGATATAAGATATCTTATATGTCATATTAGATATCTTAATTGGCATATTAGATATCTAATATACTATATAAGATTATCTACTATGCATAATAAATAGTAAAATGGCTTGCCATATGGAAACCCTTCATTAAGTCTCAAGTGGTGGGATAGGGGACATGATACTGAATATATAGTAAATTTACAGTCAATTATTGCTATATATCTGCTATTTCTCCAAGCAAGCAAGTAAATGTATGCTTGTAAGATGGTCCCTAGAAAAATTCTTTCTGCAATTGGGAATTTTTCAACTTGCAGTTGGGAAAAAGGATACATTTTGAATTGGGACTGGTGCTTTTTATGGGCATCACTTATGTAGAGAAAAAAACACTGTGGTATATATTTTCAACTTTTACAGCCTAGCTGTAGAAGTGGCACCATCTTTTAGCCAAGGGTATACGTGAGCCCCTGCTCACTTGCTCTAGTTGGTATTGCACAGTCTCATTTTGACCACTTAGAAAAAGTGTGCAAATCTTGAAACCTGGGCTTTGGAGATGAATAGAAAATCAAAACTTCGTGACTAAAAACCATGATGTTTCACAAGTTCAACCTAAATCAATGATATATGATATGAAGCTGGCCACCAGGTCACCATTATTGTGTATTATGGGTGATCTAAGCAGCTGTCATCTCACTGTTGTAGGTTTGAGCCAAGAAGCCAAGCTCTCTTTGCAGATGATCATGTAGTTTTCTAGGGGATCATACATTTTGGCAACAAATTTGTACAACTGATTTAGTTGAAAATGACTCATATAATCTTGACTGGCTGTACAATCCATGTGAAAAACAAGCCTATCAGTTGATTGTCGAATTTCTGACAATAGAAAGCTAAACAGACAATTTCCATCTTTAAATGATATCAAGTATACATTTACAACAGTACATTCATATACTTCGAGGATTTGGTGTCACTTAGAAGGCAATGCCTTAATTTCATATTAAGTCAGAAAAACAAACATACTAATATTTTTTGCCCAGTTCATGCTCAGTAAAGTTGCAACATGATGATTCACGATCAATCTCAATGAAAAATGCAGTTTAAGTCTGATTAAGATGCCCAGTGTTCATACAACATGTAGTCAAATCTGTCTTAAGGGGTCATTAAGGGGCCTCACAAAAACTGGCTGCAGAGTCATGGCAGACAGGTGTACACTTAATAGAGGTTCATTGTCCTCTGAGGCCCCATAAGATAGGTGACCCTTAACAGAGGTACCCTTGAGACAGGTTAGACAGCATAATTTTTTTATATAATTTCATTATTTCATCTTACTTAAAAAATTTCGAGAGGTAGGCACTGATTAAATTTGATATTCACATTTGATAATCAGACAATCAGTCACTGTCTAGAGTTTGTGTCAGTCTTATGTAACAGTCCTGCAGTTGGTGCTGTCTGTTTTTAAGATACTAGGTTCAAGTCCTAGAGGATTGCATGTTAGTACTGGCACATATAACACTAGACAGCAATATCCAAATTACAGAATGCATTCTAAGATAAGAATGAAATAGGTTTAAACTGTTCCAATCTTTAGCCATATGGTAAGATGTCTCATAGGAAAGAACGAGAAGTATATACTTATGGGCTGTAAGGGAAATTACTTTTGATATTGTACTAACAGTGTATCACACTTGAAGATATTACATAAATATTTTTTTTCTTCAGTTTGGTGGTTTCAAAATGGCGAAAATTGCAAGACCGCTAACATTTTTGCACTATCTGAATCGACATACCTGTAATTGCTTATATGTTAGTTTATATGAGAAAAAGTTGCCAGCAGTGCTCGTTTTATAGGTAGCGCCTATTTATTTCATATTATAGCCTGAAATACTGTCTCAAAGGGCTTTTAAACCCCCAAACAAACAACCAACCCAATGTCGCCGTATAATGACACTTCTTGATTAAGTTTGTACATGAATGCATCATTGACTTTCCAAAATCGGTTAATTGCAGTTATATCAATCTTCTCAAGAAGTTTGTTTTATTCACACTGAAAAAGGCCAAAGGCCACAATATTTTTTAGCTTAGAGCAAACTTTTTGAAAACAAAACTGGTCTTTCATGCAATGGCTAATTCCTTCCTTACTAAATGTTTTCTTCAATAAAAAAGGAACTTCATAGTCTCTCTACGCAAATCTGTTTTACCGAAAAAAGCCCTTTGGCCGAAATATCAAAGTTCCGTTTTACTGAAGAAGGCCCTTTACCGAAATATTTGGATAGAGTGGACTAAGATATTGCTTATTTCCTTCCTATCAGAATATGTTTCAAAACTGTACACCATTTATGTTTTCAGCTTACCTGGTGGCGCCTGTGGAAGTTTTGATAGGGACCAAAGCATAACTCTGTAATCTTGCTAACACACTGGACAGTGCTGTCGGGTGGTGGCGCTTCACCCGCTGAAGTTTTAACACTTCTTGTAGAGCCCCAGTCTTTATATCTTTGATTGTGCCTCGACCTGAAAACATATTTACATATTTTTCAATAGTAGACTTGTCCATTCTTATTGTTTGGATGAGCCCATTTCCAGTTTTAGAGGTTTCTGGTGAATGTATTTGTATAGAAGTTCCTGTATGCATACATTGTGGACCGTGATCAGACGCCACGCTCTGGAGCGTCTGAACTGGGTCTGCTCTGTTTGCATTTGTCTCTAAAACGGGTGTTCGGTCTGAAAAGGGTAAAAGCCTGATGTGAGTAAAAAAGACAAAGTCTCTTCTTTCATTTCTAAGTAGCTTCTCAAAGAGGTTCCCTATTAATTTGGTTATAAGACGAAGAGTTTCTCTTCTGAAGTCGCCCCTAACTGTAAATCAGTCTTGTATATTTGAGCCGCGACACGAGAAAACCAACAATGTGGTTGTGCGCCCAGCGCAGACTCAAATCAGCCTGGGCATTTGCTCAGTCTGATCAGACTCTTTGCTAAGTGCTTAAAGGGTAGCCAAGGGACTAAGCTACCTTCATGCGGACAGCGAAGACTCTGATCAGACTTGGCGGATGCCCAGGCTGATCTGAGTCTTCGCTGGACGAACGACCATAGTGTGGGTTTTCTCGTGTCGCGGCTCATTTCAGCTTTGAGATGGGGTTTTCTGTACCGAAACAATTCCAGAAATCTAGAGACATCTTATAGGACGGTCCTAGAGTTTTGGGTTATCTACAAGACGATTCTGTGATGTCGAACGATTGGTAATGGGCCGAAAAATAAGCTGTTAACCGAGAACTCTGTCGACATCATAACAATAACAGTTACTGATGCTACTGATAACGGCCGCTGGCCAAGCTGATACTGTTGTCGATGGTCTCAGTCGACCGCCACTTTAGCAAATGAGCAGCGACACGAGAAAAACCAACAAAGTGTTTGTGCGCCCAGCGCAGACTCAGATCAGCCTGGGCATCCGCCCAGTCTGATCAGAGCCTTCGCTGTCCGCATAGAGGTAGCTTAGACCCTTAGCTACCCTTTAAGCGCTTAGTAAAGAGTCTGATCAGTAGTAAAGAGTCTGATCAGACGGAACGGATGCCCGGGCTGATCTGAGTCTGCGCACAACCCCTTTGTTGGTTTTCTTGTGTCGCGGCTCATATATGTACTGATAAATTTTTAGGGTAGTTAGGGTAATAACTGAAGGTGCCCAAATGTTTAGATTTTTTCAGTATGATAGACTTATATTATGACAGGTGACCTAGAATGATCAATGGCTTGGTCCAGGTGCAAGGTCTTGATGATATACAATACGAATTACTTTAATCAGATGTGCATGTGTCGCTAGGTGGCAAGTCTCGGCGGTCAGTGGGTATCGGTCTCCGAGCAACACTTATTGATGCATTCTGCATATAAATTCGCGAGCGCACGCGCCCCCAAACCCTAATCACTCAGCTCCCGTGTTCCGATAAAGGTTACAAGCAAGGGAATCTGACAGAGAGAGCCTGCAACATGTCAAAGTGATCATTTGAGCCGCGACACGAGAAAACCAACAATGTGGTTGTGCGCCCAGCGCAGACTCAGATCAGCCTGGGCATCCGCCCAGCTTGATCTGACTCTTTGTTAAGTGCTCTAAAGGTAGCTAAGGGTCTAAGCTATCTCCATGCGGACAGCGAAGACTCTGATCAGACTGGGCGGATGCCCAGGCTGATTTGAGTCTGCGCTGGGCGCACAACCACATTGTTGGTTTTGTCGTGTCGCGGCTCATATTTCATTCGAGGCACACTCAGCTAAGATTCGTGTCATTATGTCTTAGTTTTAGAATAGTTTCAAATTTTACCAGATATGAGTTAAAACGTTTACTTTAATATCAGTGTTTGCTTACTACTAGCTCCCGTGCAATAGAATTAGAATCAATATCGAAACAATGACTACTGGACTGGTGATAACAAAACGTACATAAATTCGGAATAGATGAGCCGCGACATGACAAAAACAGCAAAGTGGCATCCACCCAGTCTGGACAGTGTCTTTGCAGTCCATATGGAGGTACATGTAGCTGAGACACTGAGCTACCCTATAAGTGCACATCGGAGAGTCTGATCACACTGGGTCTCTGCCCAGGCTGATCTGAGTCCGGTTGGTGCACATGCGACGTAGTTGGTTTTGTCGTGTCGCAGCTCATATGTTATCATGAACGTTTAATTTTGCATAGACAACTTAGCAATTCTCGCGAATGCCAACTGATAGCTCGTTATAATGTATCAGTAGTAGATAGATATCTGGATAAAGTTTGAGACCAAAGCTTCAAACAATAACTGCCGATCTTACTCGAATGAGCATTTCCCAGCCTTCCCTGCAACATATCGGTGCGGACAGTGTCTCCTTGAAATGATTATTCGAGCTACTTCGGCAGTTATTCTTTCAAGTTTTGTCCGTCATTCCGCGTGCCAAATTGGCTTATTCGACTTAGCGTTTTGTGTTTTACGATCGTGAAGTTTTTCATGCTAAGAATCGTGAGGCGCTGGGTTTTTTCGTGCTTCAAATTTCTTAACGTGCAGCAGTTTCCCAAAAGAAAAAGTGTTTCACGCCAATAATCGTGAATCACAAAACGCTAAGTACGATACGCTAAGTTTAATACGCTCATTGCTAGTATTTGGTGCACGGACCAAGGGCGTAGCTACCTATACGCAAATACGCAGGTGCGTATTGAAATTTTGTCAAATCGACAAAATTTCAACGCACACCTGCGTATTTTCATGCTGACATGTTGTTAATTGGGCGAAATTTTAATACTAACTGCCAACAGTTAACTGACACAAAAATTGGAAATATCTTAGCGGCTTAACCCCTTATTATTGCCCTTAATGAGTATAAAAACATGATTGTGCGTACAGTGTAACTGCCTCTAGCTACGCTTAGCTTATGGGTATTATATGGCGGACAAATTTAAAGAGTAACTACACCTTAGGAACTGACTGAATCAGATCCCAAACCCTATCCCCAACATCAAAGGGAAAGATTGACAAAGACATCCCAACAAACAATAAATTACAAGTGATAAGCCGAGTCAGCAGCTCTTTCCCAAATAGGTGGCAACTCAGCTATCTTTATTGAACTAAATAATTTAGACCAACAGAAGGGTTACAACAGACTAAGCAAATTATACGAAAAACATTTAACAACTATTTTCACCTATTTTCTATCATTATTATTATAGAAGGGTTAAAATGAGAACACAATATATCAAACAGCACCGAACATAAAACAAATGCAATCGCAACGAAAGTACTGCCTTGGGACGGTCAGTAGTAATAACTACTGGGGGTTTAAACCGGTTTTAAAGGTTGAAAGAATAGCTGTCGATTCATCTCCAATGAGCACTTTCCTGTCCTCTACGCATAAAATGGGAAAGATCGCTGTAGACAGTGCCGATTATTTACGTATTTCTATGATCGGCCTTTATTGTTCAGTCTTTTTCTTTCTTTCTTTTTTTTCATGAAGTGCTCGTTTAACTAAAATTGTCATATAAATCAAATGTGCGAATGATCGTTATGCAGAATTTTTTCGTGCGTCTTTAATCACATGACATCTTGTTCTTTACATGAGATCATGCCTTAATGAGATTTAAATAATAGCCAGGGCTTATGAAGCAATTATGAGACGCTGACTTTAATTAACATTCTTTTTCTTGATTAATTTACATGTCTGTGAGTCAACAAGCGAAACGGCTGAGGACTGATTACATAAGACTCCGCTCTTCGACGTGAAAATGCGCAAAAATGAGATGTCAACTATCCCTGCGCATGTACGCAGTCTAATCAGAGGATTTGTTTCTATTAGTAGTTAAAAAAATAATCTTTTTAGGTGTCAGTGAAAATTCAAATCAGTCTGGGCGGATGTTCATCCGCGCACGCTGATCGGAGTCTTCACTGCTCACAGTTTTTTAGCGCTGCTTATATGTGTGAAAAGTCGCGACCCGCCTAGTTGCACTGGCTGAAAGCGGGCGGTATTGTTTCAACGTAAGGTTAGATGAATTAATTAGAATTTTTATTACGTGAGCGTGTATACAATAATATGAATGACACGCTTAGTTTTGGTTTTGGTAGTTTTGGCTTTAATACTTTCACATACACAGTGAAAAAGCTCACAGATTTTAAGTTCGGCTGCCAGACCATTTACCGTTGGTTGGTTGGTTGGTTGAGTTTGGTTTAATGACCCTTTGAGACAGTATTTCAGTCTATATCGGGCCGTCTCCCAGAGAGAGGGAAAAAGAAGAGAAATGATAGACGAGAGAGAAAAATGTCCAAACCACCCCCACCCGCACCTACTGCAAGCACAGTAGGCCCTTGTCCTACTATTATCCAAATCAGTAGGACGCCCCGGCACCGGAAGTTACACGCAGCACCATCGCACCACCCGACCACCCCCGACCATTTATCGTACAAAGTATGGGATAGCACTGTCTTAATATTGAAAATGACTGCATATATAAAAAAAACTGCTTTTCCCCGCATTTATATATTTTTCGCAGCGCAGCCGAGTTTAATTTCACATTTGTTCCACATTTTACAAGATTTCATTGGTCAAATAACGCGTTTGTCAAAATTTAACCAATAATATCAAAGGTCAATGTATATTTAATCGTTTTTTTCCCCAGTTGTACTTCACTGCGTGAATACTAGCACTCTGCCAGATGTTAATTCAGAATGTTTCTCTTGTTTGTAAATTTATCGAAAACAGACGCAGACATTCCAAACTTTCTTTTTTCAGTGTAGATCTACTTTTGATTTCTGCTTTCGTTTTGATACACACAACCAAACATTCCATCATGTCGCTAACTGTTTTGGAATCAGGTTAATCTCAAGATTGACAGCGGTCCATTTTGGAATTTCAAATTGGACAGCTCAACCTTGAGACAGGTCATTGTCGCAACCCAGTGTCAAAATTACGGTTGCGAGTGCCTACCGACATAGCTCACTTGAGTCATACCAATAAAAGTTTTTGTCAACTCCTCACCTAGAGACATATTACAAAACACACATGAATCATAGCAGAAGCAGAAGCAGCTCAGCAGAAGCTTCTAGCTCGCAGTGAAAGCGTATCTGAAGTGGCATGATCGCCAAGTCACGGCGCTTGTTTTGACCTTGCTTAAAATTTACGTAGCGGAATCGCCGTGGACACAAAACGCAATGGAGGCGTAGTAACAGCGCAGCACGAAATTCATGAAAGCAGCAGTATTGAGGCAGCAGCGCAAGCAACGCAGCACCAGCGCAGTGAAATCTAGCTGACACAGTCTTATATTTTCCCCAGCGCCTTGAGGATTCGTACACGACCCCACGTGGCTAAGCTTCTGCCACGCTCTTTGTGCTCCCGTTGCGCTCTATACGCTCTCATGGTGCTCTTGCCGCTTCCGCTGCGACTCTGTTATTTATGAACAGCGCAACCACGACGCTTCCGCTGCGCTCTTGGTGCTTTATCTGCGCTTCCTTTGCTCTTGTGGCGATCTGGACATGAAAACGCCGCGTTTCCACGGCGATCGTCATTATTTCCTCGCGCCCAAAACGTTTCAGTACTCGATTCTCACGTTTACTTCAAGATGCCACCCCCGTCAAAAGCAGAAGGCGAAATCCACACCCAGGCCTGGTCAGGAGACTATTTTCACGCAGCCTGTATCGCAGGAGAGGGTATCCCGACTCCTGCTCCTCATGCCCTTGCTCTTTAAACTGAGCCAGACACTGAGCCAGACACGCACCTTTCAGAACGCCGAGCAGATGCCCAAGTTGAGCCTGAACAGCAAGGAGAACAAGACAAGGTGTATAAAGTAACTAGTTCATGATTGCAAGCAATCTTGTTTGAAGGCTGATGGCTAACTTCTGCTGCACCCCGATTCTCCGCCGATTTACACAGAAGCAATCACAAAGCACAACACAAGCGCAGCATGAGCGCAGCTCCGCACTTAGGTGTTTTCTTGTGTTTTATATTGATGCTCAAATGCTCAATGTATGACACTTGACCTTTCCGGTGACCTTGAACTTGGAAAACTATATAGTCACCAGAATTATTATCAGTGCCTCATACCTAGCAACATATGTCACAATAGATGCTTCTTGTCTCGGGCACTAGAGGTTATTTGCAATATATTGTTATAGTCCATGTGTGATATAATTAATTAATATTTACCATTCTCATTTTGCCACAGACAGGTCACATTTGACACCATGAGAAAATCCTCCTGAGTCTGACTGATGTTGCTACTGAACCTACTCCCACCCCACTACCCCAACCCAGCTCCTACCTACCGACGTTCCATCCAATGGCTGAGTCAAGCTGCCACATGACAGGCAGAAGTTCACCAAGTATACAATACACAGAATACACAGCAAGCAACATTGGGGCGCCAGAGATAGCAATATGGTTGAAAAGTGAGAAAAGAATTCAACTTAAGTATCAGAGCGCAATTTCATATGCAGCCCGCCCGGTTTCCCGTTTCGTGTGCGCCAAAAAGACTATATCCGATTGGGCTCGTGTAAAAAGAATCCTTAAGACATGTGCTTACAGAAAACACTCAAATTAACCTGATCAGCTGCACAAAGTGTGTAGAGACTCCTATTGATTCATTTAAGATTTGTCAGGATTCATAGATTATAATTGAGCCGCGACACGACAAAACCAACAATGAGGTTGTGCGCCCAGCGCAGACTCAGATCAGCCTGAGCATCCGCCCAGTCTGATCAAAGTTTTCGCTGTCCGCATGAAGGTAGCTTAGACCCTTAGCTATACTTTAAAGCGCTCAGGGAAGACTCTGATCAGACTGGGCGGATGCCCAGGCTGATCTGAGTTTGCACTGGGCGCACAACCACATTGTTGGTTTTGTCGTGTCGCGACCCAATTATGTGGAAAGTAAAAACTGGTCAGACTTCTCGGATGCGCAGGCTGGTCTGAGACTTCTTTGTTCACACATACCATATGATACCTTTTCATGCCAATCAGAAACCCGGGGAGGTCAGTGGCTTAAACACGTCCCTAGTAAGCTGGCAGTCCAAGTTCGAATTCCGCTAGAGGCACTCCCCCCCCCCCCATTTTTAAACCAAAACCTTATATCACACAGCCATTCTTATCACCATCCATCGGCTTGATATGACTGATTTGCAGTCAAAAATCATGCATCTATACTAACCTGTAATTTTATCCAAGGCCCTAGGAGCGGAGAATATGAAGTAGGGATCAGATACGGGGACAGAAACAGATACAGGTCTTTTCTTCGCAGTGCTAATCTTCTGGAGAAGGGCCACGGGGTCACGTATATCACTGGGGTCAAATAACGTCATGTAGCTCTCCCCTTGGATCAGTAAAGTACCATTTGTCTGAAAAATGAAAACGTATATCAATGTTGGAACGTAATGGTGGCAAGCAAATACTCTGGTGCATATTGCAATTTTGTCAAACTGACTTTCAATACATACTTGTCAAACTGACTTTCAATACTCTATACCTGAGTAGTTGCATAACCATTATATATTCGAGAAGCTCATGTAACCCAGTAGGTTAAGCGCTGACCTGATGATTAAGCAGTTCGCGCCCCGCTAGAGGTGGAATTCAAGCGTAAAAAGGAGTTCCATTGCGCACAGCCTTTCATATTTATCCACCCAGCCTCCTAATATGACTGAAATACTGTTGAAAAGGATGTAAATTTGCAAGTCATCCACACATCTATAAAAATTCTAGACAATCAATGGTACCTCATGCCAAGGCAAAAATCCGCATTTCAATTCTCGCAGCATTTCAGGTTCAAGGGTACATCTGTATGTTGCTGCATAATTGAGCCGCGACGCGAGAAAACCAACAAAGTGGTGTGCACCCAGCGCAGGCTCAGATCAGCCTGGGCATCCGCTCAGTCTGATCAGAGTATTCACTGTCCGCATGAAGGTAGCTACCCTTTAAGCGCTTAGGACCCTTAGCTACCCTTTAAGCGCTTAGGGAAAACTTTGCTCAGACTGGGCAGATGCCCAGGCTGATCTGAGTCTGCGCCGGGCGCACAATCACTTTGTTGGTTTTCTCGTGTCGCGGCTCAATTCTGTTTGCTTCCCTGGACAATGCTCCCTTTCTAAGTTGGGTAAACTGAAAACACTTAATATCTGCGGTATCAAAATTTCGGGGTTTGGTTGGTTGATTTGATGCTTAACGTCCACGGTAAACAACTAAGGTCATGTCGGGACGGTCAGTTAACCTAACAACACTATTCCTGGGCAGGCTTAGACCTCCTAAGCGGTTAACCAGTACTAAGTGCACATACTTTCGCCAGTAACTGACAACTGCCCTTCTTGAATCAGCGGAAGGAGAAACGAAAGTATGTGGCCAGACCGGGATTCGAACCAAGGACCTCTGACTTACGAGTCAGGTGCCCTACCGATTGCGCTACCCGGCCCGGCAAAATTTCGGGGACACATAAAAATGACACATTGGCGCAGACCAGGTTTGGCGTTTATAATATCCAGGGTTCCAGGTAATAAAGAAAATTTGACGTAAGTTTGTGTCATCTTTGTTTTCTTTTCTATTTGACTTTTCTATTCTAAGGGAATGCAACAATGTATAGATAAATGGGACGGTATAGAAACTATCTCGAATACTCATCAGATATCCCTCTTTACCTTAACCATGTGTTAACCTCGTAAACGTATAAAATATCAAATATTGGCGGGCTTATAGTTTTGCGCTTTCTGCCTTTACCGTCAATATCGCCAAAATTAAGTAACCGCCAAATATAAGTGTTAATACAGTATACACTTAAAGGAAATAACCTGCTGCTATGGGAGCAAGTAATTTCCTGTACGAGGTTCATCCAAAAAGTTCTTCACTGGCTTTATATCTCAAAAACGAAAGGTGATATTCACCCAAAATATAAATCAATCAGTAAACCTGATTTTATCACTTAGCTGTAAAACACTGATCCTTGTATCAATGACATAACATTCACAATCTGCTTTATAAGAAGGGTGCCCTTACCCTACTTGCGAATTAGCAGATGCAACTTCGGCAATGTCTAGTTAAGGGATGCCTATCATCGCTGCCGGATGCCTACGATATCGCAGGTACTAATCAATACAGCGAAAAAAAAATCCCCAAATTATTCTGTGCATTTTATAGAGATTACAGCATTTCATAATCTCAACATTATTCAAAAAAACGTCATACGAAAATCACGTTCTAAGTACAACAGCTTCATAAATGCATGTTTCCATTTCTGAAGCATATATTTACTGCAGTAGATCATGGCAATGTGATCGTAATCAAAATTTAAAAAAAAATGACATCTTTAAAATGAAGGCACAGTGGGTCCTTGAAAATCACGTGACTGTGTATTTCAACATCTTTCTGGGATACCATAGGTATCAATCGTTTGCATTGCATATGACAAACAGAAGTCGCAGATTTAATGTAGTGTCCCACAGAATGCAACAGACAGCAACCTTGAAAATTTCAGAATCCTGCGATATGTATTTGATGAGATATGCAGCATGAATCCCAAGCCAGCAGAAAAACAAAAATCATGAAAATAGGCCAGTGTCAAATACTAGGTCGGTATTTGAGCTTATAACTCAACCAAATGGCACTGGGACACGGTGAATGCTGCAGAATATATAATCGTGGCTAAACCCTGTATTCAGTTTTTATTTGACTGACTCAAAGTCGCAGTCTGCTTTTTTCGAACAAGCTGAAAAGCTGTTATGGCCGGGTTGGCCATTAAAGAGTTTTATGACCTTGAGGTCTAGTGACATAATTTAGGAGGCTGTCAATCCGAACTATACGGTTGATGAAACAAAGGTTTACCTGTATTCTAATTGTATGTGTTGTCATTAATGATTTGTCATTAATGATATATGTATGTAGTCTCTATGATATATGTAGGACAAGGGCGAGGAAATCATAATATGTAGGATAAGAGCGAGAAAATCATAAAGTCAGCTTGAATATGGGGCTATGAGAACCTTCAGATGTTTGAACGCATTCATAATTCATTTCTTAGAACAATCATAAAATGTAAAAAAAAGTACACCACTATACATGCTCTATGGAGAACTGGGTCGTTATCCCATTGAAATATCTATTAAAGCAAGAATAATTGGCTTTTGGACAAGGATTGTCACCGGTAATCAACTAAAACTTGTAAATCTCTTATATCAAAAATTACTCCTTACTGGTGGGCAAAAATTCAAATGGATAAGAAATGTGCAAAGTATCTTACAGGAAGTAGGCAGGTATGATATATGGCTTAATCAACATCAAAACCTATCTGTAAATTTTCACCATAAAGTTAAACAGATACTTATAGACCAGTTTACACAGAAATGGCATCAATCTTTAAACGAATCTTCAAAAGGTAGGAATTATAGCCTAATTAAAAGTGACCTAGAATTCGAAGAATATTTAAGCATTCTACCGCGAAGCCAATACCTCTCCTTAATTAAATACAGAACAGCTAATCATTATTTACCAGTAGAAACACTCCGATGGCAAGGAGTTGATATCACCGATCGAAAATGCATCTTGTGTGACAAACAAGATACGGCTGATGAATTCCACTACCTATTAATCTGCCCTGCATTCAAAGAACAAAGACAGAAATATATCAACCCTTATTACTATAAAAGGCCAAATGTATTAAAATTTAAAGAATTATTTAGTTCAAGATCGCCCTCAAAACTTATGAAACTTAGCAAGTTCGTCTATCTTATTATGAACATGTTTAAAAGGCAGTAGTATCCCTTGGCAAGCGCTTGTGGACAGGTCCGATCAATGGCCGGCCTCAAAATGAAAATAAAAAAAAATGAGCAGCCATTTGCACGGTTCACGCTAGTCTGATTACTGCACTGACGTGGACCGTGTAAGGGACTGTTCATGAAATGGACTGGTATTTGCCGTGTCGTGACTGGGCGGGATCGGAACTGTCTACACTCCGGTGTTAAGGGTGATAAATATTATGAATATTATAAATATTATAGCTCTTAGGATGTGCTCACCGTCTATGACTTTTAATATGTTGCTAAGAGGGACCTTAGGCAATCGATGGGGGCGGACACTCAGGTTAGGCTGCGCCTTTGCGCGATATGATCCGGGTCCTTTATGCTTTATTATTATTTTTTATTTATATTTTTTTAGCAACAGATTCAGAGGCAGTAATAACAAGCACAGGGCCCTGGACAGATCGCGCAGACGCGTAGGCTGGCCTGTGTTTCCGCTGTATATACATGCCCAAGGTTCCTTTCCACTTGACGCTGACTATACATGTATCGGGTAAAACCAACTGTAAATAATGAATCCAAAAAGCTTATATCTATCTATACTGAAAGTAAAATCATACAGTGGAAGTCTATGAATTGGGACAAATGCGCCGGTGCGAACAATGCAGAACAGGATCAGACGGCTCCTAAACCAGCAGTCTGATCAGGGTCTGCACTGCCTGAATGTCATCCCGCTTGCATATTTCGGGCATATTACAGCCATGCAATACCAGGCTGGTCCATGTTTATGAAATAATGATAATAGTGTGTAGGTGTCCCAATATTTAGAGTTCCTGTGGCACCTGGTGTCTCCATCTGTCTACCTGTCTACAATACCGTTATGAAGAAAAAATACGATAATAATAATAATTAAATGATATTCTGTTTGGAGCAGTCTGGTCTTGTTTTGTGCTGATTGAATATTTAGTGACAGGTAGTGTTGATCCATACTAGGCTGGTCAGTGGGGCCCATCGTTGAATCAGCGTTGATTCAGCATTGATTCAACGTCAGAACGTTGAATCAATGTTGATTCGATGTTGATTCGACGTTGTGTGCCTGTAAGGGGCTATATCATCAGCATAAACAAGACTGGGCGAGCATTGGGTGGTATTTAAATAGTTTGCTTAATATTAAAAGAAAACAAAAAAAAAAAAAAAAAAAAAACATATGGTTAGTCTTTCAGAAATGTTTAGTTGTGTTTGTAGGTCAGTATATTCAAATTTTATTACAGGCCCGAACTTTGAGAGTGTTTTTGTAACTTTTCTTTGTTCGCTTATCTGTCTTGTCTTTATTATTACGCCAGTTTTTCTTTATCCACCTGCACTCTGTGTGGGATCCCACTGAGCCGTCTCGATGAGGCGATTCATCTGGGATCCATCATGGGGTGTGGTGGCTGCTTGATTATCGGACTCAAAGTTTTGGCCTGTCTATTGAAACACTAAATATTAGTATTTTTATAATACCTTCTTAACATCATACTTGACATATTTTGAAATTATATCCGTTTTTGTAATATTCCATTCACTAATCAAAATATGATCACACTTGCACGCTTTCCAGCGAATCACTTGGACGGTTCCATTTGATCACGGTTGATTGCCGCTTTATATGAGGCGTTTTCAGTAATTTGCAACGTGCCTTCCCTGGCTTTCAATGGAACCTTCTAAACTGGTTTGACTGGTTTATTATTAGTAGCTTGCATTTATTAGTTTCTTTTCTACAGTAACTTTGCAAATTTTGAGAACCATATATCATTAAGTGACATCATAAATATTAAAAAATGTGTACTTGAGGACATTTCTTCTAATTCCCAATATTGCAACTCTTACCTGTTATTTTGGCAAGGGTTGCAATAAGGAAATAGAAGGCTATAGAATTCCTCTATTCCTCGTTCTTGCCCGTGGTCCTTGCATTTCGTTTCGGTAAGGGACGCAGGCGAGGGGGGTTATCTTTGTAAAGGAACTAACTCTCTCTTTAAATGCATACTTTTGTTATAAGTACTATTTCATGCTATCTCTAACGCCATGTCTCCTCCATCTGCACTGTATTCATCTATGATGAAGCCTCTCCTTAAAACGAGTTTTTGTGTGTGTGTCTGTGTGTGTCTGTGAGTATGCGTGCGTATGCTTTTGTGTATGTTATGAGTGAGAAAGGGCATGCGTGCATGTGTATATGTTGGTGTGTTAGTCTGATTCCTGATCTTCTTTAGTTTATAAACATCTCTTCTTATCTGACACATATTCATGTATAGCCGCCATGATACTCTGTTAATTATTACCAAAACATTTGCTCATATGTAACTGTATTATGTTATCTGAGCTTCTAATAATAAAAGTCTATGTATGTGTAGCTACACGAAATCGAAATACATTGCAACGCTATATTTTACGTTTGATTTATTTTGGGGGGTTTTAAGTTCCTTTGATACTTTATTTCGAGTCATCATCGGGAGACAATGAGACAGAAAGAGCGGATGAAAGAAGACGAAGGATGGACACGATTAAAAAAATCACTATTCTGCACCCACTGCAAGATCAACAAGGTCGTGCCCTTTAATAGGACGCCCTTCTGACGCATTGCTCGTGGAGAAATATGGAAGTTTTCATTCAAGCTACCTCGGCAATTATTCCTCGTGTCAAGCTTTATTCGTCATCTGCATCCAAATCTGAAGTTTATCCAAATACCCATAAGTCTATGCTCCAAATATGAGCGGTCGAAACGAGAACATCGTTTAACTCTCATGAGAATTACACGATATTTATTAATTGAACTGCATTTGAGGCATAAAGTGTGCCGTCGTCTTTTTGATCTTGCTGTTACTTTACCCTCGAAGCAGTTTATGAAAAAAGAAAAGAAAACAAAACTCGTTTTTTTTTTTTATTTGTTTCCTTTTTTTCTTTTGTTTCTTTTTTCAGTTTGGGGATTTTGATATCAAACGCTGGAAAACTGGAGAAATGATTCCTGGGCTGATTTCAAGTTTAATATGAATACATTTGCACCAGCGTAAAAAATGAATGCTTTGCCAACACATATAGGTCGAGTTATTGTTTGATTAAATATGGTGATTATATAAGATACTTAGCAGTGGTAAGCCAAACAAAGAAAATGTTTTCTTACATGAGCAGCAGAAACAAAAACATGGAGCATATTGTCAGCAAAAACAGTTGTCATAACCTTTAACAAAAATGTCTTCTTAGTAACCTTATACAGTAATTTCCGTACAAATTGGAACAATTTTTTCAATTACCGTATTTTTTCTAAAATTTTAAAAAGTTTTAACCTTCCGCATGTATGTCAAATGATCGCTCGCAGAAAGTCGAACCTTTGAAAACCTGATCGTCGCCCAAAAAGTATGTCCAATTATTTGAGCCGCGACACGAGAAAACAAACAAGATGGTTGTGCGTCCAATGCAGACTCAGATCAGCCTGGGCATCCGCCCAGTCTGATCAGAGTCTTCGCTGTCTGCATGTATGTAGCTTAGATTCTTAGCTACCTTTTAAGCGCCAGCGAAGAGTCTGAGGGGACTGGGCGGATGCCCAGGCTGATCTGTGTCTGTGCTGGGCGCAAAACCACTTTGCTGGTTTTGTCGTATCGCGGCTTATTTAAGTGAACTACGTTACCGTTACATTTCTTAAAGTTAGGGCACCGAAAAAAAGATGCCGCGAGTGAACTTAAAATGTAAAACAGATGTGGTTTCACAATGCAGCAATCCATCCAAAAGATGCAGATGGAATGAAAAACAGTGTAGACCCTGAGCAGTCTGATCCTGGTCTGCCCTGTCTGTCCATATACCATAGACGTTTTGCTTAGACGTTAGACGTTATGTTTTTGATACAGAAGACGCGATAAAAAAAAGAAATTAGACAATGAAATACGTACATTTTACTTCGAGCAGACACGTAATATGGCGTTATTGTGATGTATTGCCACTTCCCAATGTGGCGCTCATCTATTGCCGGAAACAGAAGTACATGTATCAAGAAAAGATCTGGCAAATATGTCAAACCGATACACTTGAACCGCGACGCGAGAAAACCAACAATGTGGTTGTGCGCCCAGCGCAGACTCAGATCAGACTGGGCGGATCTGGCAAATATGTCAAACCGATACACTTGAACCGCGACGCGAGAAAACCAACAATGTGGTTGTGCGCCCAGCGCAGACTCAGATCAGACTGGGCGGATCTGGCAAATATGTCAAACCGATACACTTGAACCGCGACGCGAGAAAACCAACAATGTGGTTGTGCGCCCAGCGCAGACTCAGATCAGCCTGGGCATCCGCCCAGTCTGATCAGAGTCTTCGCTGTCCGCATGAAGGTAGCTTAGACCCTTAGCTAGTCTTTAAACGCTTAGCGAAGAGTCTCATCAGCCTGGATGGATGCTTAGGCTGAACTGAGTCTGCGCTGGGCGCACAACCACATTGTTGGTTTTGTTGTGTCGCGACTCACTTGTTTTTAACTTGTTGTTGTTGTTGTTGTGTTGTCGCATCACGTCCACGGTCATGGCGGGACGGTCAGTTACCCTAATCACACGGACAGGCTTAGACCTCCTAAGCGGTTAAACAGTACTAAGTGCACATACTTTCGCCAGTAACTGACAACTGCCCTTCTGGAATGTCAAAATACGAACTTCCGACTGCGCTACGCGACTGGACTGTTTTTTTTTTTACCTATTGAAAATTGAAAAGAAAGCAACTAACGCAGATAAACTTTGAAGGCTTTTTGTGAAAGCTATACTTGTAATACTATAATTTAATTCTAATAACACTCAGGAGTTATGGTTCTTTAAAAGGTCCAAAATCACAAATTCTCAATTTTGAATAGTGACCAGAGGCTAATGGTTCGACAAAAAAAAAACAACAACACAAAAACATGTACCAGCAGTCATTGCAAATATTTTATCAAAGGAAAGGACAGGATATGATAAAGTTCATATTTGGCCCCCAGAAAATTCATTTTCCAAAAGTTCTTTTTCGATAATAAAAATGTATACTCAGAACAGATGGATGACGCGATTTTACGTCCTTTTCAAAAGTATTTGAGTCATATCAGGACAATATGTGGGTGATAATGAAAGGCTGTGTGCACTGGAACCCCTTTACAGTTGGAAAGATTTCCGCCTCCAGCAGACTCCGAACCCGGGACCGCTAGATCAGTAGGCCAGTGCTTAATCTACTTAGCTACCTCGGCTCCTAATATACATCGGAACGTTCCAACCAAGAATGTAACAGTAAAATACAAAATCAGCCAGTTCTTGCATAGCAAAGTTTTCACGTGCTCTAATGACTCAATTTACGACTTTTCATATGCAAGTGGCAGGGCAATAGTCCGTCAGTACATAAAAAAAGCGCCAAGATCGCGTTTACAGTTATCAATAAAAGACTTGTACGGAATTGTTATACAAATTCGAATATTGTAAAAATGGAAGTACAGACGACATCGAGCGAAAACTTTGATTTGATTTTTGCTTGAGAACTGCTGCTAAAGGTTGGACAAAAATAGCTGATCATGGCCTGAAACGAAGATTTTTATAGACATGCGTAGTGCGTGTAGGAATCAGCAAGGTAATGGGGCCAAAAATAGCATTTTCCCCAATGCATTAATCTTTGCAAGGTCCCGTGGGTGATATTGAAAACCTCGGCCTTCAGCCTCAGTTTTCAACATCTCCCGATGGACTTTGCAAACTTTAACGCATGAAAAACCATATCAGACTTGCATCTTTATCCAAATACCACCGCAAATTCACGAGTATCTGCTGGCCTTAATGTTTTCACAAGCTCTCAAATGTCATTGAAGCCCCAGACTGCCAGTTTACACGCAAATGGTCATAGTTTTACTGCGGCTAGAAAACATGTCGTCTAAGAGGGTTTCTCTACGTGCGGTTTTCAAACTTTAGGGGCACAAATCTGAGCAGTTTTCACAGGAAATGATCTAAGTCTGATATAACAAAACTGTCTGCGTTTGCAACATCTTTTTATTTTCTCCACATAAAAAAATGCCCAGATCTCCACTCAATGACATACTCAACATATGTTGTGTGTATTCATTTCTATCTAGAACACAAGGAATAATTTAAATTTAGTTCACAAAGCATTTTGATCTGCTGGATTTGTTTGGGGTTAGCGTCTCTGGACTTGCAAACTTGAGTGGGTGGGGTACCTGGACAAGTCTTGCGAAGTTTACAGGTGATAAGCAGTGGTTTCCAGCGTAAAAGTATTTCTGGTCAGTTTATTATGGAACAAGAGCTAAGAGCTACCTTCCGCATGCATTTGTAAAAACAACAACAACAAAAAAACACTATAATCATAGTAAGCCGAATCCACTATTTGTTTTTTGTTGTTTAGCGTTTAAACCAATCAGTCAGTTTGTCTAATAAATTTTATTCTGACAACCCTTCAACTGGGTGACGCAGAAATAGCCAAAATCGGTATAGTACTTAATAAACACTATTCATTTGGTGCATACAGGCAATCCCCAGTATGTACCTACTGGTCGCCCATGATTCCTTCGGCTGCCGAAGCAACTGGAATTTTGAAATAATTCAGGAAGCCATCAGCAAGCGATTATGCCTATTTATTTCTAATTTAAAGGCTTACAACCTTTGGTCGCATTTTATATAATTGAGCCGCGACACGACAAAACCAAAAAAAGTGGTTGTTCACCCAGCGCAGACTCAGATCAGGCTGGGCATCCACCCAGTCTGATCAGAGTCCTCACTGTCCGCATGAAGCTCGCTTAGACCCTAAGCTAGCCTTTTTTTAGCGCTTAAAGCGAAGACTCCGGTCAGACTGGGCATCTGCTTTATTTGTTTCCTCGTGTCGCGGTTCAATGTTCAACATTTGCACTTCTTACTGCTGACTGATGATCGCTTCACTTGCTAATCAAATGTAATTTTTAAAAGACGAGACATTTGATTTGTATCATGTAAATGAATGCCGCCAGTAGAAAGAAGACTGGCACATCTCTGCGACGCATGAGGCAATGGCGTTGTTCAAGAATCGGTCTTTTCTCACGCCACGTTCTTTTAGGCGGGATCTTACCTGGTTAGTTGGTTATTTTTGTTGTTGTTGTTGTTTCTTTGTATTTACGTATAACTGTTGCGTGTTCATGCTGAGGCTGAGGCCACTGTCACTCAGAGAGTGGCTTTTTCCCCCTTCCCCCCCCCCCCCCCCCCCCCCCGGAAAAATGGCTATAGGAAGGACGGCTATATAGTGGATTGTCCGGACCTCATAGAGCCAGTCTTCCCCCATAGTCCCTTTTCCCCCACCGGGAAATTGGCTATTAGTGAATTCGGTAAGGCTGTTTCTTTTTTTTTGCGGAACGGAACGAAACGGTACGGAATGGAACAGAGACATTTTACGGAATTAGTTGCATACGAAATGTATAAGTACTTCAAGGGAAGTAATAAACCGATTAATTCCGAAAAAATAAATATGCAAATTTAGCAACCATATTTTTATAATAATCAATAACTACTAATTTAAGGAACGAAAATGGTTTGATTTCTTCTCATTGCAGATATTTATATACGTACAAATAGGCATGCAAGCTACAGGAAGATGTACGAACGGGTGCCTTGATATAGTAGGGATTTTATTACATTGAAAATCATAATCGGACGTGTGTCCCGATGGGAGTCGAGCCCACGACTCCTGCATGAAAGGCAAACGCTAGTCCAGGCACTCCGCTGCGCGCACACAGATGAACGCTTGTTCAAACACAAAATTACGCAAATTTATGCACACAATCACGTACACTCATAACCGTTTTTGGCCAACATTGAAAAGCAAAATGCCTACCCGTTTTCCCCTAAACAAAAATAAGACAGACTGATGGACACATGCATGCGGTTCTAGGATCACTTATCTATCGATATTTTACGGATAGATACTCATATTTCTATTTCAGTTATGAACATCGCTATTATAATTGGAGAAGGAGCAAATTCCACGATGTGGCGCGTTTTCCTGCAGTCATATTATCAGGGGGGAAATCCACTATAGAGGGGAAAAACGGCTATACAAAAACACGTATAGTAGATTTTCCCCGGGGAAAATTGGCTAGATAGTCATATTTCCGGGGGAAATTCTACTATATAGCCATGTTTCCGGTGGGAAATTCTACTATGGAAAAATCATAGTCATTTTTCCGGGGGGGGGGGGGGGAATTACTGGGGGGTGGGGGAACCTACTCTCTGACAGCCACATCTAAATATTTTATTTATTTATTTATTTATTTATTTATTTATTTATTTATTTATTTTATTTTATTTATTTTTTCATTCGTTTATTCATTTTTTTATCATTTTTAATTATTTATTTTGTTTTATTTTTAATCTATTTTTTTATTTATCTTTATTCATTTATTTATTCATTTGTTTATTTAGGCCCTGTGCTGGCGAAATGGGGTGAAGGATAGAGTAATATACCATGTTAAATCAAAGACATAATTGATTATGACATTAAGTTGTCACTTTTTTACCATATCACATAAAAGACACCGCTCTAAATGTGTGACCAGGTTTCGCTCAATAAACTTACACGCACAGTCTGATCAGGTCCACGCGAACAATCTATGATTCATGAGACTTTTTCTTGCGAAACGGAAACACTTTGATCACTCTGCGCAAATACACAGTCTGGTCAGAGTCTTTGCTCTTTGTTCTTGCTTAAGGATCATTTTCAAGTGACGCAAGTAATACATATTTATACATATCAGATAATAAACAATATATTAACGAGTTAGCGAAAATTAGTCCAAATTTAATAAAAGTTTGTTAATTTAGTGAATGAACACGCAAGAATTTTACTACGTTATGTATTTATAGTAACTCGTGCGCTTTGAGTTTAACCAGCACGCATTTCTTGCTTCCTACTGCAATAGTACGGTGAGCCGAAAGTATCGTCGGATGGTAATTTTTATCGACTATTTGGCTGATAAGCATTAGAATTGGGACATACTTTTTCGATAGGTTTTTGATAAATTTTTTGCACCTTCTCCGCTGAACAATGTAAAAAAAAAAAAAAATCCATCACTATTTAATCTGTGGTAAGAATATTGTACATGTACATGTATCGTAGTATATGCTTTGTACTATCTGTCGTCATTTAGAGAATGTTGTCCTCATGGGCCTATGGCTTATTGGAATTATGAATAAAGTTACTATTATTATTATTAACATAATTTTGGCCGCGACACAAGGGCACAAGAAAACGAACACAGAGATTGTGCCCCGAGCGCAGACTCTGATCAGCCTGGGCATTCGCCCAGTCTGATCAGAGTTTTCGCTGTCCGCATGAAGGTGCCTTAGACCCTTAGCTACCCTGTAAGCGCTAAGTGAAAGGTCTAATTTGACTTGGCAGATGCACAGGCTGACCTAAATCTGCGCTGGGACACAACCACTTGGTTGGTTTTCTCTTGTCGCAACTTATATTAACATAATTTTGGCCACGACTGATACAGTGGGCTTTACAGGTCCTGTCAATAACCAAACCTCTGAAACTGCCTCTGCAGACTGGTCAGTTTACGCTCTTATCTCTACAAATTACTCAGAATTCATAGCTTGTACAGGCGAAAATGGAAGACTCTGATCATACTACGCGGATGCGCAGTCTGATCTGTGACTTTTGTGTTCGCATATGCAATAAGGTTCTGTGTCTCGTGTTCCGGCTCGTTCGCACTTCCTTTCTTATAAAAAAACATGATTTATGAACAGGAAAACATTAGCCAGCCTCATTAACAATAAGTCGACATATTTATAATGTTATCAGACCAGTCACCGATTCTCTCAGCTTTTGAAGCTTCTCGAGTTTCCCTCGGTTTCAGCCCAGCAGGAACACATACTTGCAACAAGATTGACTCAACGTTGATTCAACATCGTGACAATGAATCAACGTTGAGTCAATGCTTTACCTAAAAAAACATCGAATCACCGTTGTTTCAACGTCATGACATAGAGTAAGTGTTTATAAATGTTGTTTCTAGTTTTTTTTACCATTTTCAGAAGACCCAAATTTTTAAATTGTAGTGCTAATTTAGATCGAACTAAAGGCACGGCGGACAAAAAAGTCATTTACTGGTATTATTGTTATTGCCAGAGCGGCGTAACTAAATGATTTAACAATGTGCAAACTCAGTGTTTTTAGCATTTGGCAGTGTCGTGTCGGCTGTGTATTTGGACTATGTCTTCTGAAAACAATGCAATATGTGTGACAGGCCCGAAAACAATCGGAGCACGCTCAGCCAATTCCATGAATCAGACCTCGGGCGTATGTTAGGCGAAGCAATATATGCAGCAAAATCCAACATTTTGTTCGGTTGAAAGTATACGCCGAAGCCGTAGATCTCTATGTCTACGAATGATAATTAATTCTCGACCTGCGACCTTTTTCAGCTGTTGCACGTACATTCATTTACAAAATTGTCAATTATTTATGCCGAGACAGAAAATACATTTGATTCTTTTCAGCTTATTATTTACTCGGTGCGACAGTGCGGCCATCTTTGTTTATGCCGTTGTTCCTAACAACAGTCGTGTGACGTAAGTAGTCCCACGTCATACATCCGAGGTTGATTCACGGAATTGGCCGAGCGGTGTTCCGATTGGCCCGAAAAGTGTTATTCGGGTATCCTCGTATATTTTCGGCCAATTCGCATATTTCATGCAGCGCGAATCTTTCATCCATATATTTAATTGTTTGATTATTTGAGCCGCGACACGAAAAAGCCAACAATGTGGTTTTTTGCCACGCGCAGACTCAGATCAGCCTGGGCATCCGCCCAGTCTGATCAGAGTCTCCGCTGTCCACATGGAGATAGCTTAGACCCTCAGCTACCCTTTAAGCGCTTAGCGAAGAATCTGATCAAAGCTGGCGGATGCACATGCAGATCTGAGTTGCGCTGGGCGCACAACCACTTTGTTGTTTTTCTCGTGTCGCGGCTCATTTTACCTTTGTACTGAGAACAACGCAACAGAACTTCAAGACGACAGTGAAAACTTTGATTTCAGGGCCCAGATTCACAATCACGCTTAAAGTTAAGGACCACCTTAAATTTAAGGTTGAAAATTTCGCCCTCAGGAAATCCATTTTATATCTATAATACTAAATAAACGAAGTAACGCATAAACTGCAAAATTGGTGGCATTTTCAAGCGTAATTTCTATACTGGTTCTTTCGCATATTGCTATCATTGATAATTTCGGTTAGCGTGTGTTTTAGTTTCACGAAGTTTTAAAGATTCGTCTTTCATTTTAAATTCTCCCAAGTATTTTTCTAGAAACTTCGACTACTGGTCGATTTTTTTTTGTCAACAATGGGTACGTTCGAGTGAAATTATCGTGTACTCGAATACACGTTTTAAATTAATCCGGTCGTTTCGGTTCTGCGTCGTTATATCGGCGCGCTGCTTAGCAAGTCCAAATTTAGCAGGTTCTAATGCAAAAATCCGACCCATGAACGTACGTCATTCCCAATAAATAACGATTTATTTTTGTATTTTTGCTCATATGTCTAAATGGATGAAGCACTAAATGGTCATAGTCCCGACGGCCCTGGCTCGAAACGACCCGTTTTCTTCCAGAACGATAGTCAATACGAGTAGCCAATCGAACTCGCCCATTGAAGAATAAAGCTCAACGCACATGGTCTTTCGAAAAGTTGGACGGACACACGGCGCCAAGTGTGTGCGGCTATGGTTACGTACCGCTGAGCCACTTGGGGAACGTCGTTAGGAGAATTCAAACTGAACTGAACTTTCAAAAAGACAAAAATTAAAAATGTCTAAGGTTAACACACATGCGCCAGGTAAGAAAGGGCATTTTTTCCCAGCGAAGCAGACAAATCAATTTCAATGATTCAACGAAGCTAAATAAGCCTTTAGTCTTCAGAGGGCTTGAATATTTTCCCCCAAAACGTTCCAGGACCCAATTTTTCCAGAAAAAAAATACCCAGGACAGGTCACATAACCAAGATGGCAAACATTTATTATGGTAAAAAATTTCAAAAATCTTCTCCCCCACTGAGAACCACGCCGGGTCGCGTAGCGCAATCGGTAGGGCACCTGACTCATAAGTCAGAGGTCCTGGGTTCGAAACCCGGTCTGGCCACATACTTTCGTTTCTCCTTCCCCCGAAACAAGAAGGGCAGTTGTCAGTTACTTGCGAAAGTATGTACACTTACTACTGGTTAACCGCTTAGGAGGTCTAAGCCTGCCCAGGAGTAGTATGGTTAGGTTAACTGACCGTCCCGACATGACCTTAGCTGTTTACCGTGGACGTTAAGCATCAAATCAACCAGTTCTCCCCCAGAACCACAAATCCTATGATCTTGAAACTTAGCATGTCGCATCAAGGACTCAAAAGCTCAACAAAATTTATATAAATGATGACCCTGGGATGACCTTGACCTGTTTTACGACAAGGTCAATTTTGAGTCACTAAGGTTTTTCTATAGGAAAAAGCGAAAAAAGTTGATTTTTTTAGAAACAATGCAGTCTGCTACCTGAAAGTCTGTAGATGCAGACAACTAATTAGGTTAATGAAGCTTTAGTGAGTATTCATGGTAAAGGTCATATCTTCACCTGGGCCTAAGGCCATTTACATGGAAAAATTAAAACTCGCTTTTTTTTATATAAACTTGACCATCATGAAATATTTCCGCGCTTGCGCGGGCTCTTTACTAGTCATATAGAAATTCGCAGTTTTGGTGTGATCCTACTGACAATTGTCATAGAAATGTAATACGAAAGACAAATCAAATTCTTTTATTTTTGTATGCTTTTATTTACACATAAAATTTAATACCTTAATTTTAAGGTCGTCCTTAAGTTTAAGGAATGATTGTGAACCTGGGCGCAGGTATGTTAGACCTTCAAGTTGATAAACTACATGTGACTGACCGAACAGTCATATTTCAAGAATCTGCTGACCTGCAAATTGTAAATTGTTATTGCAATCTGCCGACCTATCAATTGTGTCAGTCTTACCAAAACACGCTGACATTCACACCTTTATAGCAACCAACCAACGAGTTGTTTGCCGCCGAAGGCGGCAAACAACGAGAGTTGGTTGCTTTACGATAAAGGCGTATTTCTGTTCTATTCTATTCTGTCCCGTACCACTAAGGCTTCAAAATGTTTGTGTCACTGAATTTCCGGTCGGCGTTTTTCTTTCTATGGAGAAACGAGACGCTGGCATTTTTATTGGACGAAAATAAATTCCTGAACTTCCGCCGACACTTCCCTGGCAACACGCGTCTGAATTCCAAAAAAAAAAATCCTATGATGGCCGTCAGAATATTCGGCTAGAAGGCCGTACAGCTCGGAAAAAAACCCCTTACCTACCTTTCAACTGCGGCTTCTCGGCATCTGTTTATTGGTGACACGCATTATATTTCTAGGTCGGCAGCAGGCAGGCGCACACGTGATGTAGCTAGAAAGCTTTACAACTGTCTAGAAACTGTCTAGAAACGACAAAGGCTGACGGAGAAATGCAAAACAGCTTTTGACTTCCACTAGGCCTATCGGTTTTCCCTCAGTTATATAAATAATCTAGTAATTGATTGGATGAAGCACCAGTGTGACGTTGCATCTTTTATGTGTGACGTCAAAACCAATACTGGTTGCGTTCGGGGTTTTGCCAATGTCACTATTGACATGCCAATGACGCTCTGAGTTTCAATATTGGCACCATTGGCTCTACCATTGAAACCAGCATTGCCGACCATTGGCTGCCAACACTGCAGACAACTAAGGGCGTGGGAAAAATTACCGTGGTGGTAAATTTGCGTCATTCAATACGGCAATTTATTGAACCCATCATAAACACTCGAGTTGACAAAGGAGAATTTTTCCCCACAATAATGAAAGAAAATTAGAAAAACTAAAGCAATGGTGCTATAGGTGCCATCGGCTCTACCAATGGTACCTTTGGCGCCATTGGCCCTACCAAAGCACTGCCAGTGGTGACATTGGCAATTTTGCCAGTGGTGCCAACGGTTGCCAATGGCACATTTGGCTGCCGATACTGTGCAGGGTTTTACGGTTGCCAGTGGTACCATTCTCTCTCTCTCTCTCTCTGTCTCTTCAAAACACCTGTCCCCTGTTCTGTCTCTTGCCTAGGCCTACTTTTTTATTCTCATTTCATTATCGTTTATTTGACATCTCGTGATACGAATGTGTTGTTCAGTTGTCGACCGAAAATGGTAAAATCAGTCAATATATCAATGAATAAATCAATCAATCAATTAATCAATCTCATAACACAAGGAGCTATCCATGCAGCTGTGCTAAACTTTTCTTGTTTCAGTGTTTTACTGGAGTCATAATGTAGGTTGGTTGCAATTTAGGTGGCGCCTATTTCATATTATTATCTGCAATACGACAGTTTGTTATTATACAATTCCATGGCAGAAAGGCGGCCAAACTTCAAACCACTGGTTGATTGGTTGGTTGTTATGGATTTAACGGCTCTTTGAGACAGTGTTTCAGTCTAAATCGAGCCGTCTCCCAGAGAGAGAGAGAGAGAGAGAGAGAGAGAGAGAGAAATGATAGGCGAGAGAAAAAATGTCCAAACCACTCACACCCGCACCTACTGCAAGTACAGTAGGCCCTTGTCACATTTTCATCCAAACTAACAGGACGCCGGCACTAAAAGATTCCCAGCACCATCGCCCAACCATTCCCCAAACTGCCAAACAAGGTGCATAAGAAATGAACACAGACTTATCCCGAAATACTCAGAGTAAATGGACAAACTTTGTCGTGAAGGTACTCCAACATTGTTTTATGGTTAAAAGATTGCCTTTGAAAATAAAGAGCACCAAGAAATATATTTTAAAAAAAGATATAAGACGAAGTGAAAGAAATATTTGAAACAAATATTTTTTTTTTTTTATTTCTGTTGAAATAAGAAATTGGCTGCAAGCAAGGTTTCAGAATACGTCCCGCAAAATTATCTGCACTCAATGTTTTAAATACACTATACGCCTTTAATAATTTAAATGTAAAAAAGGACCAAAATCTAATTGGGTATCTATGAGAATTTTTTACTGTGATTGAAAAAAATCCAAGTTCAAAACCCTGTCGCTATGTCATAATAACAAAATAAAAATTGGCTAAGTTCAAAATGCTGTAAATATGTCTGATATTATTATTGAATAGCAGTATCCTTATGTTGGGGTTATCCACTATGGCGAGAAACCAGACTGGTCCGTAAATTATTGACATTCTTCGGTACATTCCGATATGCTTCCGATGATACGGTACTGTATTTTACCCGGTTCAGAACAGCCGGGTGCGTAAATTTACCGGAACGGACCGGAATGGACTGAATTACCGGAACGGACACCGGAACGGACCCGTTTTCCCCTATCTTCAGTAGATATTTGTAAAATTATTTTATTAAATAACTCTTATTTAATATTAATACATATTCTGTATGCCATCTAGCGCAAATCAATTAGAGATATTAGTCAAAATACTCTTTGAGTATTTTGCGCCATGGGTAGGCCTCTTAATACACCACGCATATGCGTTTATGCGTTTCATATAATCTTATGCAAAAATCTGGTTATCTTTCTTCTTGGAGCGAATGAAAAACACAAAAATTCCCGAATTTTTGTTCCATAGTATCATGACCAACATTTCAGCCATAGAAAATATGTAGAGCTATTGTGTTTCAGCTTTAAATTGAAACATTACAGTGGTCTAAATGTATAAAGGGAAACTTTGTATATCGACTGTACAGTTAGCACCATTATCATGTTTCAGTAATTTATCTGACGGACAGACATTTGTTTCGCCAATAGTCCTTATCAGATATTGTCAAATCAAAATCAGGGGTTGCAAGTTAAGATAATACATGTTAGTCATAGGTAGAGCCTTGAATTAATCTGCGCGTGTAGATTGTATCAAAATATCTCAAAAATCGGCTGGAAATATGAATAATAAGGGTCCGTTCCGGTCCGACCCGGTAATTAGGTCCGTTCCGGTAAATTTACGCACCGAGTACAGCGAACTACTTGTTTGCTACGAAAGACTTTTCGCACCATAGAATCTTTTTTTTTTTCTCAAGCCATCGGCATTTGCGTTTCTCGCGTTCTGCTTAACTCTATCAATCATTACAGCGTTAAAGTGAAAAACATATTTAAAACTAAATGCAAAGTGCAAATAATAACATTTTTAATGTAACTAAATCTTCTGACAGGTGAATAACAATTCCATGACATATGCGCTCTTCCATACAGAGATCAAGTCAAGTTTTGGCGGCAACGATGATTTTATTAGACTTCGTCTAAAAACACGCAAGACAGAAAATCGGAACCCCAGTCTTATTTAGACTTCGTATGACAGCAGTGTCGTTTTAAAGGCTGCATAAGCAAAGACATATTTGAGCCGCGACACGAGAAAACCAACAATGTGGTCGTCCGCCCAGCGCAGACTCAGATCAGCCTGGGCATCCGCCCAGTCTGATCAGACTCTTTGCTAAGCGCTTAAAGGGTAGCTGAGGGACTAAGCTACCTTCATGCGGAAAGTGAAGACTTTGATCAGACTGGGCGGATGCCCAGGCTGATCTGAGTCTGCGCTGGACGCACGACCACAATGTTGGTTTTGTCACGTCGCGGCTCATTTATTGCATGCACATTTGCGGAGCAAACAGAGAGAAAAAAACAAAGCCATGACAGACAATTAACTTGTGATTCCGTTTTCACAGCGACTATAAAATTTGCAATTCAGCATATCTATCATAAGGTCAAAATTTGCTATAAAAATTGCAACAAATTTTGTTGTAATGTTTGGCATAATGATAAATAAATCATTTTAAAGCAGGACGTTTTCTTTAATTTGTATTTTTATTTACACTGGTGATGCTTTTATTATTTTATATTTTAATTATATATCCTTTTATCATCATTTCATTGTTCTTTGTGGTTTAGATTAATGAAATGGTCTGGTGACTACGAAAGAATGGCCCAAGGTCCTCACAAAGTTGCTATGAGTTTGGTTATTTCTAATGTTATTATTAGATAAACTTGAATTAATAATATTATTATTTATTTATAATTTATTTATTATCCTTGCTACCGTTATCCGATACGACATGGCGTTATGTTCGTAAGTGCTTTAGAATGGTTGATTTTGGCACATTTTGTAAGCCGCAGATAGCCTTTGGCAGTTCTGTTGGTGAGTTTTGAGTTACCAGTCATTCAATTTTCTAGGTAATTCTCACATGGACTGTTATACTAGTCTTATATCATATTCATCATTTAATAAACACAACTCCTGTTGAACTGCCCATATGAATGTTTGCTGGTTTGTATACTTGTACCAAATACGGCTGTCTACCTCTCATTATCACTATCGTACAGTTATAATGGTTTAGGGTTCGTGTGTAAGAAGGAGCGGCGGTAGTGGAGTGGATAACACGCTGGACTACCAATCCAGAGGTCTCAAGATCGACCTCCCGCTTCTCCGGTCTTTCGGATGTGACTTTAATAAACCAAGGTCCCGCCTCCGTATGACCTCGTTGTTGGTGGGACGTTAAACCTGAGTTCACTCACTCACTCGTGTGTAAGGCTACTATGAACCTTGCTGTTGCTCAAGAATCAAATCAGACAGCTCTAATTTAGCTGTCTTAGACTTCTGATTAGCTTTGATATTTTGTTCACATAGATTTTTTTTACAGACAACTCAACAGAAAATACTGAGCTTCTAAGATTTTGGATTAGCAAATACATTATTTGATTCTCATCACATCTGTCAGACAACTCTTGTGAAAATATCTTTGTTTCTTAATCTTTGAGTCAACAAAATTGATTAATTTTCATTACTGCTGTCAGACAATTTATGGGGCAGTACGTTAGCTTCTCAGTTCTTAGAGTCAACTTGAGACGCGACACGAAAAAAAAACAACAACAATGTGGTTGTGCGCCAAGCGCAGACTCAGATCAGCTTGGGCATCTGCCCAGTCTGTTCAGAGCCTTCGCTGTCCATATGGCGGTAGCTTAGACCCTTAGCTTCCATTTGAGCACTTAACAAAGATTCTGGTCAAACTGGGCGGATGCCCAGGCTGATCTGAGTCTGCGCTGGGCGCACGGCCACATTGTTTGTTTTCTCGTGTCGCGGCTCAGTCATAACGTTTTGGTCCTCACTATTTCTGTCAGACAACTCACTGGGAAAAATTAGAATTTCTTAGACTTTAGTTAGTGTTACTGTTTAATTTTTTATCACTTTCACAGGGTATAATCGATTCCGCTAATTTTCGCTTCCTGCAGAGACTGTCCTTCATATTTGGCCTCCGCCGAGACTGTCCGCGATCTCTTGCTTCCTGCAGGAACTACTGTCCTCGAAAAATGGCTTCCTGCTGAGACTGTCTGCGTGACTCTGCTTCCTGCCGAGAGCCTCGGCAGGAAGCAGAATCAGCGGACAGTCTCTGCAGGAAGCCATTTTTCATGTACAGAAGTCTCGGCAGGAAGCAAGAGATCGCGGACAGTCTCGGCGGAAGCCAAATATGATGTACAGTCTCTGCAGGAAGCGAAAATTAGCGGAATCGATTATACCCTGTGACTTTTGTCAGACAACTTACCGGGAAATACTAAGTTTCTTAAACTTGGAGTTAGCCTCATTGTTTGATTGTCAAAAATTTCTTCAGACAGCTCTCCGGGGAAAATTGGGGAGGAAAATTCTCAGAAGCTGACACATTTTTTCCCCCAGATCCAACCCAAGACACCATGTGGGAAAGAGGCACACAAAATTAGACACCACCAATGACAACACCAGTGGCAGCCAAGTGAACAGCCATTTCCCATGTATGTGGTCAACGGGCTAGCCTGAACATCACAAACATTAATTCTATAACAGACATAGCAACTAACACCACATAAAACAACCAAGAAGAACCAAAACAGTACCGCCGCCTTAGGACGGCCACTTGTGAAATTAAACCGCTTTGGTAAATTCTTTAGTTTCTTAGAACTGGAGTCACCATAACGGTTTGTTTCTCCTCAGTTATGTCAAACTCATAGTTCAATGCATTTGATACAATTTCTTGCACTTGGGGTCAACTGTACTGTTGATCTCATTCAATTCTGTCTGACATTCCTTGGGAACTATTTAGTTTCAAGATTTTGAGTCAAATTAATTGTTGATTCTATTCAGTTCTGTCAAACAACGCACGAGGGAATACTTAAGTTTCCTAGACCTGGAGTCCACTTTACTGTTTGGCTCCTATCAATTTTATCCATAAACTTATTGGGCAAATACTTAAGTTTCTTAAACTTTTCCCCGGGTTGACACTGCGGATCCACCCGTTTGACTCTATACGGTTTCACGTACTCTTGACGTCAGAGTCATATTTACTGTTTGATTCTTATCATTTCTGTCAGACAACTCATGGGGTAATACTTTAGTTATTAAGACTTCGAATCAAGTTAAAAGTTGATTCCATTTATGAATATCCGACTTTTCGTTAATTGTTACACAAGTCATGGAACAAACTTTACTTATTAGACTTGAAGTCAATGTTACTGTTTGATTCTCACTAATTCAGACACTTGTTTGGGAAATACTGTAGTTTCAAACACTGTATGTCAAGTTTACTTTCTGGTTCTCAACAATTTTTTCAGACAACTCTTGGGAAAATATTTTTGTTTCTTAGACTTTCTTATAACTTCTATCAAACAAAACATGGAGAAAAACTTTAATTTCTTAGACTTTTAGTCAATTTTACTGTTAATTTTATAAGACATTTCTTGTCATTTTTTTTTTTTTTTTTTTTTTCGTTTGATTCTTAACAGATCGGTCAGCCAGTCGTGTGGAAACACTTTAGTTCCTCCAATATGGAGTCAACTTTACTGCTTGATTATCATCAACTGCCATTCAACCTGGTGCGTCTACAATATATGTACTTCGTGTAAGCTAGCAAAAGTATGATCAACAGATTGTTTACAACAACTGATTTGATTGTTGTAGTTTTTACCATCTCTCGGCATGCCTATAGCAATAATTGTAAGGAGCACAAAGACAGATTTTATGAAATCATAAGATAGCATTTTGAATCGTACAGCTTGCTAACGATTGATCGGGCGTTATCCCTACATGTACCTAGCAGGTACAAATGTAGCCAGCTGTATAATGTCCTGGGACTGGCTCTACACGTTAGACATGACCCTGTCGCATAGACGGCTTTCTCTGTAATTCAGATGAAAACAAGAGGACCAATGGTCCTGTAGCTCACCTGACACTTGGTCCTGATATATATTTTAATGCTTTTATACATGTATATAGCACCAGGGCAGGGGCAGATAACCCCCCTCCCTTGGGGATTAATGTTGAGTCCCAATTCTATATACCAAGCCACAAGGTCACTGGGCCTTTGTTTCTGGACAAAGATTTCTAAAGGGTTTTTTTCATAAATGGGTGTGGCGGCCACCATGTTCATACGACCATGACCATCTGAACAAACTTTGATTCCTTTGACCCAGTATTAAAGCTCCATAATACAATGTATATGAAACACAGTAATCATTTGTATAAACTATGATGGGCCTGAGTGCCCAATGCTACATACCGGTACCAAGTTTCAAGGTTATAGGCCTTTCGGTTCTCGAGAAAAAGACGTTTGAAGAGTTTTTACCATATATGGGCATGGTGGCCATCTTGGTCAAGTGACCAAGATCATCTGAACAAACTATGGTTCCTTTAAGCCGGTGAAGCTCCATATGAAATATGGCTTCAATTGACCCTAGTGGCCACTGAGAAGATGTTTGAAAATGTTGACGGGTGACAGAATCTCAATGACCTTGTACAAAAGTCAAAGAATGACCTTGACCTTTAACAACACAATATCTTCATCTGGTCATTTAGTCAACCATATAAACCAAATATTGCACCTTAGACTTAAATAGTTTCTGAAAAATCCACTGTTTAAGCATTTTCCCATATAAAAGCCTACATAATGTACCAAAGTTGACAGTGTCATAAATTAGGTCAAGGTCAACGCACGATCATTTGTATAAACTATGATGGGCTTGAGTGCCCAAAGCTACATACCAAGTTTCAAGGTCATACACCTTTTGGTTCTGGAGAAGAAGATTTTGAAGGGTTTTTACCATATACGGCATGGCGGCCATCTTGGTCAAGATCCTGAGAACAAACTTTTATTATTCCCTGATCACACTTAGACTCCATATGAAATTTCGCTTCAATCAGACCAGTGGTTTCAGAGTAGTAGATGTTTTGAAAATCTTGATGACGGACAGACCGACAAAACGACCTTGACCTTTCAGTGACATAATATCTTCATCTGGTCATTTAGTTGACCATATATACCATGTATTGTACCTAAGACTTAAATAGTTTCTGAGAAATCCACTGTATAAGCGTTTTCCCATATAAAAGCCTAACATACCAAAGTTGACCATGTCGTCAATTAATTCAAGGTCAACACATGGTCATCATTTGTACAAACTATGATGGGCCAGCATGCCCGATGCTACATACCAAGTTTCAAGGTCATAGGCCTTTTGGTTCTAGAGAAGAAGATTTTCGAAGGGTTTTTACCATATATGGGCATGGTGGCCATCTTGGTCATGAGACCCAGACCCCGGGCATGAACTTTCGTTCCCCAATCCCACTGAGACTCCATATGACATTTGGCTTCAATCGGCCCAGTGGTTTCAGAGGAGAAGATGTTTGAAAATCTTGACGACGGATGGTCCGACGGAATGACCTTGACCTTTATTGACATAATATCTTCATCTGGTCATTTAGTCGACCATGTATACCAAGTATTGTACCTAATACTTAAACAGTTTCTGAGAAATCTACTGTTTAAGCGTTTTCCCATATAAAAGCCTAACGTACCAAAGTTGACCAGCCCGTATATTAGGTCACGGTCAACGCAAGATCATGATTTGTATAAAATATGATGGGCCCGCATGCCCGATGCTACTTACTAAGTTTCAAGGTCATAGGCCTTTTGGTTCTGGAGAGGAAGATTTTTGAAGGGTTTTTACCATATATGGGCGTGGCGGCCATCTTGGTAATGTGACCTGGACCAAATATATAAACTTTCGTTCCCACATCTCACCGAGACTCCATACGAAATTTGGCTTCAATCGGCCCAGTGGTTTCAGAGGAGAAGATGTTTGAAAATCTTGACGACGGATGGTCCGACGGAATGACCTTGACCTTTAGTGACATAATATCTTCATCTGGTCATTTAGTCGACCATATATACCAAGTATTGTACCTTAGACTTAAATAGTTTCTGAGAAATCCACTGTTTAAGCATTTTCCAATATAAAAGCCTAACGTACCAAAGTTGACAATGCCGTAAATTGGGTCAAGGTCAACGCAAGGTCCTGATTTGTATAAACTTTGATGGGCCAGCATGCCCGATGCTACACACCATGTTTCAAGGTCATAGGCTTTTTGGTTCTGGAGAAGAAGATTTTTGAAGGGTTTTTACCAAATATGGGCATGGCGGCCATCTTGGTCATGTGACCTGGACCAAATATATAAACTTTCATTCCCCCATCCCACTGAGACTCCATATGAAATTTGGCTTCAATCAGCCCAGTGGTTTCAGAGGAGAAGATGTTTGAAAATCTTGAAGACGGATGGTCCGACGGAATGACCTTGACCTTTAGTGACATAATATCTTCATCTGGTCATTTAGTCAACCATGTATACCAAGTATTGTACCTTAGACTTAAATAGTTTCCGAGAAATCCACCGTTTAAGCGTTCTCCCATATAAAAGCCTAACGTACCAAAGTTGACCATGTCATAAATTAGGTCAAGGTCATCACAAGGTCATGATTTATATAAATTATGATGGGCCCGCATGCCCGATGCTACATACCAAGTTTCAAGGTCATAGGCCTTTTGGTTCTGGAGAAGAAGATTTTTGAAGGGTTTTTACCATATATAGGCGTGGCGGCCATCTTGGTCATGTGACCTAGACCAAATATATAAACTTTCGTTCCCCAATCCTGTTAAGGCTCCATATGAAATTTGGCTTCAATCCACCCAGTGGTTTCTGAGAAGAAGATGTTTGAAATTGTGGACGCCGACGACGACGCCGACGACGCCGACGACGACGACGACGACGGACGACGGACCAAGTCTATACTATAAGCTCACCACAGGTGAGCTAAAAAGAAAATATGTATCCTAACTTTTGTAAGTGGCAGAGGTAAAAAACTACAGCAATAAAACCATGTAATAACATATTTCATGATAAAAACACAGTAAATTAAAAAAAACTATTTGGGCATGATGATCTGCCTTCAACTAAACTATCTGGGGACCGGGTTTAGGGCCCATGTGGCAGAACCAATGTCTAGACATCACTTCCCCGCGCCCAGTCACTGTGTCCCAGAAAATTCACCCGATATCAGTTAGCTTCCATTCTCTCACATGCAACTTCAGTACAGCCTGGCGAAGCTAACAGCAAATTGTTTAATATGATTTGATGTGGTTTGATTGTTGTAGCTTTAACCATCTTCCAGTATGTTCGTTGTCACAGAACATCGCGGCATCAGATTTTGAAGTTATAATAGTGACACATGGACTCATACAGCTGGCCAACAAGTGATCGGGTGCTGTCCCTACCTAGCAGGTAGCCAGCTGTATACTGTCCTGGGACTATATCCATACGGAATAAACGAGAAGTTTTTTGGGGAAAAATCCTTTAATTTGCGTTTTTAGCATATATGAAAAAAAATGTTTATAGAGGTATAAGCTACACCAATAAAACTCTTTTTTTCAGTTAATGTTGATTTTTCTTAATCGGAAGGATTTTTCAATGTAGATGCTAAGATTTTTTACAGTTTTTCTGTTTCCTGACATACTGAGCTGGATAAATTTAAGCATGTTGGGTCGGTTCCAAAAGTATTTATCGCTCTCTAAGACATAAACCGAGGTCCCGTCTCCGTATGACCTATGTGTAGGTGGGACGGTAAATCGGAATTCACTCACTCAGTCGCCAATTATCACTCAAATTCATCCGAGGACTGGGCAGATATTGGCATATTAGAACGTTCAGCAATATATATTAATTGAACGTTGCATGGAACGCCGATTTAATGTCAGCGACGGCTCCGACTGTAGTTACTATACCAGATATTTCCATATTTTCATCAGGCGAGATGAGACAAAATGCTGTTTTTTCTCATAAAGTAATATAGCATACAGTAATATATGAATATCTTACAAAATTTATTAGGTGGGAATACATGAAATAACTATTATACATGTAACGTAATCTACTATTTTTGCCGTAAAAATACTATAAACTGGATATAATGATAGGTGTTGCAATCATTAATGTCGCGTTTTAACCCACATTTTGACGGAATACGCCGTAAAATTATAAAGATTGAGACAAACAAATAGAGCAAACAGTGTGGACTCTGATCAAACTGCTCCTAAGGGAGCAAAGGAGCAGTTTGATCAGGTCTTACACTGTTTGACAGTCCAGCTACATCTTTTGGAAGCCCTACTGCATTGTAAAACCAAACTGTTCCATTTTAGTACAAGTACGATACTAGTTTTATGTGTTCCAGTTTTTACAATTTTGTCAGAATATAGTAACAAGGAAATAGTATTTGTGTGTCCTTTGGGATTTGGGCGAAACTAATTACATGTATGTATCTGTCTCCAGCTCATTGGCATTTGCCATCTCCCCCAAAAACAACTCACCCTGATTCGATCACTTTTTATTTATTTATTTATTTATTTATTTATTTATCACCCTGACTTGATCACTGTTCATTCTATTTATTTATTTATTACTGCTATTCACCTTTCTTTGCTATTATTGCTTGTTTTAACAAGAGCTGTCGCCTGACAGCATAGCTCGCCTGAATTGGTGCTTGCCCATCACACAGCCGCTATGGTGGTGTGGACTGCCATGCATAAAACTTCAGGCAAGGATGTCAATAATGAAAAGACATTTATAAACAGAAGCTATCCCAGAAATAAGTCTTAAAATAAGTCTTAAAATAAAAAAAATGAAATGAAAGTTCAAAGTCCACGAGCTTGAGGTAAAAAAAACTGACGGGTAGGGGGTGGGGGGGAGGGGGGAGGGGGGGGGGCTATGTGGACTGCTAGACAAGCATGTTCATAATGAAAACACATTTATAAACAAAAGCTATCTCAGAAATAAGTCTGAAAAATTAAATTAAAATAAAAAAAAATGAAATGATATTTCAAAGTCCATGAGCTTGAGGTAAGGAAAGTGACGGGTAGGGGGGGGGAGGGAGGGAGGGGGTGGGGGTGGGGCTAGGATGTATCGAAACCCTGAACCATTATCTAACATCAGTTCAAGTATTAGTATCAACTGAGTCCATAATCGTGGCACTGTGAAATTATGTCTTCATAAATATAAAACTTTGACCAGAATCTTTAAGACAAAATTCTAAGTCGATGACCTTGACTTCAAGGTCATCCAGTGGGGTAAGTATAAGGTGTTTTGTAAAAACTCAAAAAAGAGTCTAACATCAGTTCAAGAATAAACTAAATCTCTGCAAATCATTATGAATCAGTATGCAATTACAAAACTTTAAAAAAGACAAAAAACTCCCAAGTCCATGACCTTGACATCAAGATCACTGAGTGGGGTTGGGGTAGTACTCTGTAGATCTAACTACAGTGCAAATATAAAAAGAATTCGCCTATGAGTTTAGGAGATATGTGTCTTTAAAAAACTTTAACCAAAACATCCAATTAATAAAAAGACAATATTCTAAGTCCATGACCTTGACATCAAGGTCACAAAGGGGGGTGGGGGTAGTACCTTCAAAAACTTTAGACCAATATCTAACTTTAGTGCAAGTATCAAAGGAATCCATCCATGGGTTAAGGAGATATTGGGCTTTATAAAACTTTAACCAAAACATCCAGTCCAAAAAATACCAATTTTCTAAGTCCATGACCTTGACATCAAGGTCACGGAGTGGGGTGGGGGTGGTACCCTGTTAAACCTTAGACCAATATCTAACTACAGTGCAAGTATCAAAAGAATCCATCCATGGGTTAAAGAGATATAGGTCTTTAAAAAACTTTAACCAAAACATCCAATCCGAACGCCGACGCGGACGCTGACGCGGACGCGGACGCTGACGCCGACGCCGTGGTGACAACAATAGCTCTTCCTGAACTTTCGTTCAGGCGAGCTAAAAGGTAACCATAACAAATTTATCAGGCTCCGAAGCATAAAACTATCTTCATATTCAGCTGAGATTGTGCCCCAATATCTAGTAAACAAGGCTTGTTTTCAGCATTCCAATGAGCGATACAGTATTATTTGAAAGCAAATCCTGAAAAGAATAAAAAAGTGTCTCCGTAAAAAAAGTACACGATTTAGTATGAGTATGATTTTGACAGCTGGACTGAGCTTGCTTTGTTGTTGTTTGTTGTGTCACCCACGTAATAACATTTCAGCCATGTATAGACGTTGCCTCCGAATTCGTAGGACCTTTATCAGACCTGAGATAATTGACCCTCAGGCCCTGCTACAGCTACTCGTAACTCTGCCGCAGAGGCACAAGGCCAATATATTGAGGATCTTACATGAGTGCTCATGTATTATTGAATTTATTAAACGAGTTGGGGAAAAAGATAAGATGCGAGGCTTTGCCGAGCATCGTCTCTTTTTCCCCAACGAGTTTAATAAATTCAATAATACAGGAGCACGAATGCAAGATTCTTTTTATCATATGACACTAAATTCGCATTTTACTACCAAATTTTGCATTAAAACGTCATGATTTCCCCATTAGAAAAAGCGACGTTTTTATGGACGTCAACGCATAACGCCACGACGTAATTTGCATATTGAATCCACTAGTGGATTATCGATTTTAATGCATGGCTTTATTACACTCTCAGATGCGACGTCATATGATAAACATGTATGTTGCTGCCCCGATAGACATATTGAGGTTGCAGAATGGTTTATAACCTCGGGCGCAGATCGCTGAAGCAAGGGACTTTTGCAATACAATGCTGTTTGACCTATAAAGAGGCAAAAATCTTAGTACTTGAACAATAACTTGCAGTATGCTTAATGCCCTGTCAACACGTTTTAACTTCCAAACATGCTTACACCATGTTCTGTACCGCTTGATCTTTGTTGTACCGTAAAGATTAAAAATTGGGACACCTTAAATAATTACCGTAATTGTTTTAAAAAATGGACCAGGTTGGTTTGTCAGTACAGTAACGCGTCAAAGAGATGCAGCTGGAATGGCAAACAGTGTAAATCCTGATCAGACTGTCCCTTTAAGAGCAGTCTGATCAAAGTCTGTACTCTTTGCGCAGACCTATCTGTGACAATACTTATTATGGTACATTCTGATGTTCGAAAAGCGCTTGAAGTGCCAGTTCAAGTTTCATACGATTGTGACAGACCTCTTGCGTGGCAAGTCGCCGCCCTTCAAATTTAGCAATGATGGCGATCTCGAAGTTTGGTCGCCATTAATTTTAAAAGGGAGACAACTCTCTCTGTACCTGGTAGGTGAAGCTTTTCTCCGAATGAGGTTACTGTTAACGGAAAGTATTATACTCTTTACAGAATTTTTCCCTCAAAAAGTAGTCCTCTACGCTAATGGAGGCACATTATTCTAGTGAGTGAGTAAGTGAGTCAGTCAGTTAGAAGAACAGATTCTGCATTATTGACAATAATCGGCCTGCCTGGAAAAGGTCGGTCGTTATATATACTTCTTGGGGTTACAGCCTATAGGTGCAATGATTTTAAGGTTAGAATTTAAGTAGGTGGATCTAAGGTAGGGTCTGTTTTTTCATACCCAGTGAACTTTAAAACCCTTCTTACGGGGCCCATAGTATTGACTCAATTCTCTTTTTTTTTCTTCAAAAGGGTAACTCTTAACGGAAAAAATTATCTCCCCATAGAGGTTTTCCTCAAGTAGTCCTCTGCGGAAAGGGAGGTAAATTATTTCAGGTCAGAGGTCAGAGGTCAGTGAGCGAATGAGTGGGTGAGTCAGAATGACAACTTCGCATAACAGACATACTTGAAAGGTCAAAGAGTAGTTGGCTTACTTTGGGTTACAAGTACAATCGTTTTATACATACAGTCTCACTCTTTTTCCAAAGTGGGGAATCTAATGTCATATTGGTTAGCGGATGGGCTTTTTTATAACAGTGAATTTAAGACATACCAGCAGACACACATTGTTGAAATATTCTTGATCCAATGGGACTAAACATTATGAACCAACGTGAATATTAAGTTATAAACTATGAGCTGCGAAGCGAGAAAACCAGCAAATTGAATGTGGTTGTGCGCCCAGCGCAAACTCAGATCAGCCTGGGCATCTGCCCAGTCTGATCAGAGTCTTCACTGTCCGCATGGAGGTAGCTTAGAACCTTAGTTACCCTTTAAGCGCTTAGCGAAGACTCTGGTCAGACTGGGCGGTTGCCCAGGCTGATCTGAGTCTGCGCTGGGCGCACAACCACATTGTTGGTCTTCTCGTGTCGCGGCTCATGTGTGCGTATACTCACCAATGCATCGCCTGCAACTTTCAGAATTTTGTTACCAATCTGTGTGACCACCACATCCCCTGCCACACCGGGAAACATGTCATTTAAACTTCCATTTTGAACTGAATTCTTCAAATTTACTGCTGCCTTAACATTCACCGAGTTTAAAAAGTCCTGCGCTGTTGGATTTGCATGTCTAGCACTTACGACACTTGTGAAGATACACACCAAAGTCAGGAGTATCGTTGACGTCATTTCCGGTGTTTTCGGTTATTTCCGGTGGTTTGAGTTGAAGAATACGTCACATCCGTTGAAGAATGGTGTATACAGCAGCTAGTGCTTAATTTCAAGGTCCAATATCGAGCTGGTCACACATCATTACTTTATAAATTACTTGTTCCATATATAAGACACTAACTTGGTTTAAATTTAGAAGCTACTGGAACAACGCAAAGCCGCAAATTCTGATCTGATAATCCGAAGTCGTCTGCTGATGTATTTGAAATCAAACGTTCGAACTGACACTCAAAAACGAAAATTTCATAAAACAGTGGACTTCTTCCGGCTTTGGATTTAATCTGAAAATTGATAATTACATCGCATAAATTTAGATATTAAGGTGCAAGGATATACCTTTATGCTTTTCTGTTATTTTTTAAAAAGAGGAAACAGCTTTTGTTTGATTCACTGATTTCCTTCCCTGTAAAACAAAGTCCTTCAAAAATAGAGTCTGCTCTAAAGGACAGACCTTTTATTTAGGGAAGCACTAGTTTTGCTTTTTAGTATCGGTCCACCATTTCAAAGGGAGGTAAAAGGGTAATGATACAGTTGCTTACCCAGAAGGTGTACCCATCTACCTTAAAGCCAGCCTGTCTTGGAACAAAATTAAGATTTATCGTTTTCTAAACATAGAGCTTGTCAATGAACAGTTTTGTCTTTTTAAGGTGACTGGATATACTCCAAGGGGAAGCAACTCTACAAGTTTCCTTTTTGGCTACTTCCTCAATGGTGTCAACCCTTAAAGGAAATTATGCTCCTAGGCAAGTGTTAAAGGACAGAATTAACTACTCTTAGACTAGAAGATTTTATTTTTCGTTCAGAGCAGTCTCCATTTTTGAGGAGCAAACAGGAACTGACAAAAAGTGTTCCCTTTCATAAAATGGCATACAAACATGAACCTGTACCCTAAGACCTTAATAAAGTAATTGTGGTATTTCCTTGAAATTAATGCTGTTTTCCGCATTAGAATCGCCTCACCTTGATGAGGCGATTCTAATGCGGAGCACAGCATTACCCTTACACCTAAATAAAGCAATATGTAATACAATGTATTACATTGAACTTCATGCACTGCCCCGCATTAGAATCGCCTTACCTTAATGAGACAATACTAATGAATTACCAACAACAATTTTGATTGAAAATAAGAAAAATTCAAATCTTCCAGCCCTACCATTAAGTCTTCACAATTGAAATATTAATTCCGTAACTATTCCTTGTATTAGTAAACTCCTTTTCGGCACACTTTTGTATGGTACAACTACAAACAACTAACCAGTTTCCTAATTTTGTGATTATTTCCTAATGAAATACGAGGGAGTATACCTTTAAACATTCAGGTATTCAAAACAATAAACCGAGAAAAAGGATTTAGACAAACTCCCAAGGATATAATCCGGGCTATATCTAAACCCAAAACCAAAAAGAGTGTATTTATCACACATCCCGTGTGATGAAAATGTTAATTGATAAAATTCTTACTTCATTATTATGCATAAAATAAAAATTCTTTAACGCCACACTTTCCTTAAACGTCGCAAAATTTTAAAACAAAACACTCTAAAATGAGATGAATATAGTATAGTATAATCTGGCGTTTAAAGTTTTTTGATTAAGCAAGCGACGTGGAACAACAGACAAGACAGAATGTTGTCACTTCCAGCTCAAGTTGGCTTAATTTGCAATTTGTAGTTTTAATAAGTTTATAACACGGCTGTCAACTACTAAATCTTACCGCGCTACGAGCAAGGACGCTTCTAGTGCTTACATCAGCCTGTATATGCAGGAAAATCAAACTCTTCACTTCTCGATAGACACTTTTTGGATATACAGAGTCTTATATAAGAAAAAATATGGTAAACTCTAATGAGAACGTGTAAGTGCCAAGGCTGATCTGAGTTAAATCGCATATAATTGAGCCGCGACGTGACAAAACCAACAATGTGGTTGTGCGCCCAGCGCAGACTCAGATCAGCCTGGGTATTCGCCCAGTCTGATCATAGTCTTCACTGTCCGCATAAAGGTAGCTTAGACTCTTAGCTACCTTTTGAACTCTTTACGAAGAGTCTGGTCAAACTGGGCTTACGCCCAGGCTGATCTGAGTCTGCGCTGAAAACACGACCACTTTGTTGGTTTTCTCAAGTCGCGGCGCAATTATATCTTGTCAGGTATGTTGCAGCTTCTCAAGGTAAAGCAAAGGGATAATGATTCAGCTGTTTAAGCATTTTTTGTCCTGTGCGTTCTGTGTATATTGGTATACACGTATGAATGCAATAGGAGCACGCTCGGCCAATTCCGTGAATTCATGGAATTGGCCGAGCGTTGTTCCGATTGGTACGAATGATGTATGGAATTAATTACTCCGCCATAATTTACAGTTATTGGCTTATCAATCTGAAAAGAAATGCCTGAAAATACAGGGTAAACCTTGAGCGTACTACTTACCCTACCACGTTCTACACTTTTTTTTGCGATTCGTCCAACAGCTTTATCATACACAAAACGACAGAATAAAATGTTCCCGGACAAAATAAAAATTGGAGCGCCCTTGCAAAAAAAAAAAAAAGTTAATAAAGGTTAATTTGTCGAAATACACAGGATTTATTCCGTATTCCGTTTCGCATAACATTACAAATTAATTTGTTCCGGTGCCGCATAAGCTATTGTGTCGTAAATAAAATTTAATGCATTTTATGAGCAAGATCTGAAGATGAATGGATTCATAATCAATGGAGGCAACTCTTCCAATTTCATGTTTGCCTCCCCTGTCTCCCCTTCTCAGTAGAGCTCAAATTTTTATGGAAAGAATTAACTCCCCTAGTAATAAATTCTTCCCTTTTAGATGATTGCTTCTTTTGTTAGAGGGGTTTCTTCGACCAGAGAGGCACACAAGAAGTTGTTTCCTAGAGTAAAAATAGAGATCCCTTTGTCCACAATAAGAGTATATTTACTTGAAACTTTCGTCACCACTCTCAAAAGTTCTGATTTCACAGATTGGCATCCGTGTAAATTTTCTTATTTTCTTTTCATTAGTCTGTGTCTTAGAAGCGTACTTAATTAATAATCATCTCATCATATGATAATAATTACAAAACCGTGGACCTATGTCAGGGTTTTTGATGTTTATTGTATGCGTAATAATATTTAAGTAATATTTTAAATAATATTTAAAGAGCGTTTTAGCGGAACAATATTTCATACTTCTTTTCTGGAGTAAAAGTGTTTTTAAGAGTTAACTTCAAAACTAGAATCTATGTAAAAAGCAACGGGCTCGTATGGAATAAAACGTTAATTTTAATATAAGCATATAAAGTATCTAGGAATTGCCTAAGAATGACAATAAAAACAATACCTGGTTTTAAGACGGATTTCCGTAAAATAAGTAACCTCTTGATAACTAAATAAATGAGCCGCGACACGACAAAACCAACAATGTGGTTGTGCGCCCAGCGCAGACTCAGATCAGCCTGGGCATCCGCCCAGTCTGATCAGAGTCTTCGCTGTCCGCATGGCGGTAGCTTAGACCCGTAGCTACATTCTGAGCACTTAACGAAGAGCCTGATCAAACAAGGTGGATGCCCAGGCTGATCTGAGTCTGCGTTGGGCGCACAACTACATTGTTGGTGTTGTCGTGTCGCGGCTCAAATTTAGAATATTTTAGACTATGGAGTAACTTAAAATACTGAATGTTAATAACAAAAATTACCAGAAAATATCCAAACTGTAATCCGACAGGCACATATATTAAGGAAAGGACATAAAACTGCTACGATTTGTAATAATTTATCTGAAATTCTTACAGTCACAAAATATTTACATACAACCAACAATTTACTGCTTTTTCCTTATGAGGTAAACCATAGATAGTCCATAAGACATGAGGTACCACAATAACCCGAAATACCGGAATTTAGTATCAATTATGCTTAAATGTGAACCGCTCAAGGTCTAATCTCCGGCGCCATGTAATAATTTAATGGTAAGTAATAGCAAACACTGCACAGTGTAGCCACAGATCAGACTGCTCAAAAAGAGCATTCTGATCTGAGTCTACATATTTTGCTGAGCTGCATGTACAACTGTCCAAGTATTTAGCGTCCTAACAGTAGCATTCGATTGTCATAGGACAATTAATTAGTCACCTCGGTTAATGACTTTTTCTACCTTTATTGAGAAAAAGCACAAAATATATACTCAAAAGCAAAAATAACGCATATTTTTCGTTTTGGTGTTTTTATGTCAAAATAAAAATCTGCTGAAATTGGCAAAACCGGGAAGATATCATCAATGCATGGACTACATTTTGTCGCAAACTTATTGAAATTTTATTCGTTTATTCATGCGGAACAAAGGCGTAAACAACGAAGGGGTCAATTTCAAAATTCACAAATACTGATCAGTAAACTCATTGTCTTGAACTGAGTTGTGCCAGGCTCAAAAACTGATGCCTTCTTTATCTAGGACGCTACAATGTCTTAGAAACGTCATCAAGAATTTTCAGCATTGGTTACTGGTTATAAACAAAGTTATGCCCCTTTGAGCAAATCCCGTAAAGTGGGCAAGTTTTCCGATAGCAAAAGAAAAGTTTGTGGATTTTGCAGCAAAACGAATTGGAAATGGATTCCAATTCGGGTTAAACAAAAGGGTAAGTGGTCAGTAATAAATGGAGTGTGTAACAAAGGGAAGTAACTCTGTACGTCCTTCCAATAATGCAACCACATATTGAACTTTTGGGCGCTGGATCCTTGAACTCACTGGGCAAAATTGAATGAAAATCATACAGCATCTTTATCATAGAGAGCAGTCTACGGTAAGCGAATGGGAAGACCAGATTTTTCCAGAAAAACACTTTCATCGGTTTTTGAATTTCGTAACTCAAACCGGAAGTGAGCAAAATACGTGCTCTTCTAAAACCAAAATTTGTTTTGAACAGGTCCTTTACCAATAGCCTTACACATTTTGAATCCCAAATTACCAGAATTTTCTTATAATTTGACGATTCAGACGATTTTCAAAACTTCGAAAAACTTTGGAAAAATGCAGTTTTTTGCATGTGCGATTAAACTGTGTACGAATCAAGTTTTAAACCGTTTTATACCGTTTTCCAGTTGGGTACATCATGATGAACTCACGTGCAGTGAAATCGTATTGATAATTTATTTTGTGCCACTGTGAGTCAGAATTTCGTGACTTTTGCCTTTTCGACAAAAATCTAAATATTTTTTAAAAGGATTGCACTGTGACAAGAAAATGCTGCAGAACTTATGGCCGGGTATAGGCAAATCCCAGTATTAAGTTAATAGTAAAATATCATTACATTTAATGAGGCAAAACAAAACACTAAAAATATGCGTTTCTTTTGCTGTTAAGTATATGAGCCGCGACACGAGACAACAAACAAAGTGGTTGTGCGCCCACCGCAGACTCAGATCAGCCTTGGCATCCGCCAAGGGTGAGCAGACTTTTCGCTAAGCGCTTACAGGGTAGCTAAGAGTCTAACCTACCTCCATGCGGACAGCGAAGACACTGATCAGACTGGATGGATGCCCAGGCTGATCTGAGTCTGCGCAGGGCGCACAAACATTTTGTTGTTTTCTCATGTCGCAGCTCATATCACATTAATGTATGTCGATTATTCCTCATGTTGTCCATTAGATCTATATCTACCGTAAGATCTAAGTTGTAGACAGGAGAAGACCCTGATCAGAAGACACAGGTTTTTCTTGCTGCACGTGCTGCCAGTCTCAGATAATACACGTGACATGTAAGAATTAGTTTCTCGTTTGACGAAGATTAATTATGTTTTTATGAAGTTTTTATGACAGATCGCATGTCCAGTGACAACAATAAGCAATTAAATTGTTCGACATTATTGAAGCCGCGACACGAGAAAACCAACAAAGTGGTTGTGCGGCCAGCGCCGACTCAGAACAGCCTGGGCATCCGCCCAGTCTGATCAGAGTCTTCACTGTCCACATGGAGCTAGCTAGGACTCTTAGCTACCTTTTAAGCGCTAAGCAAAGAATCTGATCAAATTAGGCTGATGCCCATGCCGAACTGAGTCTGCGCTGGGTGAACAACCACATTGTTGGTTTTCTCGTGTCGTGGTTCAAATTTGCAAACGGAATGCAATATGACACTACGGTTTTTTCCGCATTACGTCAGTATCAAATCATGCAATAAAACTGATCTGATATAAGAAATGTTGCGTGGACTGCTTGATGGAGTTATGGATCATTTAGATTTAGTGCCCTTTCAACAGTATTTCCTTCATTTTGGGATATGGAGGTTTAGAGATAACCTGGCACGGGCCATCCTCGCAAGCCAAGGGTACGGCATCTACTTTGTTGAATTCGTACCCTTGGCCGAGGCAAAGGCCTATTCGTAAATCATTTTTTGCCACTGCGCCTTATCAATGGATGCGAGCAACTTCCATCGCATCCAATCAAATTATCGGCGTAACAAAACATTTTACACGTAGCAGGCGCCCTTGTCGATAAAAACAATATCGTGCTTACCGTGAACAATCACGAAACGGGGAGTAGACGGTCCATATTAAACAAATTTATCAGTGTTTTGGGTTTTCTCGTGTCGTAGCTCAGATTTGCAAATGGAAGGTAATATGACGCTACGTTTTGTTTTTTTCCGCATTACGTCAGTTTCAAGTCATGCAATAAAACTGATGTTGCATGGACTGCTTGATGGAGTAATGGATCATTTAGACTTAGTGCCCTTTCAACAGTATTACATTCATTTCGAGATATGGAGGTTTGGAGATGATCTAGGACAGACCGTCTTCGCTAGCGAAGGGTACGGTATCCACTTTGTTGATTCCGTACATGTACCCTTGGCCGAGGCGAAGGCCTATTCGTTAATCATTTTTTTCCACTGCGCCTTATCAATGGATTCGAGCAACTTCCATCGCATCCAATAAAATTATCCGTAACAAAACATTTACACATAACAGGCGCCTTTGTCGATAGAAATATATCGTGTTTACCGTGAACAATCCCAAAACCAAATGGGGAGATGGGGCGGGGAGGTAGACGATATATATTTAACAAATTTATCAGTGTTTTTGAACAACTATGCGAAGTAGAGGGACAACTATGCTTTGCAAAGGATCTTCTGACTGGTCAAAATATAAGACGCGCCAAGGGAATCAGCTCGCTGCAGCCAAAAGGCGCCGCTACGTGAAATCTGATATACGAATAAGCCGTCAGTCAAGAGTATGTAAGGAATGAGTGAGTAAACTCGGGTTTAAGGTCCCACCAACAACGGAGACGGTATCTTGGGTAAGTCTCATCCAAAACACCGGAGAAGCGGAGGATCGATCTTGCGATCCTGGATTGGTAGTCAAGCATGTTATCCACTACACTGCTGCCGCTCCTAGTGAGTAGGGAACAAAGTGGTCTTAGTATCATTGGCTAGCGAATTTCAGAAAAGACTGGGACTTATCTTCTCCATAATTGGTACCGAGCGTTAACCGTTGACACAAAGAATTCTTCTGCCCTGGCCATTGACTTCTTCTAGAAAGATTTCCGCTGAGTTATTTTCCGTCTGCACCACCCTTTTCTATTGACTCATCGCATTGGGAGACTCACCGAGGCGGGAGCGTCTTATTTTCCACCCAGCAAGTAATTGACTGACCCATTGCTATTTATATAAACAATCAGACTCAAAGAAACAAAGTGGCCTCTTGGTGAACATCTTGAGAATTAAAACAACAACAAGTCCTCGAACGGGCCATATCAATACTGTCAGAGAGTAGCTTTCCCCCCCCCCCCCCCCCCCCCCCCCCCCTAGTAGTTTTTCTCCCCGGAAAAATGACTATATAGCCAATTTTACCCGGGGAAAATCTACTACAGGTGTTTCTGCATAGCCGTTTTTCCCCTCTATAGTGGATTCCCCCCCTGGTAATATGATAGCAGAAAAACACGCTACATAGTGGAATTGGCTCCTTCTCCAATCATAATAGTGAGAATCATAATTGAAACAGAAATACGAGTATCTGTCCGTAACATGTCGATGGATAACAGATGCTAGAACCGCATGCATGTGCCCATCAGTCTGTCTTACTTTTGATTTGGGGAAACATTGCAGGCAGTTAGCCTAAAATGGCTATGAGTGTACATGTCTCTGTTCCATTCCGTTCCGTTTCGTTCCGTTCCGCAAAATACCAATAGCCATACAAAATTCACTAATAGCCATTTTCGCGGTGGGGGAAAAGGGACTATGGGGGAAAAGTGGCTCTATGAGGTCCGGACAATCCACTATATAGTCGTCCTTCCTATAGCCGTTTTTCCGGGGGGGAACGGGGGAAAAACCGCTCTCTGACACATACAAACAAAAGCCCCCTCAATCTAGCTGTTTTACCGGACTGAGCAGAAATCGCTCAAGTCATACTGAAAACACTTGACTCAGCCTTGGGTTCTATCCTGGCCGTAGACTTCTTCTAGAAAGATTTTGCCCAGTGATGCTGTGTTCAAAGGTTTTGTTCATTAAGTTTTGTTGAGAGACCTAGCAATGAACTCCTCCTACACTGTAAAAAATACTGTAGATTTTACGGTAGAATAACTGGAAACCGGCTGCCAGTCCTTTCCTGTTATTTTTACGGGTTTTTGCCTGTAAGACATTGTTGGAAATCACGAAATGGAAGTTTTATGTTAACTTGGCGAACTCGAAAATAACTTTGTATTGTTGAGGGGCTATCTAACCAAAACGACATCTGCTCTTTTCTGTGCCATTCTGCATGATGATTCCTGCAATTTTTACGGGCGCCCGTAAAAATAACGGTAAAAGGACTGGCATCTGGTTGCCAGTTATTTTACCGTAAAATCTACCGTTTATTTTTGCAGTGTAGGTGGACTGCCCGGCAAAGCCAATGGCTCCTCCTGCCCTCTCTAGTTGTAATTAGAGACTAGTAACTCTAATCCCAGAGTGATGAACCACTTGTAACAGATAGTGCTGGACTACATCGTACCAGTAGCAGGTTTTGCCTGACCGGACATGCAATGACTATAAAATGAGCTGCGACACGAGAATACCAACGAAGTGGTTGTGCGCCCAGCGCAGACTTAGGTCAGCCTGGGCATCCACCCAGTCTGATCAGACCCTTAGCTAAGCGTTTACATGGTAGCTAAGGGTCTTAGCTACCTCCGTGCGAACAGTGAAGTCTCTAATCAGACTGGGCGGATGTCCAGGCTGATCTAAGTCTGCGATGGGTGCACATCCACTTTGTTGGTTCTCTCCTGTCGCGGCTCACATATAAAAAGTTCCTGCTATTGAAACAGTAAAAGCATGAATGCACATTACCGGTCAAAGACGTTCATGTGAAATAGATTGTAACACGAGATGGACAGATACTTAGAAATTTGGTTTATTCAAGCAGTAAACATTAGTAGTGTCGTCGTTGAGCTCATTGCAAAGCAAAAGGAGTCTTGCTGTTAATTTTCATGGTGTATGTATGGCATGCCAAATGTACAATAGGTTTTCGAACCTGGGTTAAAATGAATGAGGAACAAATAAAAATTACATCCCGTTTGTTTGATCTGTTTGTCTGAAGATTTGGTTTAAGTATTGAAACGGTTGTCTAAAACCTAATTTCGAACTAGGTTTTGAAAAGTCGAGACTCAAAAGATTTGAAATTTAATTTTGAGGCTTCAATTTCTAATTTTTGGTTTGAAGACGTCCGATGCATTTTTGTTTGGTTTAAACCTAGGCATTCACTTCTTTGTTCACATACATTATACATACTTCAAATAAGTTTAAGGATGATAGAGCAATTAAGTTCCTCTCCGTTTTAGTTTGTCATATAGCAATTTCTGTTGATGCATACAGGGAAGACTTTGGTAAGACTACGCGGATGCACAGAGCGATAGCAATATTTCTCACCCATTGAATAAGAATATCCCTTTCTAGGGGTGTCTGAATTTTTTCTATCTCGGCCTGCTATCTCAGCCTAGGCTCAGAAAGCTAATTTAAAATGTCAGTCATTGCTACATAGTACAGCCAAATTAATAACACTAAAATTCAACAAATCAACTTGCTGCTATCTGTCATGTAAATTGCATGCGAAAATGAAAATGACAGCATGAGGAGTCAATGTAGATCTCTGACTGACTGCCAGTCATAAAAAATATATGCACAAGATGAAATTAACACACATGTCAGAACTATTAATAGACAATTATCTTGAAAATTATAGGAATGGCCTCAACAAGAAGTTGAGATATTCATTGAATATTTTATTCTATAAAACAAAATGGGTGAGAAAAATAATCAATGATGGGGTTGAGGCTTCGATAAGGAAATCTCAGGCTCGATTTCAGATTACATTGTATTTAACTGTTATGCTCGGCAAGCCTCGCATACGACTAAATAATCTGAAAACGAGCCTGAGATTTCCTTGTCTCAGTCTCAACTCCATCATACATTTTATTAATCTGTTGGATCAAAGGTGAAACTGATGCGCTCCCTCGCCATCTTCATATTTCTGTATGCCGGTGAGCCATGGAATTTGCCAGCAGAGCTAAAAAAAAAAAAAAAAAAAGAACGCAGGCCTTTGAGACGAGATACTATCAAAGGTTACCGAACATCTCGTACAAGGACCTTGTCACGAATGAGGATGTTAGCAGAACGATCCAAGCAACCATTGGATAAAATGAAGACCTGCTGATCTTAGTCAAGAAACAGAAACTGAGGTGGTTTGGTCAAGTCTCAAGGTTTTATGGCTTAATTCTGCATGGCACAGTGAAAGGAAAATACACGTAAACCCATTTCATCACTAAACTTTAATAACGAACCGCTTTTCATAAGAATTTATGTTAAAGTGTTTTTAACCACTTGTAGGATTGTGGAGATTTCCAAAATGTACTATTCATATGTCTCTACATGCGCAATAGACTGAAAACAAACAATATAAATGTAGATGCCCAAGAAAGACGAAACTTATGAGGTACCGATTTACTATGAATCCCCTTTCTGTGACATCACTTATCGATTTTATGATATCATTATTTCGAATGTGATATCACATATTGTTTTGTCAGACAGACAGACAGACAGACAGACAGACAAAACTTTATTCTCTCAAGACATTGAACATGACATATGAGGAAACACATACATGTATTAATAATATATAGCGAAGGTGAAATAAGTTTTAGTAGGTGCGAGGACCGGGCATTCTTACACAGTATTTTCTTTTCAGTTCAGTTCAGTTCATGTGAATGCCTAAATTAAATCAACGGACAAGCTGACATATACATTATTACTGAATATGTTCATAAAGGGGGAGAACATGTTGATTACGTAGCCCTTACTTCAAATTTCCTTAATATTTACTATATATTCAATGACAACAAAAGCAAAATGAGTGACTAAGACAGTTACAGCTTAAATCTACATATAATCAGTGATTGAACGAAGTCATCATCATTTTCCGACATTAAGTGATAAGGTGGTGATTTATGGTAAATGTAAAAATCTGCATTGAACCATAAAAAAGTAATGTATCTCCCTGAAAGTTAGCAGACTTCTTATTTTTGTTGTTCTTTACAGTTTAGAATACAAAATAGACGTACATGCTGCTTATAAAAGTGGTTTTATAAGGAAAGATCAAAGGGTAATTTTCTGCGAATAAATCTGAAAAAAATAATATCGTTATTGAAAATTTACAAAGTGCTAAAGGTGCATTATTGCATAATGAAGAGCGTCCTAGCAATTATTTATTCCAGCTCTTTCTCAAATTGTAATGTAGACCAGATGAAAACGGTAGCTTTTTCTCAAATGTTCAACCATGTACAAAGTAAATGTACACTGGAAGCATTTATTAAATATAGGGTAGGCAAGCATACCTATGTAACACCTACAATATAAATAATACATTACTGACATGATCAGTGGTGTGTAGATGAAATTGTTCAACCTTGTTAAAATAGTCTCACCTGTCTCACTTGTGTTTTGACAAAAAAATTTGGACACAGACTGCATCTTTTTTCATCTGCTCAGCCTGATAATGTGTGAAAGAGGTTGAAAAAATAATTGCTAGGACGCTCTCCATTATGCAACAAGGTACTATAAGCACTAAGTATATTTTCAACTCTAAGCTCTAAGTATATTTTTCCGGATGGAGCTAGCTTAGAGTCTTAGCTACCCTTTAAGCGCTTAGCAAAGAGTCTGATCAGACTTTGCGGATGCCCAGGCTGATCTGAGTCTGCGCTGGGCGCACACCCACTTTGTTGGTTTTCTCGTGTCGCAGCTCATATTATGATAAATACAATGTACCTATTTATAATTGACTACTAACATAAACGTAACATAATTTTTATGTAAAAATATACATTATTGTAATCACTAATTGAACATCATATCAATTTTTGTACATTTAAACAGAAGCAAATTTGACATGCTTAAAAAACCGAAATCACGTTTTATTTGTACAATAGCAGGGTCATTTGGTTAATTTGGTAATCAGAGAGGTATTTGATTGTTTTGATTATTAAAATCATAACATTGCACAGCCCGTTTGGTAAACTCACAGTTTCATTCCCAGCTGGACATTAGAAATACAGAACTGTTTCTTTGTTCAGTCGTGCTTGTTTAATGGGGTCCAAGTCCCTGGGTTCGAAACCATAATGGGTACATTTGTATATTACCCCTGTATGTGTTTAGGTTTGCGTGTGCATGTACGATTTTGTCGATTTAATTAGGCAGACGTCAGACTGTTAAATAGGAGGCCAATGCCTCTGTCTTGGAGGAATGCCCGCTGAAATTATCCTTTAATGTACATGGGTACACCTCCATGTTTTCTGTCAGTTTGATCAAAAGAAACAAAATTTGTGTTAAGAAACTGTGTTTTGGAGATTTGAAATTTTCATTACACATGAAATACATACCAGAGATAACACGAACCTCCTCTTTGTAGGAAATAAGAATCCTCTCCGGTAGGGGAGAGTAGAGTAACTTCGGACATGGGGGTAAATTCGGACATGCCATCGCAAACAGTTTAAATCCAGATGAGACGGCTCATAATGAGCCGTCTCATCAGGATTATCACTGTTTGGCCAGATATATTTTTGTTTTAGTTCCAAACAACTGACATATAAAGGAAACAATGTCACTGTCCGAAATTACCCGCTGTCCGAAGTTACCCGACTCTCCTCTATGTATTTCTATCATGAGTTAAAATGAGCCGCAACACGACAAAACCAACAAAGCACCAGTGCGCTCAGCAAAGACTCGTATCGGTTCTACTCCTTCTGAAAAAACTTTTTCCTCTAGCTGTTTGATCGCAAGCCCCACTTCCAGCGGTACCGGCTCATCGCAGCGGAGCGCAGCCGTGCAGTTGGTTATGCGCCTGTCTCAGAACTGAGCTACGGATTCTGAGAAGGAGTCTCTCTATGCATCGCGTATTATGAGCTTGAAAGTATACAGCTTAAATTGTTTAGCTGATATGAGCCGCGACGTGACAAAACCAACAATGTGGTCTAGCATCCAGCGCAGACTCAGATCAGCCTGGGCATCCGACCAGTCTGATCAGAGTCTTCGCTTTCCGCATGAAGGTAGCTTAGTCCCTAAGCTACCCTTTAAGCTCTTAGCAAAGAGTCTGATCAGACTGGGTGAATGCCCAGGCTGATCTGAGTCTGCGCTGGGCGCACAACCACATTGTTGGTTTTCTCGCGTCGCGGCTCATATGTTGAAACTCTACTGCATCTGTTCACTGTTAATATACAAAGAAAAAGTCTAAAAATGTTTAAACGTTAAAAGTTTTAAATCCGCTCATTTCACGAACGGTTTAAATGCTGAAAAAATGGTACTCACAAGTTGTCGTTTTTCTAATTGTGAAACTGGGTTTTGGAGGTTTGAGAATTTCATTTTACACAATGTACATGAATCACATACGAGAGGAAACACCAACCTCCTTTTGTAAGAAATAAGTGTTCTCTCCGGTATGTATTTCGAGCCCGATTTTAATACATTTAAGCCGCGACAAGACAAAAACCAACATAGGGACGTACGCGCCCAATAAGACTAAGATCAGCATGGGCATCCGCACAGTCTTAACAGAGTCTTCGCTGTGCACTTAAAGAGTATCTATGGGTTTAAGATAGGTACATGCGGACGTCAAAGACATATCAGACTGGGCGGATGCCCAGGCTGATCCGAGTCTTCACTGAGCGCACATGCCACTTTGTTGGTTTTATCGTATTTTACCTGCTGTCTGCAGCCAATATGTCCCGCGGAATGCGACAGTAAGTGTGGCTCGTTGCCTGCCAAGACCTGCCCATCATCTCTTTCTTTCAAACTTTTTGGGGCTTGGCGACACTGAAGAAGTTAAATACAGAAACGCGCGTCTGTCGCACCAACATTCACTGTGTCCATTCGTGTACGCCTATAAATGCGAGTTGGAGTAGTGTACGCCGAGTCAGAAAAAAACAAGGCTCGGAGATGTCATCATGGCTTTAAAGTAAGTTAATTTATCAAGGTTTTTCATCATCTAATTGTAATAAACTAGTATGAGTGTATCTGTAACTGAATAAGCTTTCAGACTGATATAGTTTCACGTGAATGCAATGTTCCATTTACAGAATATTTAGCCAAATCAGCAGATCCTTTCAAGTGAGAGTGCCTTTACTGAAAAAGAATTCAGTATTTCTTTACAAATACACGTATCTTTTGATTGATAGGTCCCCTATTTGTTAGGCAGATATATATTGAAGCTATTGTAATAGATGAATCGGTCAAAACATGTCCACTTTGAATATAGAAATCATTTGTAGGCAGGCTGTAATGCTTTGAAGTGCACGCCGAGTTGCAAATACATAATTAACGAAAATACGGCGAGTTGGAGAACCCATGTACGCCGAGTTTAAGCTGTTTTGTCGAAAATGGTGTACGCCTAGTTGGAGTAAAGTACTGCTCTGTGTGTAGCTTTTAAATAAAGATGACACTAAATTTAATTGCAGCGGTCTCGGTTAGCATTTATTGACATTGCTTTGTACTGATAGTGTCTAAAATACCAAAGTCTGTCAGTTGTTGACGGCTGTCCGACTGAAAAATGATGGCGCAATTTGTGCATCCATGTAGTACGTTCAGGGTCTGCTCCCTTTATATACAAACTATATTTGAAGTGTAAAGTAGTGATTCTGATTATCTTTCTGCTGCGCGTATGTCAATAGCTTAATGCAACTGGACACTGAAGCGTCTGGTTACACCTCTATGTTTTCCCGTCGCTTTAATATAGGGAAGTTACTTTCGCGACTTCCTGTTTATTTTTCCAGATGAGGAAGCATTTCTAAAAGGTGCTTTATTCTTAAAAGACAGAAAAAAATGCTTCGAGCTGAGCAAATTCTTTCTTTTAAAAGTTGACCGCTGTTGAAAAGGGACGCATAGTTCCTTTCCCTGAAAGGGTACCTTAAGATGGTTGATTTTATCGTTGTACATAAAAAAACTTCCAAAATGGGACTCTACTCTTTAAGGAAGGAAGAACTTCTATGTTAAAGGTGTCAATTTTCCCAATAATTAAAAATTTATACGGATCACTGACTTTTGCTTTGCATTTATGACTATGACATGTAACTTGCATGACAAATGAATTTTCAAGTGTTTGTGTCTCTGTTAATACGTTAAACATACGTTGACGTTAACGTCATCGTTGAGATTAATTCTAGATTATCCTCAAACTGATGGTTGAAATAATGATTTATTGTATACATTTCACATTTTTATACCCCGCCACACGTTAGTGGCGGGGTATTATGTTTTCACGTTGGCCGTCCGTGTGTCCGTCCGTCCGTCCGTAGTATGTACGTCCGTCTGTCCGTCCGTCCGCACTTCGTTTCCGTTCGATAACTTAAGTATTTATTAACGGATTTCATTCAAATTTTGCATATGCATTTGTACCAAGAATGTCTCGCTTGGGATTGTTAATGGGCAAATTTTGATAATTTCTGACAGAGTTATGGCACTTGTCAATGCACAAAAAACGGTTTTTGGCCTCTGGTTCCTTTACTACTTGGAGTATTATGATGAAACTTCACAAACATAAAAAAACTAAAAGCTTTGTATGAGCACAGAAATTTTATTATCGGGGGTTATCTACCCCTGCCCTTGGGCTATATACATGTATAAAATCATGAAAAAATCTATATAAAATCAGAGTTTGAAGCAATTTTTCTCAAACTTACAGCAAATAATCAGAATGGTGAAAGCCTCCAGTGATGCTCACATTTACCCCATCAGAGTTATCTACCCCTGCCGCAGGGCTATATACATATATAAAATGATGATAAAATCTATATAAATTCAAATTTCAGATTCAGATTTTTCAGAAATTTACAACTGATGATAGAAGTAACAAAAGTTTCTTGTGGTGATTGAAATTTGGCCCTTAAGGGGTTTTCTGCCTCTGCCGCCGTGGTATATACATGTATAAAATCATGAAAAAATCTATATAAAATCAGAGTTTGAAGCAATTTTTCTCAAACTTACAGCAAATAATCAGAATGGTGAAAGCCTCCAGTGATGCTCAAATTTACCCCATCAGAGTTATCTACCCCTGCCGCAGGGCTATATACATATATAAAATGATGATAAAATCTATATAAATTCAAATTTCAGATTCAGATTTTTCAGAAATTTACAACTGATGATAGAAGTAACAAAAGCTTCTTGTGGTGATTGGAATTTGGCCCTTAAGGGGTTTTCTGCCCCTGCCCCAGTGGCCACATGTTTAAAATTACTTTTATTATATTGTATTTTGTTAGAGTGGTAACTGATTTAGCGGAAGCTGATTGTAAGTGCTCAGAATAATGAAGTGTCCTGTCATGACAAATAGTTTTTCCCATATTTCATGGGCTCTGGCTGCCCCTGCCCTGGGGTAATACAAGGAAAAAATAAATCTGGAAACATCAGCGCATGTAAAAGGTTTGCAGTGGCATAAAAGATTTGCAGTGGCGGGGTATCACGCAGTCGTTTGCGATGCTTTTATTTTACTTACATTACTTACATAACAGACACCACTGGATAGTTTTGACTTTATGTATGTGACATTGACCGCATTTCAAGGTCATTGTACACAATTTAATTCTTCAAGATCACAGTGCTACTCTTAACCATCCTTCTTCTTTGGCTAACTGAGTATTCACCCCCCCCCCCCCCCCCACCCCCCGTGACCCAACTTCCCACTCATATATATTGCGTACTTGCCATGCATAAGTCTGCTGCATAAAAGAAATGCTGGGTCACGGGGGGAAAGTACTTGTATTTTAGTATTTCAATCATAGTGAAGCGTTCCCTTTTGGCCGTTTTAACCGGAAGTATAACTATGGTTTTGCAAGTTAAATTGCTAATCAGCCGTAACAAGAAGAATATCATTGCTTTGTATTGTGATATGCATGTATTTAGCATGCATTTATGACAAAATTTTATGGAATGAATGACTGATTTCAATATTTGTGTTCTGTCGAAAAATGAGGTATGAGAAAACCTTGAATTTAGGGTAGGTAAGATCAACCTGGATTATCTCCCCATGTCTTTGGGTCTGAATCACAAATGATCTGATTCCATACGGTTTACATATTTGGTGGAAGCTCTACTACGAAAAATATGTAGACTTTATACTTTTGAAAATTCGAACCTGTCACGCCGGTCTAATGGGGAAAATCCTCGCCTTAAGCATAGAAGTTCTTTGCTGCTTGGGCAGCAATTTTTCTCTTCAAGAATTTAGAAGGACGGAAAGAATGAAAATGACAGAGTTGCTTCCCCCGAAAGTGTATTCGTTCACCCAAGCAAAAAGTTACTTAAATGCTAAACACAGTGATTTATTGACTCTTTTGCGAGACTCTTTTCTGATTGAAATAGCTTTGAAATCTCTCTCTCTCAGTCGCTCTTCATTGGCAGACGCTTCTCTAAATCAGATGGATGGATACGCGAATAGTTCCACGTTTACTTTGCTTTACTCCAGGTCGGGCCACTCTGATCCCTCATTTTTACAAAAGCAACCCTAGAAAGAAAATCTGGTTGCCTTTTTCTGTTATTTTCGTGTCCGTCCCAATTTTCGTCTCTTCGCATATTTTCATAGAATGTAATTGTCCGTACGTCTGCATAAATATGTTAACTGGGAGACGGTTTCGCAGATAGAATTATGTTGCAGGCATGTGGAGGGGTGTTAACATTGTTTCCGAATATACATGCGCAGAAGGGCGACAAAGCCCTTAAAGTAGCGACTACCTTCGCTTAAACTTTGTGCTTCTTACTGGGCTTGAAGGGGTGATCACGTTGTTTGCCCATTCGTTCTTGTTTAAAGGAGACCACAGTGCCTGGCTACGATACCATATCAGGCACACTGACTCAGTGTGTGTTGTGTTGTGCGTGCACATGTACAGTTATGCTGGTTTTATAAGGCGGACGCTATACCACCGACGTTCCTCGACGCTGTAATCACCAACTGCGACTCTGATACCACTTATTTCAGCTCAAAACACACTGGCTCTGGCTGTGTATTTTCTGGTCTATTGAAAAATGTATCAGACATGTGCCGTCCGTGGGAGTCGAACCTGCCGCACTTTGCGTGAAATGCGGATATTATCCACTAGACAAGGCGCTCCACAGGGTGGGGCGGCGGGGTGGGGGTACTTAGGTGTTAGATACCGTTATTTCTATTGAGTGGGTCAAAAGGGACTGCAGCTTATAACATACATATCAGCTTGTGCGTGTGGTTAAGGGTATAAAGCTTATAAACATGGGCAGACTGCTTTTGTACTATGCGATACGCAACCGTTTTACTCGCAGCTCAGTCAGCGTTAATGGTTGGTGCTATCTTGTTTTAGCAAGGAGCTTCGAAATTTTCTTTAGGAACAGTTTATTTTTTTTTTTCGTATTATCACTGTACTTCAACGCAAAATGTAGCTTCATAGTAGTGAAAGAGCGTTCAGATACACGATTTCCTTTCAATAAATACAAAATCTGTTATTCATGTCAGGTCTGTATCAAATAAAGCTCATAAATACAGAGCATGGTACATGTTCGGTCACTAGTCTTTGAGCTTGACGTTTAATGTACTCCAACTCGCGATACACCCTTATGTCAATAATGGTTCAACTCGGCGTGCACAGGTACTGCAACTCGGCGTGTACTTTGGCAACACCCCTGGTGCAAGCAAATACAAACAGCTCTCTCAGTTTTACGATCTGCATTTTGTGACTTCTCTCTGAAGGACACAACAGTGTCATTTCTTATTACATTTTATAATTGTGGTAAATGAAGACAGTGTTTGCGTATATTTAGTACAAATTAAGACAAGTAGTAAATATTTTGACATGTTTTGCAAGGATTTGCAATGTTTCTTGTGTTATTACAAGAGGTGGTGCTTTGAAAATTACCTGCGGTTGTAGGTGATGTCTAAGAAGAAAACTGTCAAGAAGAAAGGGACATAAACCTTAGTTAGCTGTTAGAACACATGGCAAACACTTACCTCTCGCCCGGGAGCATTCTCTGAAGGTGTCAGTCTAACTCGGCGTACACTGCTCCAACTCGCATTTACAGGCGTACACGAATGGACACAGTGTAGACTAGAAAATCCACACCCAGTACAAAGTTACATGTAATATGCCCGTAATGGTTTCGTACCCATGGACTGTGACCTCGTTTGAAAAGTATCAGTTTCTTCAGCATTTTAACTGTTCGTGATATGAGCAGATTTAAAACTTCTTAACGGTTTCATACTTTTTCTTTTCTTTGTATATTAACAACGAACAGAAACACCGTAGAGTTGTAAATATAAACGTATTCAAACCAATGTCACTGTGTCCATTCGTGTACGCCTGTAAATGCGAGTTGGAGCAGTGTACGCCGAGTTATAACACCTTCAGAGAATGCTCGCGGGCGAGAGGTAAGTGTTTGCCATGTGTTCTAACAGCTAACTAAGGTTTATGTCCCTTTCTTCTTGACAGTTTTCTTCTTAGACATCACCTACAACCGCAGGTAATTTTCAAAGCACCACCTCTTGTAATAACACAAGAAACATTGCAAATCCTTGCAAAACATGTCAAAATATTTACTACTTGTCTTAATTTGTACTAAATATACGCAAACACTGTCTTCATTTACCACAATTATAAAATGTGATAAGAAATGACACTGTTGTCCTTCAGAGAGAAGTCAAAAAATGCAGATCGTAAAACTGAGAGAGCTGTTTGTATTTGCTTGCACCAGGGGTGTTGCCAAAGTACACGCCGAGTTGCAGTACCTGTGCACGCCGAGTTGAACCATTATTGACATAAGGGTGTATCGCGAGTTGGAGTACATTAAACGTCAAGCTCAAAGACTAGTGACCGAACATGTACCATGCTCTGTATTTATGAGCTTTATTTGATACAGACCTGACATGAATAACAGATTTTGTATTTATTGAAAGGAAATCGTGTATCTGAACGCTCTTTCACTACTATGAAGCTACATTTTGCGTTGAAGTACAGTGATAATACGAAAAAAAAAATAAACTGTTCCTAAAGAAAATTTCGAAGCTCCTTGCTAAAACAAGATAGCACCAACCATTAACGCTGACTGAGCTGCGAGTAAAACGGTTGCGTATCGCATAGTACAAAAGCAGTCTGCCCATGTTTATAAGCTTTATACCCTTAACCACACGCACAAGCTGATATGTATGTTATAAGCTGCAGTCCCTTTTGACCCACTCAATAGAAATAACGGTATCTAACACCTAAGTACCCCCACCCCGCCGCCCCACCCTGTGGAGCGCCTTGTCTAGTGGATAATATCCGCATTTCACGCAAAGTGCGGCAGGTTCGACTCCCACGGACGGCACATGTCTGATACATTTTTCAATAGACCAGAAAATACACAGCCAGAGCCAGTGTGTTTTGAGCTGAAATAAGTGGTATCAGAGTCGCAGTTGGTGATTACAGCGTCGAGGAACGTCGGTAGTATAGCGTCCGCCTTATAAAACCAGCATAACTGTACATGTGCACGCACAACACAACACACACTGAGTCAGTGTGCCTGATATGGTATCGTAGCCAGGCACTGTGGTCTCCTTTAAACAAGAACGAATGGGCAAACAACGTGATCACCCCTTCAAGCCCAGTAAGAAGCACAAAGTTTAAGCGAAGGTAGTCGCTACTTTAAGGGCTTTGTCGCCCTTCTGCGCATGTATATTCGGAAACAATGTTAACACCCCTCCACATGCCTGCAACATAATTCTATCTGCGAAACCGTCCCCCAGTTAACATATTTATGCAGACGTACGGACAATTACATTCTATGAAAATATGCGAAGAGACGAAAATTGGGACGGACACGAAAATAACAGAAAAAGGCAACCAAATTTTCTTTCTAGGGTTGCTTTTGTAAAAATGAGGGATCAGAGTGGCCCGACCTGGAGTAAAGCAAAGTAAACGTGGAACTATTCGCGTATCCATCCATCTGATTTAGAGAAGCGTCTGCCAATGAAGAGCGACTGAGAGAGAGAGATTTCAAAGCTATTTCAATCAGAAAAGAGTCTCGCAAAAGAGTCAATAAATCACTGTGTTTAGCATTTAAGTAACTTTTTGCTTGGGTGAACGAATACACTTTCGGGGGAAGCAACTCTGTCATTTTCATTCTTTCCGTCCTTCTAAATTCTTGAAGAGAAAAATTGCTGCCCAAGCAGCAAAGAACTTCTATGCTTAAGGCGAGGATTTTCCCCATTAGACCGGCGTGACAGGTTCGAATTTTCAAAAGTATAAAGTCTACATATTTTTCGTAGTAGAGCTTCCACCAAATATGTAAACCGTATGGAATCAGATCATTTGTGATTCAGATCCAAAGACATGGGGAGATAATCCAGGTTGATCTTACCTACCCTAAATTCAAGGTTTTCTCATACCTCATTTTTCGACAGAACACAAATATTGAAATCAGTCATTCATTCCATAAAATTTTGTCATAAATGCATGCTAAATACATGCATATCACAATACAAAGCAATGATATTCTTCTTGTTACGGCTGATTAGCAATTTAACTTGCAAAACCATAGTTATACTTCCGGTTAAAACGGCCAAAAGGGACCGCTTCACTATGATTAAAATACAAGTACTTTCCCCCCGTGACCCAGCATTTCTTTTATGCAGCAGACTTATGCATGGCAAGTACGCAATATATATGAGTGGGAAGCTGGGTCACGGGGGGGGGGGGTGTGAATACTCAGTTAGCCAAAGAAGAAGGATGGTTAAGAGTAGCACTGTGATCTTGAAGAATTAAATTGTGTACAATGACCTTGAAATGCGGTCAATGTCACATACATAAAGTCAAAACTATCCAGTGGTGTCTGTTATGTAAGTAATGTAAGTAAAATAAAAGCATCGCAAACGACTGCGTGATACCCCGCCACTGCAAATCTTTTATGCCACTGCAAACCTTTTACATGCGCTGATGTTTCCAGATTTATTTTTTCCTTGTATTACCCCAGGGCAGGGACAGCCAGAGCCCATGAAATATGGGAAAAACTATTTGTCATGACAGGACACTTCATTATTTTGAGCACTTACAATCAGCTTCCGCTAAATCAGTTACCACTCTAATAAAATACAATATAATAAAAGTGATTTTAAACATGTGGCCACGGGGGCAGGGGCAGAAAACCCCTTAAGGGCCAAATTTCAATCACCACAAGAAGCTTTTGTTACTTCTATCATCAGTTGTAAATTTCTGAAAAATCTGAATCTGATATTTGAATTTATATAGATTTTATCATCATTTTATATATGTATATAGCCCTGCGGCAGGGGTAGATAACTCTGATGGGGTAAATTTGAGCATCACTGGAGGCTTTCACCATTCTGATTATTTGATGTAAGTTTGAGAAAAGTTGCTTCAAACTCTGATTTTATATAGATTTTTTCATGATTTTATACATGTATATACCACGGCGGCAGAGGCAGAAAACCCCTTAAGGGCCAAATTTCAATCACCACAAGAAGCTTTTGTTACTTCTATCATCAGTTGTAAATTTCTGAAAAATCTGAATCTGAAAGTTGAATTTATATAGATTTTATCATCATTTTATATATGTATATAGCCCTGCGGCAGGGGTAGATAACTCTGATGGGGCAGATGTGAGCATCACTGGAGGCTTTCGACATTCTGATTATGTGCTGTAAGTTTGAGAAAAATTGCTTCAAACTCTGATTTTATATAGATTTTTTCATGATTTTATACATGTATATAGCCCAAGGGCAGGGGTAGATAATCCCCGATAATAAAATTTCTGTGCTCATACAAAGCTTTTTGTTCTTTTATGTTTGTGAAGTTTCATCATAATACTCCAAGTAGTAAAGGAACCAGAGGCCAAAAACCGTTTTTTTGTGCATTGACAAGTGCCATAACTCTGTCAGAAATTATCAAAGTTTGCCCATTAACAATCCCAAGCGAGACATTCTTGGTACAAATGCATATGCAAAATTTGAATGAAATCCGTTAATAAATACTTAAGTTATCGAACGGAAACGAAGTGCGGATGGACGATCAGACGGACGTACATACTACGGACGGACGGACGGACACACGGACGGCCAACGTGAAAACATAATACCCCGCCACTAACGTGTGGCGGGGTATAAAAATGTGAAATGTATACAATAAATCATTATTTCAACCATCAGTTTGAGGATAATTTAGAATTAATCTCAACGATGACGTCAACGTCAACGTATGTTTAATGTATTAACAGAGACACAAACACTTGAAAATTCATTTGTCATGCAAGTTACATGTCATAGTCATAAATGCAAAGCAAAAGTCAGTGATCCGTATAAATTTTTAATTATGGGGAAAAATGACACCTTTAACATAGAAGTTCTTCCTTCCTTAAAGAGTAGAGTCCCATTTTGGAAGTTTTTTTATGAGGAAGTCACAACAGATGTTTCCCTTTGTACAACGATAAAAACAACCATCTTAAGGTACCCTTTCAGGGAAAGGAACTATGCGTCCCTTTTCAACAGCGGTCAACTTTTAAAAGAAAGAATTTGCTCAGCTCGAAGCATTTTTTTCTGTCTTTTAAGAATAAAGCACCTTTTAGAAATGCTTCCTCATCTGGAAAAATAAACAGGAAGTCGCGAAAGTAACTTCCCTATATTAAAGCGACGGGAAAACATAGAGGTGTAACCAGACGCCTCAGTGTCCAGTTGCATTAAGCTATTGACATACGCGCAGCAGAAAGATAATCAGAATCACTACTTTGCACTTCAAATATAGTTTGTATATAATGGGAGCAGACCCTGAACGTACTACATGGATGCACAAATTGCGCCATCATTTTTCAGTCGGACAGCCGTAAACAACTGACAGACTTTGGTATTTTAGACACTATCAGTACAAAGCAATGTCAATAAATGCTAACCGAGACCGCTGCAATTAAATTTAGTGTCATCTTTATTTAAAAGCTACACACAGAGCAGTTCTTTATTCCAACTAGGCGTACACCATTTTCGACAAAACAGCTTAAACTCGGCGTACATGGGTTCTCCAACTCGCCGTATTTTCGTTAATTATGTATTTGCAACTCGGCGTGCATTTCAAAGCATTACAGCCTGCCTACAAATGATTTCTATATTCAAAGCGGACAGGTTTTGACCGATTCATCTATTACAATAGCTTCAATATATATCTGCCTAACAAATAGGGGACCTATCAATCAAAAGATACATGTATTTGTAAAGAAATACTGAATTCTTTTTCAGTAAAGGCACTCTCACTTGAAAGGATCTGCTGATTTGGCTAAATATTCTGTAAATGGAACATTGCATTCACGTGAAACTATATCAGTCTGAAAGCTTACACTCATACTAGTTTATTACAATTAGATGATGAAAAACCTTGATAAATTAACTTACTTTAAAGCCATGATGACATCTCCGAGCTTTGTTTTTATTCTGACTCGGCGTACACTGCTCCAACTCGCATTTATAGGCGTACACGAATGGACACAGTGGTCTATTGGATCGGAAAATCAGGCATGTGCCGCCCGTGGGAGTGGAACCCGCGGCATCCTGCGTGAGAGGCGAACACCTTATCCATTAGGCCAGGATACGGTACGATTTTTTGCACATTAAATTGCAAATGAGTCCCATGACCTATTCATTTTATAACGTGACATATTATCTTTTATAAGTGGCCACGTGATTGAGTGGTTAGATCTACTCGGTTGTGTTGCAGAAGGCCGTTGGTTCGAATCCGGGTCGAGTCAACCGTCGACTGTAAAACTTTCCGTCAAACCAGTAGGAAGTAGTTACCTTTCTAAGAATCAAAGAATGATGAGGGGGGCGGACTCCGCCTTTCATGGGCTGTGTCCAAGATACAGTTGGCCTCTAACCACCACTGTCCCTATGGCCACTAGGTCACTGTTTTTAGCAATAATTATAGAAATGCCTTGCGCCATACATGTAACACCTAAGTAACACATTCATTGTCATTAAAATATTATATAGCGTTACCCCTTTATGACAGATGTGATATAAGATATTATACATCTCCCACTACTAATTGATTGAGGCTTAATTGACACATGAGCTGCGCAATAAGAAAAGGAACAGTACGACATTTGCGAAAGAACAACTAGTACCGGTCTACTCACACATTTGCTGGTTCCCAACCTGTAATATAATATTTATAAACTTTCATATCTATCTGAATTTTAGTCGGATTTTCATGAAATTTATTTTATTGAAATATTTGTTTTTAATTAGTCACTAGTTAAAGAGTTATTTAGTGTTTGCCCCAGATAATAAACCAATCAGATCACCCGAATTTTCAAATTTTCAATAGATTTATTGGTGTAGACTCATCACTTATCCATGAAGAGAGTCTTCACCAATAAATCTACTGAAGACTTGAAAATTCAAGTGATCAGAAATGTACAGTCTTCTGTGGCTTGTCACGTCTAAAAATAGCTTCAACATGACAGGTCAAATTGATTTAGAAGTCAATGTAGATTTCTCGAATGAGGGTTTTTTCTCATTACAGAGGGACAGATGAAGGGAGTATTTGGAAGTATTCTCAATAAAAATGTGTTTTATGGTACTCCTTAGAACCACCTCGACGAGGCGGTTCTATGGCAAACCATAACATTATTTTCTAAACTGTAAAAACGTGGATACTTATTAGAATCGCCTCGACGAGGCAGTTCTATAGGTACCCACAGCATTGTTTTAAAGCATGTTGTAAATATTTGTTAGAATTGCCTCGAAAAGGCAGTTCTAATGAATATCTACAACATACCTTATTTAAATGGAGAAATAAAATCACAAAATACTCCTCTTGTATGTAAACTGTCCTCTGTAATAAGATGCATCTCGTAACACAAATCAAACAACTATGATTTGTGTAAAGAGAAGAAAATAATCCTCATTCAACAAAGGAAAATCAAAGTGACCAGCCATGTTTGAGCTCCAAAAACTGAATGAATGGAAATGTGCAAAGTCATCTGAACGCAAATCATAAATGACAGCACGACACTCACTCTAGAAGCAGTATTCTAATTATGCTCCTCCTCTCCAAGCTAAATGACAGCATGACAAATACTTTAAAAGCAGTATTCTAATTAAACCCCTCCTCTCCAAGCTATTTTGGGACAGTCATGATATTGCATCATGTTTTGAGGTTGCATCATTACTATAATCAAAGTACATTGGAGAGTGGTCATTTTGGGATTTTTTTTTATTTATCATTTTTTCTTTTTTTTTTTTAACACAAAATATCGCTTAAAAAAGATTATCTGAAAGATGTTGGAAAACAGGACAGACCAGGATCAGTTTATTATCTGGGGCAAACACTAAGCCGGTTAGAGGCTATGAAGAGAAATCTTCGCAATTAAGAACCTTCCGCTCGCTACGCTCGCTTCAGGTTCTTAATTGCGAAGATTTCTCTTCATAGCCTCTAACCTATACTAAGTCTTATCCTGCGTATAACATGTATAAATACGTTTATTAATATTTTTGCTGAAAACAAAAATACGAACAGCTTTTGCTGCAGCAGCAAGCTCTTTATTTTGATGTCAGCAGAAACTGTAGTGTTTTTGCGAAGAATGTATTTAAAATTCTACGTCTCGGTCCCTACCAAGTACCGATATTGATAGTTTTGAACGTCAACTGGAACCTAGTGCCCAATCTAATCTGAGCTTTGCTGGTGGGAAAACACCCTGAGGGCTCTTTGAGGGCTTTGTAAAGCAGGCTGATCAGAATTTACGTTGTACACTTACGCTATTTGAACATGGCTCTTTGTCTCATAAAATGGCTACAAATGACTGATAAAAACTGTCTAATTATTTTCAACCAAGAGGGTAACAGCCTTACAAATACGCTTTTTGGGATATAAAAAAGTCACGGGCTTGAGGAACGAGCCGGTAATGTCCACATTGACATCTTTTATTGAGATTTCATTATCATCTGTGTTTTGGCACAAAAAAGGAGACTTCAACCGTGAAAGAACAGTAAATAGTCAAAATCAGCCTGTGCCTCAGCGCAAATATTGCAAACAGATCTTAGTCTTCGCACTTTTCAGGCTTCCAAAAGTTCAGACTATGTATACAAAAGAAAAGACTCAGACTGATCTGAGTCTGCTATGCAGACGCGCTGTAAGGAATCTTTTTATGCAAAGAGGCTCAGATGCTTTGCAATGGCGTATGATCTGTTTGATATTCCAAAAAAATTGTGCGAGGTATGCCGAGTGACCAGGTTTCGCATACCAATGTAATGGGTTTCACGGGCAGCCTCCGCAACCTGCTGGCGTTATGAGGGGCACAGGACCAGTGTGGTACCCGTGAAGGAACAGTTTCTCTGAAGGGGTAGCTTACACAGACAAAACAAGGTGGACATTATTGGAACATATCACGTGGTTGCTTTTCCTTTGGATTTTGCTTTTGGATATGAACTATAAACATTATTTGGACTAACAAGATAAACTTTGTTGCACAACAACTTAGTTTTCTTAGTTACTTGTTAGTGCGGTTGAACAACATTCAAACTACAGTATCATAGTGCGATTTTGTGGCTGCTCTTTCGATAACCGTCGGAAATATGTCTTCTTATATAACACGTAATGGCTTGGTATACGCCATCTTGATTCTATATTTAGTTCTCGGCGTGTCTGCAACCTTCAGGAAACCGGAAACTAAAAAGATGCATCCTAGAATAAAACGAACACCTTTACCATTCCTTCCTTTCAGACCGCCTCCCATTGCAGGCCCTGGAATTTACGGACCGCCTTTACAGCCCTTGGGTGGTCCGGGACCAGTTGGACATATGAGGCCTCCGTATGGACCAATTCCATTCGGTGGTCCGCCTCCATTTGTATTTGAGCCGGGACGAAGGGTGTTTCCACCACCATTTGTGGGACCAGAGGTATGTGATCTTTTGCTCATTATGTGAGGCACAGTGACTCAGTCTCTTCAAGCTCATTTTGTTCTACATGTACATGATAATGTGCAGTCTTTGATTTAGATAATCATTTAGAAATACGTTGATTCAGTTTCTCATAGTATCCTTAATTTTATTTCGTCATAGGCTACTTTTAATGCTTTTATCATTAAATCCAATGTAGGGTTATATGTACAGACCCTCTATAGGAATATAGGATACCAAAACGGGGAAAGGGGTCGGGGGACGGGACAAGGCGAAGCCGAGATTCCTTTGAAGTCCTAGGAATATGGGGTAACAAAACGACTTCTTCATGGGACGAGCACCACGGCGACTGTGTCGAGATTTCATTTGGGTCTGATCCTTTTGTAATTTATGCAATAAGATAATAATGAGCCGCGACACGAGAAAACCAACAATGTGGTTGTGCGCCCAGCGCAGACTCAGATCAGCCTGGGCATCCGCCCAGTCTGACCAGAGTCATCGCTGTGCGCATGCAGGTAGCTTAGCCCCTTAGCTTACCTTTAAGTACTTAGCATAGACCCTTAGCTACCCTTTGGGTACTTAGCAAAGACTCTGCTCAGACTGGGTGGATGCCCAGGCTGATCTGAGTCAGCGCAGACTAGAAAAAGCCTGGGCATCCGCCCAGCCTGATCAAAGTATTTGCTGTGCGCATGTAGATAGATAAGACCCTTAGCTACCCTTTAAGTACTTAGCGAAGAGTCTGATCAGTCTGGGTGGATGCCCAGACTGATCTGAGTACGCTGGGTGCACAACCGTTTTGTTGGTTTTGTCGTGTCGCGGCTCATATGTTTAATCTAAATGTGGAAACAAGGTTTTATCCTCAAGACTGGTTGAAGTTTGTAAACCTATGATTGATTCAAATATATTTTATTTACAACATACAAACAGCATCATTACTCAATGAAAAAGCTGGTTACGTACAGAGCTCTTCTCCTGTAATTAAAGGCTTAATATTGTGCTTATTTTGACACACCTAACGTCGACTTTTCAATAATCAACCCTTACAGACCGGCTATATGTACGTTAAAAGTGTTGCTGTGACATAGTGTACTCGTACATTGTATCATGCGGCTAGCTAAAAACCAGGAAGGCTTTGGTTTGGCAGTTCAAGGTTTCCATTAGAGGATTCGACAAATATTTACTTGGTTTTAAGCATTCATGCTGTAACGGAAGAATACCAACAGCGACTGATACTGTAAATGTGGTTCGCTTTAACTTGAAATACGGAAATTGAAATATTGAAAAATAATCTTGGAAAAAAATATCCCAGACTCTGCTTTGTTACATGTAATAGTTTCAGCCCCAGAAAGACATTTGGGCAAAATATAATCATAATTCTCTCAAAACTTAATGAAAAACAAGAACTGCAATGCTATGGTATAGTGCAATAATAATCAAGGTATACAGCGGCAGATCTGTCCAATCAAACTACACTTAGCCGCATAATTCACTTTCTCACGCAGCCAGTCTGTATTCGACGTTTTTCTGGTCGAGCCTGATAAACTTGATATCAAAAAACACATACATGGTTTTCTATTTATCATGCATCATTAGAAGATTTTCAGGTGTAAAGAGCGTCGAACAAAAGAAAAGTAAACGCAGTTTTGTTTGAACTTGTTGACGTCGCGAATGCATTATGACGTGCGTCGGTGACGTCAATTAACCAATCGATCGTTGTTATCAAGGCCAACGTCAGTATGTAACCAATCGTCTTCTGAGATCGCTTCTGTAGGCATCGCCTGATAACATTCGCGCAAGCGCAGTTCTAAAGTGACACGATATCACATCAAGTTATCATACCCCTGTTATCAGGTGAAATTTGCAGCATATGCATGATAAATGCACTTGTTGATGTTTTAAATTCGTTTAGAACCCGTATGTGATTATGCATTAATGCAGAATAATCATGTTAACCACGTGCGCATCGGACTCACCTGGCTTGAATGAGCCGCGACACGAGAAAACCAACAGAGTGGCATGTGCGCCCAGCGAAGGCTCAGATCTACCTTGACATTCGCCCAGTCTGATCAGAGTCTTCAATGTGCGCTTACAGGGTATCTAAGGGTCTAAGACAGCGAAGACTCTGATCAGACTGGGCTGATGCTCAGGTTGATCTGAGTCTTCACTGGGTGCACAGGCCACTTTGTTTCCTCGTGTCGCGGCTCAGATCTATTAGGATAAGCATTGTCTAGACCAGCATGCGCCGTCAGATGGTTCACTCTTCAGTTTTAATGTTGATTGGTACACTTTGAAAGCAGGCATTCTGTCATTTCCTCATTGTTATTATTATTAGTAGTAGTATTATTACTGTTTGTTTGTTTTTTCTTGGCCTAAGAAAGGATTAGCTCCCAAACCAACAAACTCATTCCTTTATGAGTAGACCCTATCTTCCATTTAAAAACCGGAAACCCATACGAGGGTTTACTGACTGAACGTTCTAGGCCCCACCATGTAGTAGATTTGAGTAACTGACTTTAAGCGGCCATTATGCGGAGCAACAATCATCAGATTTCGGGAATTTATCTTCAGTATTAATCGGATGACACTTCACCTTTCATAGTTACCCCCATGAGTGCACTGTATAACTCTTTGACCGACCATAACTTAGCAGAATCAAACATTTTGCAAGTGTGTTTTGTAGATATATGTCCTACAGCATCCCTGTAAGTGACGATATATGCAAACGTAAATTTATTTCAGTTCAGAGAAAAGCAAAGTTTTAATGTTTTGGAAGTGTCTATTTTGAGAGTTTCTGCAGAACGTGCACAGTCGGAGTCGCATGCTCTGCGTTCACAGGTGTGAATTTCTTTTCACTCTTTTTGGCGAAAATTATGTAAGCTGTCAATGTTTCTTTTTAAGCAAACAGTGTTTGCTTTCGCTCATAATGTTCCTTAGAAACACAAAAGTAAGATATGGGTCTTTGAATTTTAGGGTTGCAAAATTTGACGGTTTACGGTAGAGCCGCCAGATGTCAAAATATTTTGCATTTCTGTCAAACCGTTGACAAATCATAATAGTTTTATTTACTGCAACAAAAAACATTTAAATCTTGTAGAATATGAAGAATGATTTTTCAAAGTAATGCAAGGAAAAAAGCTTTTAAATGTTACATCAGTGTTTAAGGAGCTGTATAAAAGAAATCTTTTGCTAAAATATGTTGAACTCTTCACCGAAAGCTAGTGAATGACAACTTATTACATTCATGTTAAGCACGCATGCACAGATTCACTAGAACTACCTTGGGCTTAGAACTTTTCAATCGACCCTCGTACCTATTTTTAAAAGTAAACAATTTCCTTCCGAAAACGGACATAGCACCACCTCACGCCTGGGAAACGTCTAAATGAAATTTTTCGGCACCAGCGAGAGCATGGTACCGATGAAATAATTCACTGACGGGAAAATACCGTTTTTCTATCACTTAGAAAAAATAGCTTATTCATCATATGAAATGTAATAAAACATAATAACAATAAATAATATTCATGTGTCGAATTTGTCACCAAATTAGCCTAATTGTCAATAATACGAATAACAATTTTGATTGAAGCACGCCTTAAGAAAAGATGTTTTTATACGAGCTCGTTCCTATGCGAAGTTTGTTTGTTTAGAATTAGAAAGTTCAGGGCCCAGGTACACACTCATTCCTAAGGACGACCTTAAATTTAAGGTTAAAAATTTCATGTGTAAGCAAAAGCTTACAAAAGTAAAACTATTGAACATTGTCAGTAGTTTTACGTCCCTGTTAAGAATAATTCACCTATGTCGAGCCTATCGTAAAGCAGAGGTGCGCGAAAATCGGAGCTCCCGGGGAAAAATTACCTGACCTTCCGTACATGTAATAGGCAGAACTTGGCTTTCTCACATAGCTTGAAAACGGAGAGGTGAGAGACCTGGGCCAAGGTTCACAATCATTCTTAAAGTTAAGGACCACCTAAAAGTTAAGGTGAAAAATTTCGCCTTAAACAAATCCGTATTTAAATTGTATTAAGAATCGTAGTTTTTGCTTGATCCTAATGACAAAATTTTAAAGAAATGTAATAAGAAAGAAAACTCAAATACATTTAGCTTTCGTAGGCTTTTATTCACACACAAAATGTTAGATCTTAACTTTAAGGTGGGCATTAAATTTAAGGAATGATCGTGAATCTGGTCCCTGGGCCAAGAACTACAATCCGATTCCTACAGTTAAAGTGATTTTAACTTCAAGGTTCGAAATTTCAAGGTCCTGTTTCATACTGTCATACTAATGTTTATTATGAAAATTTATGCAAGTGAACCATACTTGGATATACTGAAACCTTCAAGCGCTAAAGTGTGAAGAAACTCTTTCAGATTTTAATTGCACAATAGAATGACCTTCTATGAAGTTGCTTCTTCATGGTGTTGAAATTTGATTTATGTATTTACCGTGATGATTCATTGACGAGTTAGAGGGTTATCATGCGAACCGAACAACCAACTAAATGTTTTGTACCACTTCAGAAACTGAGGGTGAGGTTGGGCCTGTAAAATCGATTTAAGCCCCCCAGTAATTCATTACTGACCGTTCCAAGGCGGTAGTTCTGTTGTGGTTCTCTGTTGCCTGTTTTTGGTGTCAGAGTTTCTGTGATGTTTTACCTTATGTATGTTCTTATTATTTTTGGTTCGGTTTGGGTTGCTGAGTGGCCACCTTTTAGGAACAAGCTGCTCACTCGGTTGGCCATATGTTCTCTGTATCTTGATTATTTGTAATCTTAGTTGTTTCCAACTATGGTTTGAGGGCTGGATTTGGGATTGTTTCAGTTCCTGGTCTTTGCATACTTTTTACTCCAAGAGATTTTTCTAACCGATATTCATAATCAGTCGGCATGGTTCGATTTGGAAAATTTACATTTTCAAATGGTTAGTGGAGCATACCAATTTTCCAAGAAAATATGTATACTGAACCAAAAAAGAAACTTTACACTTTGGTTTTAACGGTATTCCTGGCGACTGTCTATTTGACACAATTAAATGGTTTGCTTATTTGAAGTTAAAGCATCCTTCTTTAAAATAAGCCCTCAAAACAAAATCGGTCTATAGTGGATCTCGTAAAGTTTTGGTTTCAATACAGTTGGATCAAAATAAAAAATCACAGATTTCACAACAAAGTATGCGTGTTGCTCATGGGTTTCCCTTGTGCATTATCTCAGGAATTGTACGGACAGGTATCAGAACTTCATAGAGAAAACAAATTCTGACAGCATTTATCAACATTAATCAAAACTTACTATTGAATTTAGGTGCCATTTTTTGGACTTTTGAGTTTAACATTGCATTTCCCATAGAAATTTCAGACAAGTTATCTTGTGCACTTGTTTATTTCTGACTCGTTTCTTTATGTTTTCTAAGGGCAGAAATACTCTCTAACTCAGATTGACCGAAATTGCGAAAGTGCGACCCGCATTGGTGCAAAGAAACGATTTTAATTTTTCATTGCTTTTTAATTGCAGGGGAGGTAGTTTTGAAAATGAAACTTTAAAGGCGTATAGGTTCCACACGATGCAACTTAGGGTTATTTTTAAAGCTTTTCTGATTACTGACTTTTACCCCAACTGTCTTACGTTACATTCAGGCACTTGCGACGCTTGACCTGCACCCCACTTCAGAATATGCATATTTCAGACAAAGAACTGTAACTCTTGACTGTTGATAAATATGAAGTTACAAGGTTGCCAATGGAAACCTACACGTTCGACCAACGTATGGGCATATGACTTGCTAATGTATATGCCACATGTGCGACACAGTCGCACGACAAAAAGTGTACTTTTTGTTATTTTTGTTCAGTATATTTCAGACTGTAACCGTCTTTGCGTAAAACCGAAAATAAGTTGCCTATAAATTCAATACAAAGTGAGATAATTTGAAATTTCGTACAGAAATTTTTAATTTTCAGCAATTGGCATTTGACAAACATGTTTTTGTTTCGTAGTTTATAGTTTTGACTTTTATACAAATTTTTGGGGACGGAGAGGTCGGTGGGTGGGGTGGAGGGTGGCGTAACCATCTTTTTCAATGATACATAAGTTTTAAACTTACAACTATCCTGTTTAATTCTGTCGTTGGTGCAAAACTCTTATGAGCTACACAAAAATGCAAAGCAGGATATGTATTAGTTTAAAAGTTCTTCATATCTTAAGAAATGGTTTGCATGTACTACCGAAAATTTGGACAAAAGTGTTTTGTTTCTTTTGTCGTTCAGTATCACATTGACGTCGCATCGACATCAATACAACGTCATTTCGACGTTTCTCCTTCCGCTGATTCAAGAAGGGCAGTTGTCAGTTACTGGCGAAAGTATGTGCACTTAGTACTGGTTAACCGTTTAGGAGGTCTACGCCTTCCCAGGAATAGTGTGGTTATGTTAACTGACCGTCCCGAAATGACCATAGCTGTTTACAGTGGACGTTAAGCATCATATCAATGAATGAGAGGCGCCGTGGTCGAGTGATGAGAGACGCTCGGTTATGGTGCAGAAAGTTGCCGGAAGGTCGTGAGTTCGAGGCTCATCGTCGCCATCCGACGGCTGGAAAACTCTCTCTGTCAACCCACCGGTAACTTGGGTACCTTTTTCGAATCAGACAGCAATAGGCAGCGAATGGAAAGGGATTGGATCCGCCTTTCATCAGCTATGTCAGCCCCCACTGCCCCTATGGCTATTAGGCTATGGGAAACATTAACCTTTTTTTTTTTTTTTATAGAAAATTGATTGATAAGTGTAATATCTGTCATCGGTTAATAATCAACAACGATAAATGCGTTTATAATAAGAATAACACACTATATGTACTCAACCCAAAGGAAGTCATAGATACTGGGTTCATTTATTTCTTATGGACTCTTTGAGGGGTCCTTGTCCGAACTACTTATTGGGGTCTGCAAAATACAGTCCTGTGAACAGATAGATAGCTGATGAAGCTCCTTTGTTACGACACCTTTTTGCATGGTGCCAGCTCATATGTGCTGTATTTTTTGCGGGTTGAAAATTCGCTAATTACCACCGTTTGACAGGTGAAGGACCTTTGGCCAATGGTACTGGTGGAACATTAGGTTTTATCCCCTTCTTCCAGGGGTAATTGGAATTTTGCAGAACAGAACGTAACAGATAACTTTAACCCTTTTTTGACCAGTGGACTTGTCCATTCTTATCATTCAGATAATCCCGTTACTAGTTTTAGGGGTTTCTGGTGAATATTTTCACTTTTATTGTACTTTGCATAGAAATTCCTGTAAGCAAACAATGTACGCCCTGATCAGACGCCGCGTTTTGCGGCGTCTGAACTGGGTCTGCACTGTTTGCATAATGTCCCCAAAACGGGTATCCGGTCTAAAAAGGGTTAATGGAATAAGTTGCATGAAAATATGCAGGTGCTTTGCATTAATTTTATACCTATGCATTTTTTCATGGGTCTTCGCATACCCCAAAGAGCATTCTAGATTCGGCTGAAAGTCTTTGTTGTCAAAAAATCATACACTTACCGTGGGAATACATGAAGGGACACTGCTTAGGGTTCCAGAATAGTTCGTTGTATAGATATTTTGCTGAGAAGCGATTTTGCAACCTATCAAAGTTATCTTAACCATATAGACAAGTGCTGTAATGCTTCCACGTAGTGTTAAAGTCTATTTTGCGGTGTACATAAATATGATAATGAAAAACTGAGATCGACATTTCAATAACAAAGATTTAAACATTCTATATTTAATGAGACCCCGGAAAAAATTCTTCCTGCAAGAAAATATTTACTCTTAAAAAGAGCTAGAGGAGACCTTCTTCGGGGCCAAATAGTAAAGATCCTGACATCAAAACCGCTAGGCTTGCTTTAGACATTTAATAGATAGAATGCCTGTTTTATCCAATTTGTGAGTTATTGAAAGAATGCTTTTTATAGTATTTTTACACTGACAACTGGAAGGCAGGACAGAAGAGAGGGATGGACACAGTATACCTATGCCAGTGTTTCATACGTCTTTCTACACCCCTATTTGTTGTATTACAGGCTTTGAAACTAAGGTGCTGGCTTTTATTCTTTCTTAAATTTGTCATTTATCCAAGCAGTGTACCTACTAGAAAGCATTTGTTCACACCTTTTCGCAGTAACAAAAAAGGATGAATGAAATCACATGTTCAATCTTGTTAAATGATTAAGACGGGAGATGAAAAGAGCAAACAAATCGTAATACTTTTTTAAAGCAAAACTTGACTAAATTACCCCACCCCTCTCTTCCGTCACGTTAAATTTCCAATTATCAGTGAATAACCGCAAGCGAAATGCTTTGAAAAGTATGTTTGCAAAATAGGTTGCAGATGGTAAAATAGAGGTATGCTGTTTATTAAATTTCTATAGCAAGCTGAGCTGTTTCTAGCACTGGACCTATGCTAATTTGCTGAAAGACGGTCCCGCCTTGCTCTTTTTAATGTTAGAAAAGAAATTAATGCGAATATTCATTATATGTAACATGTTTAAATATCTGTTATTGTAACGTCGATCTCGGTTTTTCATTATCATATTCCTGTATACCACGCAAACGACAAAAACTACGCCGAAACCGTTACAGCACTTGTCAATATAAATAAGATAACTTTAATAGGTTGCAAAATAGCTTCTCCGCAATATTCAATATAGCGAACTTTTCTGGAATCCTAAGCAGTGTCACTTATTTATTCCCACGGTAAGTGTATAGTTTTTGACAACAAACTTTCAGCCGAATCTAGAATGCACTTTGGGGTATGCTAAGACCCATAGGTATAAAATTAATGCAAAGCACCCGTAAAAGTATTTCAAGGAGAATAACTAAATATTATATAAATGCGATGATTCCGTAATTAAAATGCCAATCAACAAAAAAATTACTAGATTAACAACCAGGAGCACGGCAAGGTACGGGATAGGGTGGTGGATTAGCGGATTACCCGTTCAGTTCCGTTCGGTTAGATACCATTTATCTTCCAGAGCATTTGTTCAGACTCACATCTTCTATGCAGCTGATGTTGTGCCATGAGGCGGCCGTTAAACATCTCTCCTTACATCGTTATAATGCAGATTATATATTTTGTGTTACTTTGGGGTCATTGGCAGCATTCTCAGAGGTTTTCCGCTGACGCCTTTGTGGTGTGTGTGGGGGGGGGGGGGGGGCGGAGGGGAGGGGAGGGGCGTGGGGGTGCTGAGGTGATTCAGCATTATTACTGCACATAAACAGATACTATCCGAGTCTAATATTCTAGGTTTTTTATGTGTTCCTTGCTTCCAACGGATCTTTCCCCAGAATTTATTTTTTCTTACTGCTTTTAAGTTCAGTCCCTACCGAATACAATAATTATTTTATTGATTATTATGTAGATCTACATTTTATACACTGTAAGATAATCTTGAGTAACGATGCCATGACCAGGCACAGCTGGTCTAATTGAAATACATATTGACACTCAATTTCCTGAGCACGATAAACTGCACTAACTTACGAACAGTCCGCTCGGATACTTCACTATTGCCATTTTGCAAACATTCAGGATAGTAAATTGTAATATATCTGGTGCCCTGTTGCTTTACTGGGATCACCAACTACCAGTGATAACTGAATTCTTCCTCGTCTTCATAGCCGGGCCGCGTAGCGCAATCGGTAGGGCACCTGACTCATAAGTCAGAGGTCCTGGGTTCGATACCTGGTCTGGCCACACACTTTCGTTTCTCCTTCCGCTGATTCAAGAAGGGCAGTTGTCAGTTACTAGCGAAAGTATGTGCATTTAGTATTGGTTAAACGCTTACGAGGTCTAAGCCTGCCCAGGAATAGTGTGGGCAGGTTCACTGACCGCTCCGACATGAACTAAGCTGTTTACCGTGGACGTTAAGCAACAAATCAAATCAAATCCTCATCTTCACGGCCTCGCCTGACCGAGTTTCTATGTAATCAACGCTGAAAATTCTCAACTTTCATTAATGAGTCCTCATTGCAATGTGGACTATTGTTTTTCCTCTGGATTTAAGTCGGCGATTTTCGCAACACCATTCACTCTTTTCAAACGTTCTTGATACGGCGTCAGGTGACTTTTGGGACAATATGAAGATTTTTAAGTTGCTGGAATACTGTAATATACGTCCGAACCGAATTTCTATGTAACCGACCCTAAAACTTTTAAATTTTCATTAATGAATTCTCAATGCAATATAGACTATCTCTTCCCTCTGATCAGTTTTCTTCGGATATAGGTCGACGATGTTCCCAAGACCATAACGTTGTTACGACTTCACGTGTCTGTTAGTACATGTACAAGATGAATATTTTTGTGTCGCTGGTATACTATAATACTGGTCTATTGTAGAAGGAGAGAAATTATTATATACTGATTATAAACATGTGACAGGAAACATAGAAATATTATCGCCTGGAGCATGTTTATTGTCCTCTTAAGCTGCATTGGTAAACCGCTATCTCTTCTGCCATTTCTTACAAAGGGATGCAACTTTTGAGACTTCCTGTTTGCTTGCCTTGACAAAGAAGCCATAGGCTGAATAAAATACGAGAAAAAAAGACGTTCAGGCGTTCGCACAAAACTGACGTTACGTGCCGTCACACCAGAAAATGGGTCCAGATGTTGTCTCATTGAATGAATCTTAGGTCTAGTTGTGGGAGCCGGCCAAGCTGCGGGAATCAGTCGAGTTGTGTGACACACCCAAATTGTGAATCTTATATATGCATTTTGACAACAATTCATGTAGGGATCAAACATTTTTTCCATGCATTAGCATTTGTCAGATTAGTGCAATGAAAAATCATTTTAGATCGTTTTCTATTACATAAATTCAATGATAACGCTTTAAAAAAACAATGTTTGGTACCTTTTTCGGCCCCACCGCCATTACTTTGCTGATTCCTACACTCACTATGCATTCCTATAAAAATCCTCGTTGCAGGTCATGGTCAGCAATTGTTTAATTTTTGTCCAACTTTTAGCATCAGTTCCCAAGTCAAAATCATTTTCACTACAGTTTCCACCCAATCTCACCTGCTCTTCTATTTTTACAATATCAGAATCTGCACACTTCTTGCATACACGTTTTTTTATCCATAACTGCAAATGCAGTCTTGCCGCTTGCTTCTTTCCTGACGGAGTATTGACCTCCATCTTGCTTACAAAAAGTCGAAAAGGCGGTCATTATAGCACGAGAATCGCATCGTTAGTTCATGGTTTTCTGTGTGTTAAAACATGCATGCTAATAGCGAGTGACACCGATGTTTATGCAATAATAACTATTCAATTACAGGAATTTGACAGAGGCCCCGTTCGAGGTCCTATACGGCGTCTTCCCATATCTGGCGCATTATCAACAAGACCGAGGTCGAGGGTAAGGGAAGAGGGACCAACCAGGCCCCCGGTCATCGTGGAGACACCGGATGGCACCAGAACATTGTTTATTCGGCCTAGAGGAACAAGACCGGTCTTGCCTTTGACACCAGGGCCGCCCACTGTTTTGGCGACAACTATTAGGAATCCAAGACCGCCATCTGGACCACAAGGGTAAAACCTAAAATTTAAAATACAGAAAGAAATGCAAAAAAAAAAAACAGCACACATGGACAGATTCTGTTTTAATAACCTCAGCAATAATCATTTTCCCTCCCTTTCGTCACTGGATTCAATTCTTTTAAGTGTGAATTCGCTCCTCTACGATAAAGTGGCTCCCACAACACTTACGCTACGAGAAATCTCTTTACCTGTACCTTTTTTGAAGCAAATTGAGCAACTACTTTCTTTGAAGAATAAACAACGTTTTAGAGGGCTTCAACTGACCGGAGATACAAAAAGCAAGTCATAGTAGTTGTCTCCGCTTGCCGGAAAATGAAAGGAGATTTCGTTCTTGCAATCGCAAAGCACGTGGTTGGTCTTGTGTACCTGCAGAATGTTCTGGAAACACCTTTATGGCTTTTATCCTTTTTTTTTACATCTTTAAATGGGAGCTAACTTTCGTTTCTTCCAGTTCCTGGGCAACAAAACCCCTTCAAAAAGGATTCTATTTTTAAAAGGATGAGTTTACTATTTTACTTTTTTAAAAGTTTACCAGTTCATCAGAAGGGAGGTAAGCATGAAAATGGCAGAGTTGCGCCCCTGAAACTGTACCCATTTATTTTAACTGTCATGATTCCGGTGTAGGTAAGAGTTGGTGAAATGTTGTGTTTGTTTCTTCTTTGTTTTGTTTTTAAACCGCATCTCAAAAAATGCACTAACTCCAACCTAAGAGTATAACGTGTAAGAAATTTAGTTTAAACTTAATGTTTATTTTTTGTACTATTTCATGAAACTACAGAACATACCAATACAATGTAATCAGAAGTACAATATAATACAAATGGGATTCAGAAGGAATGCTTAGACTTATGTTTATCTGTATCCCATTTTGTAATAACATTAACTTTGAAACAACAGGTGATTTGAACTTACATCTGGTAACAAAGCATTTCTGTTCAGTCTTAAGATACAAACAGAAGGAAAATGAAATATAAAGATATACATTTGCACACCTATTTCACAGAACATCCTGACTAGACCTCATGCAGGTTAGACTCTCCTATGGTCATACTAAGTTTCTAAATTTTCTTATCCTGACAGAAAATCTAATCATTGTATTGCACTCCGCAATAAATAACACATGCATGACGTCACATCAGCTGTTCTGCGTCAACAGTTGTGCTTTAATAACTAGCTGTACGTTTATTTCATTTGATCAGCATAAACTTAGGTCTCCACGGGGAATGGAGATATCAATTACTATTTGAAAAAAAGATAAGTGATAGAGTGGTTATTGTAAGAAATTTATTAACCCAAGGTTTATGCATAGGCAAAAGGTACAGACTCGGATCAGATGCCGCATATACGAGGCGTCTGATCAACGTCTACACTATTTGTATCCAACAGATGGATATTTCGTCTTAGAATAAAAAAAAAGATATATATTAACTCAACCTGACACCCTACAATAATGGAAGGACTCTAATTTATATGGATCGAAGGATCCACTGGGCATAAATGCGTTAAAATAAGCACTCTCCCATAAATTACCCGCGTTCCCTATACAGTCAACTCTCGACATTTCAAAGCCGAAGTTTAACTCAAACAACTGATATCACAAAGTAAATCTGGTCCCAGAAAATTTACTTTCACATACCAGTAGATTGGTATATCTATAGAGTTGTTCAAAATGTAAAGAAAACTAGGAAAATTGTCCAAACTGTATTCATTGATATAAGAGGTTACTTTGCGATATCAGAATTTGAGGAGACAAAAAGGTCAACTATAGTTATCAGATTCCGGTGGCTATTATTTCAGAAGCGGTGGGCCTATCATCAGAGTCAGGGAAAGCACAAATCCTTTGCCGATATGTTCAGCCGGTGAAGTGCTCAGGTGCCGTCCCTGGCCAGTAGGCGTGGCTACCACTTCCGCTCATCAGTGCTACGGTGACTGTCCTGGCCGTACTTGTTTGGTTAGTTGTATTTGCACGTGCGATACTGAACAAACACCAAGGGTTTTCCTTGCAAGGATTGTTGGGCTTAATGGACCCAGGGGCGGTGTTCCTCGACCAGCTCCTGTTGGTGGTATTGAGTTAGGAGGTGGAGTACCTGAACGAGGAGGCATATCGTTGGTTCCAGGTAAATAAAGCTTTTATTGTCTGGGACATAATAAAATGCGACGTTGGCTTTACGCTATGTTGCCGCTAGTTACATGGTGAAAATCCCGATTTACCCAGTGTACCTTCGATAATATATTTTTTCAAAGATATGTCTTGTCTAAATTCAGCCAGAATTGTAATAATGCACGAGTTACTTACTTATTTCTATTTTTTATTGTACATCTCATCTAGTTACTGTAAGTACCGTATATGTGTTGTCGGTGACTAACTGAACGTCAAACTGTGCATTTCCTGATTAGACTCTTAAGACATATTTAAAACAATAGTTTCCTAAGTGGCTCGGATACAGTACCTTGACTTCTGGTACTCCAACTATTTACGAGCAGCTCAGTAGGTTAAACGCTGTCCTGCTGATCTAGTGGTCTAGGGTTCGATACCAGCTGGACACGGAAATCTTTCCCACTGCTAATGAAGTTCCATTGCACACAATCTTTCATAGTCACTATCTCATCGACCCGATATGACCGAAATACGGTTAAAAAGGACGTAAAATTGCAAGTCATCAATCCATCAATCCATCACGTCCTTTTAGTTCAAAAGCATACCTAACATTGTCTAATAGCCTCAAAGTACCTGCAAAGTCTCCTATCTAAGCTTTTATTCCCTTTTAGGACATAAAGGAGTAAATTTCATTGTTCGTGAAAATGTTCAAATAGAAACCTAGGGTCATTATCGAAGGAATTTGCTAGTATATATATGTTACAAATGTTGTAGACTAAGTTTCCAAATCATCGGCTATTTGATTCTGGAAACACTTCAAACAAAGTTTCGCCATCTGTGAAAATTTTGATTTTGAAGAAACTTCAAAACGTTTTTACCATATCTGAGCACGGTGGCCATCTTGGTTATTAAATCTCCAGCGTTCGAACAAAAAATTAACTTTCTTGATCCATAAAACAAAAAGCTATAAAGTTTGTTTTGGGGGAAAAACACACATAAATTAGATTCTAAGACCGAAAATTGGAGTATGGGTTTTATTGAGATTTTGTATAACAAAAACTCGTTTGCGAGTCTGCACTGATATGCCTCTAGTGATTTCAAAGTTACGAGAATTATCTCAATGATCCCAAAGGAAACATATCCAACAATCATGACTCCTGTGGCTGACATTAGGAAAAAATCCATAGTCGCTCGGAAGAAGTGAAATATTGGTGAAATTAACAACAGCTGGTTAACAAACAAGGGAAATAACGGCAAGATTCTTTTTTATTATCATTTTTATTATTTTACATTTGTTTAAAAAAATATGACAATTAAAGCAGAATTATAATACAACATGTATGCATACAATCCCATAAGCTCCTTATAAGATTTTATCGGATAATCATGCAATCATTGTTTCAACACATAAAATCTCATTTCAACACTGACATTTTCATCAAAACAGTAAGGGCCATGGTAGTGCCCTTCATGCCTAAGAAGGACTGTCAAAAAGACAATATGTAGGAAAATGTCCCTTAAAAATCTAAAGATTTTCCTTTAAAACAGGTTTCATCCTTTAATCTAATTTCAGGCAGGACTGGTCCCAGCATCGGTAGCATAGACTTTAACATTCCAGACCCCCTAAGACCCGACATATCTCTAGAGCCACCAGTCATGGGCGTACCAGTTCCAGTCATTGAGACAGCCGCGTCTCTACCACAGCTAGGGGTCTCGGACAGCATTCTGGGTAATGTTGCGGAACCGGAAATCAACTTCATAAGCGCGCTTGATTCTACAGGTGGCAGAAATGACGCACCAGGAGGAGGTCTGGCGTCATTCGGTCCTGGAGAGGTGGTGGCTCTTGAAGCTCCGACTGGGAAAATTGAAGTTGATTTCAAGGTAAGTGTAACAAAGCTTAATGGGTTGAATTGGAATTTTGTAGTTCTGCATGGTGGTCCATGAGGCTGCAAAGAGATTTCTATAATCTATGAAGACATGGATCCGGTTGTGCAAATGCTGAAAGTATTCCTGTCCTAGAATTCTGAAATTGGATATACAGGTATACTTTATTTATTATGTGTTTTTCCTTCCGGCTCTAAACTTTACTTTAACTCTGCGCGGATCATACATGCATTTTGGAGTTTTTGTCTGTTTAAAGTGATTTTCAACATGAATATGTCCGGATGGCTACGTGTCCTATAGTTCTAGCGGAGCTTTAGGTTGCTATTTTAGAATGTGTAATAATCAGCGACTATATCCATAGGGTAGACCATTTCTTTTTTTTCACTGTTTTCTAGTCAATCGCAACATTAGTATCTCCATTTTCTCTGTGGTTTTCAGTGTCTGCTTTTCTCCGAAATTAACTCTCACGGAACGCCACTAGCCCCCTTTCCACCCGGGGAGGGGGGGGGGGAGAGGGTGTTGAATTTGTAGCTACTTACAAACGTCACGTAATAATCGGATGCTAAAGACTGGTACGTTTACTTCCATTTAGCTAGATACTGTGTTATTATCAAAGTAAACTTTCGGACAAGTTATATTTTATGGACGCTGTCTACAGCTTTTATAGGTAAAAATGGTTACATGATGTGAAAAATGAAATTAACCAGTTTACGTTCAATAAAACGAAATATCTAAAAACGCCACTACTAGAGTTCCTCGTGTGTACTAAGTTTCTGTGTATGTGCGGTTTCTCATTTGTACTTGCAGGCTGCCAGTCCTTCCCTGGAGATGAACGCTGGTCCTTCAATAGATGTTAATCTGGGCGAACCAAGGTTACCAGAGATTAATTTAGCAGGTCCTTCAGTAGATCTTAATCTGGGCGAACCAAGATTACCAGAGATTAAACTAGCAGTACCTTCAGTTGATGCCAGTCTGGGTGAGCCAAAATTACCAGAGCTAAATGTAGCTGTACCTTCAGTAGATGTCAGTCTGGGTGAGCCAAAATTACCAGAGCTAAATTTAGCTGTACCTTCTGTAGATGTTAGCCTCGGTGAACCAAAGTTACCAGAGCTAAAGCTTGCAGGACCTAAAATAGATGTTAGTCTTGGAGAACCAAAATTACCAGAGATAAATGTAGCAGCTCCCGCCATAAACGGTAACTCCGAATTATATTATTTAAAACGTATATGGGTGCACCACCATATTCATGTGCCATTTCTACAAAGGGAACAACTTTTCGTGACTTTATGTATGCTTTCCTGGTCGTAGAAGCCCTTCTAATCTTAAAGAAAAACATGTGGTGCTAGGGGCGCAACTTCTTTTTTTAATAGTTGACCGAATTCAGAAGGGAGGCAAAAGAGTAAATAAGAAGAGTTGTTGTCGCTTAATGTGTATTTGAGCAGCGACACGAGAAAACCAACAATGTGGCATGTGCGCCCAGCGAAGACTCAGATCAGCCTGGGCATCCGCCCAGTCTGATCAGAGTCTTCGCTGCCCGATTGTAGCAGGCTTAGATTCAGTCAGTTCCTGAAGTGTACAGTTACATTTTAAATTAGACTCTTAGTTACGCTTTAAGCGCACAGCGAAGACTCTGATCAGTCTTGGTGGATGCCCAGGCTGTACTAAGTCTTTGCTGGGCGCACATGGCACTTTGTTTGTTTTCTTGCGGCTCATTTATTCATCATTATGCTTAATGTTTTGCTTCTGATACACCTGTGTATGAAAGCGTCCTAGTGGCAGGTTAAAAAATGTTTATCTCATACGCAGGAGATAAGAAGTCCTACGTAGTACTTATTAACTCCTACGTAGGAGTTAATAAGTCCTACGTTATAACTCTACGTAGGACTTATTAACAATAACGTAGGACTTATTAACTCCTCCGTATGACTTATAAACTCCTACGTAGGACTTACTAACTCCTACGTTATTAACTCCTACATAGGACTTATTAACTCCTACATGGGACTTACCAATTCCTTCGTAGGAGTTAGTAAGTCCTACATAGGAGTTAGTAAGTCCTACATAAGAGTTGCTAAGTCCTACGTAGGACTTCCTACTTATGAGATAATTATTTTTAACTTGTCACTAGGACGCTTCCATACCAGTGTATTCTCTGATTTCTCTTGATTGTTGTTTTGAGAAAATGTACCTTCCGATATGTGTGAACAGGATAGCTTCTGGTCAGCGTGCGCATAAACACAGTCTGATCAAAGTTTCAACGGTATACTATCTTCAAATCGTATCGATTTTAAAAACGCATCGGTATCTGCAAATGTGCAGGCTAATTTGAGGTAAACTGGTACACTTTCACGGAAAACAATTCTTATACTACCAGTATTTTCTTAACCTTCCTCCTGAATTGCGTCTATTATTACAGGAACAAATTCTGCCTCTCAAGGAAAAAATTCTGCTTTTACAATAGATTCCAGTTTGGGAAGGCTTAGTATGACGGGTAAGCCAAGAGGATGTCAAAACGTTGTTGTCCTTTGTAAAAACCAGAGGGCCAATGGCCCTATATCGCTCACCTGAGCACTGAGGTTATGTTGGAAAAACTAAGTTGCCACAGCAACAAAACAACATGCACAACAGCAATAAAACACACCATTTATGTAGAGGATGATATCACAAACATTTATGCAAAAAATAAGCTTTATCCCCCCTTAATGGCTTCTGAGAAGAAGATATTTGGCAAAAGAAAAAAAAAATGAAAATTTGGCCTTTCAGTTGCAATGGCAACCAATCAAAATCAGGTCCTTGGGCAAAATTCATATAGTTGGTAGAGGACTACACTAGGAACATTTCTGTAAAGCTTTTGTCAAAATATCTGCAGTATCACATAAATAAATACCAAATGTCCACTTTCACCATTGTAAGTCTATGGAAACTTTGAGTTGCCATAGCAAAACCAGTTCACATGGGCAATGATAATATGAAATTAATATGTATGCAAAGTATCAGCTTCATCCTCCTCATGGCTTCACTTTTCCCATTATAAGTCAATGGAAACTGTAAGTTGCCATAACAACTAAAGTTCTTATGGGGTTGGAAGAAAAAACAAAATTTATGTAGAGGCTTCTGTCCTCAACATGTTTGCACAATATCAGCTTCATCCCCCCATATGGCTTCTGAGCAGAAGATTTTTTCATTTTATCTTCTTCTTTTTTTTCTCGAAAATTTACCCTATATTTTGCCATGGCAACCAATCAAATTCAGCGATTTGGAGAAAATTCATTAGAAACATAGAGGACTATTCAAGAAACATTTCTGTAGAAAGAAACTCTAAATAAATGCAGTGAGACAGCAAAAATTGCCAATTTCCATTTTCAATGGAAACTCTTAGTTGCCATAGCAACCAAACTGCTGGAGAAATTGCCATGACAAACGGTAATTCTATAGAGGCTAGTACTAAGGTTCTTTCTGTAAAAATTTTATTGGCCACACAGTTTCTGCGGAGATGATTTTTTAATATTTTTCTATTTTTAACCATTCGGTTGCAATGGCAACCAGCCAAACTGCGCAATTTGCATAAATTTAACAAGACTGGTTGAGGACTACTCAAGGAACATTTCTATGAAAGTTTTGTCAAAATATCTTCAATGACATAGCAATAAATGCAAATATTCTATTTTGCCATTATAAGTCAATGGCAACTGTAAGTTGCCATAGCAACCAAACTGCTAGAGCAACTGCCAAGAAAAACAGTATTTTTATAGAGGCTAGTACTAAAATTCTTTCTGTGAAGCCTAAGCTTTATTGGATGCACAGTTTCTGAGGAGAAGATTTTTTAATTTTTTAATCATTTGGTTGCCATGGCAACCAACCAAATTGTGTAATTTGTTGAAATTTCATGTGGTTGATAGAGGACTACTCAAGGAACATTTCTGTAAAAGATTTGTCAAAATATCTGCAGTGACATAGCAATAAATGCAAATTTTCAATTTTTCCCATACAAGTCAATGGAAAATTTACGTTGCCATAGCAACCAAAGTTCCAAAGGGATTTGGATAAAAAACAGTATTATTGGTTCCCCCTGCATATAGATGCTGAATATGAAATTTGGTAACAAGGGGCCTTGTAGTTTCAGAGGAGATGTCGTTTGAAAACATTGACAGACGGACGACGGACGACGGACGGCGGATGCCTGCCTATACTATAAGCTCACCTGTGAGCCTTCGGCCCAGGTGAGCTAAAAATTGCGGAAAAAGACATGTATAGTTGCCATGTGCCTGACGAACTACTGTTGCTGTATGCCTTTTCATTCAAATGGATGCATCGCTTCTGGCTTGTACATGTTCATTCCTGAATTCCTTTAAGAAAAATCAATTCTGGAATGATTTTCTACTATTCAGCTGCGATGCAACCTTTCGAATCGAAAATCTTATCACTCTTTATCCATGTCATTCACGTCGGTACGTTGTATCATCAGTGGTGATAGAATTATGTTTCAGTCGGTCAGTATGCTGTCTTGATGGTTAAGCTAGACGCTGGTGATAAAATAATATTTTTGTAATTAAAGTTTGAAATATGGGCTCACGTGGGGTCAACAAAAATGTGTGCTTAATTTAATATGTGTGAATACATCTCTTTGATAAGCAATACAACTGGATGACGTTTTCGTGGAGAACCTATTGCCTCCGCCTTATTTTTCTTAGTACTGCTTTCTTTCTTTCTTTCTTTCTTTCTGTTTTCAAGTTTAAAATTGTACCTACTTGACCTTTTGGTTTATTTTTGTCTGCAATTGACGTCTGTATGAAATACATTTTGTGTATAGAGTCTGCTAGCGATATCTCAAAGTTAAAGTTCATCTAAAACTACTAGTATCTCAAAGTAATTTTTCCAGTCCCAAAAAATTTACTTTGAGGTCCCGGGGCCGTATTTATAAAACCACTTAAGTCGTTGCTATGCTGCTGCTAAGGATAAATATCTATGTTGGAGATTCTCTACAACTACGCAATTTGCTCTGGAGGAACAGTCTGAAAAGACTGTTCCTCCAGAGCAAATTTCATAGTTGTAGGGAATCTCCTTCCTAGAAATTCAGCCTTAGCAACAGCATAGCAACCACTTAAGTCGTTTTATAAATACGGCCCCAGTAGTTTGAGATATCCAAAACTGAAATGTAGAGAAAAATATGAAATGTGTCCAAACTATTTTCTTTGATAGAAAAGGTGACGTTGAGATATCACTGTTTAAGATAATGAAAGTCAACTAATTTTTGTTTCAGATATAGAGATCAAACCACTTTTCGACCCGAATTTAGCAGGAGGATTGCCCAGCCTTGATAGTGCCCAGCTTCCAGATCTATCATTATCCACTTCAGCAGTATCTCCAGCCGTAGATTTCGGACTGTCAGGAGTAGATCTGGGGCTTTCGGGTCCTGACATTTCCACTGGTCCTAGCCCAGCGGTATCTCCAAGCCTAGAGGTATCTGGTCTGAATCCTTCTGCTGGTCCTGCATCCGGTCCAGCCATATCTTCTGCAGTAGACTTGGGTCTTTCTGTACTCGATCCATCGATTAATTTCGTGAGCATTGCGTCAGAACCACGTATACTTGGCGGTGCTCTTGATATCGGTACTAATGACGTTCTAAAATCTTCTATATTTGATGACGGATCAAACATTGCCTCTGACTTAACTCCGTTTGCTCTGTCACTGCCTTCTCCAGGCCCAGCCCCCGCCCCGCCTCTGACAGTGATCGATACTGTTCCTATGGGCCCAAATTTGCCCTCCTCAATTAAAGTTGAGGTTAAAACTGACGGATCAAATAGTGGTGATGAGGGATCCAGAACAATTAATATCAAACCTGACAGCTCCACAGGAAGCCTAACAAATTCTCTTAAACTTCTGTCAAATTCAAATAACAAAGACCTTGTCAAGGATTTTAATTCTTTGAACTCTCTTCTTATGGCTATGGGTGGGCAACAGCTGGTAAGCGACACATCGGGTATTGACACCGCAAAGAGAGCTATTCTATCTGAGATAGCGGGAGGTGCCACTGCTCCTCTGGCTCGACTGGACCTATTGGTAAAAGATATAGGTAATACGGGACTATTTATAGATCGACCTGTTGTCAACAACACCATTGCCAATTCAAGTTTTGACGCGGGCATAGGCCTTTTTAATCCCAATTTAACTGACAGTCATCGATCACTTGATGCAGTACTTGCTGCAATGGCAGCCAAGGATAAAGACATTTTATCAGCAGCAATGGTTGGCCAGGCTGGAGATCAGGGATTAATGGGATTAGGCTCTGAAAACGCTAATTTAGCCATGTTAGCAGCAGCAATGGGAATTACTGGGGGGAAAAGCAGCCCGTTTCTCGATCTTCTTGGCGGTTCAAGTTTGGATAAACTGGGACTCGGTGGGAATAACCTCAATGCACCAGGAGGCATGCTGTCGTCTGTTGCGCCAAGTCAAACAGTTAAACAAGCATCGTCACCAGCTAATGTTGTTCAAAAAAGCATGCCAGGAATTAAAGTTACCGGATCAACCAGTCAAAGCCCAGGCTTAAACCAGAGTTCTGCTTCCATCACGACGGGGCTGAGTAATTCGAAGCAAAATATGGTTCGGCGGGGATCAAAGACGTCTGCAAAAACTACAAATTCAGCATCGAATCTTATATCCAGCATTAATCCTGGTTCAAAAACGACACTGAACCATGCGAGCAAAATCAAACCTGGTTCAAAAATTACAACGAATCCTGCGAGAGGCACCAAACCTGGTTCAAAAATTACACTACACCCTGCAAGCGGCTCTAAACCTGGTGTAAAAATTACAATGGATCCTGCAAGCGGCGCCCAAACAAGTACAAAACTGGCTCTGAATCCTGCAAGAGGCACCAGAACTGTTGACGGGTTACAAATGGCTAGCAGTGTATCGATTCAAAATGAATCCTTCGCTGATCTTGTGCATGCTGGTGCAACAACCAAGGAATGTTTGGCTAAAGGACTTGAAATCTGGTGTGATCCAGTGGGCGTCTGGGATAATACACCAGGAGTAACAAAATGGTGCTTATTAAACTGTCGAGATAAAAACAACTGTGATCGAAAGAGATGTGCTTGTACATGTATTGAGGAGAAACTTTTCCGCATAAAATTTGAGAAACTACCAATTAAATCACCCTAAAGCTACGTACTATATAAAGCATAAGTATCAACGTTGAGTTTTAACCAATTAATGCCTAGCGCCCCCAAAAATGGGATCTAGACAAACAGTGTAGACCCAGATAAGACGCCGCAAACGCGGCGTCTGATCAGGATCTACACTTTTTGCATACGACAAATGGGTATTTTTCCTCAAAATAAAACAAACAAAAATCGAAAAATAACTTAACCTGACACCCTTTAAATGTCAAAAGGACTCGTCCAATATAAACAGATAGAAGAGTCCACTAGGCATTAATGGGTTAATCTTAAACGTGCTAGTGAAAATGTTAATGCAGTTACCCGCAATTAGTCTAGTCAAACACACTGACTAGTTACTGGAAATGTAGCTATCCTATAATGAACAAGATAAGGATTGCTATTCGAAAATGTCACTTCAAAACGTTTTTGGGAATGGCAACAATGTAATTCATTTTATCATATGACGTCCCTGTTATTCAGTGGATAACGTCGTGTCACAAAAATCGCATGACCACACGTGTAATAACACTTTGGCGCGTACATGTAACGTCATTGACAACGTATTTATGTTAACGTCCATGTCAACAGTGCGTTTTCTTATTGCAATAATGTTCAGTTTGAAGGCGTTGCAATTTCATATGAAATTTATGAAACTCGCTGAAGCTTGTTTCATAAATTTCAAATGAAATGAACACTCATGTAAGATCTTCTATATCAGACAGAGTCTGATTTTGTCTGCATTGCATGCTCAGCAATACTACAACAGTACTCAGACTGATCACGAGAGACAACTGATGTATCTGCAATCCCACGCCTGTTTCAGCCTGGCCCTCATGCTGTATGACGGTGAATGTGGATTTTTTTTTTAAAAAAGCTCTATGTCTTTTTCCTATAACGGATGTCCCCAGCGTATGACTCCATTGCTGACACGCCACGCCATCTCCTAGGCAACGCGGCTTAGGGGTAATGACGGTAAAGTCTTGCGCACACAGCTAAACCCGTCTTACCTAGGTTGAGTTCAGCTGTCAATCAATTAATGCATGAGCAGCATGGATGTCGCATGAGCTCCACGGGTCTCTAAATGATGTCGCTATTCTGGTAATGTTTTTTACAAAAAAAAGTATGCCAAAATGGTTTCCTGAATGGATATGTGCATCATCAGTCAGGTTGAACCCACTGGACAATGTACAATTATTTATATCATAATTTACTGTGTATATACATATGTTAGAACACAATGCATTAAATTATTACAAAACTATTTGAAAAGATGTCTTCTATATTTACAAACCCGAAATTATATGATCAGATTAATAATTATGATAATCATCTGATATTTAAGAGTAAAACGTGTTTTTGAAAATATGCACAGAGGATCTTACATGAGTGCTCATGTATTATTGAATTTATTAAACGAGTTGGGGAAAAGATAAGATGCGAGGCTTTTTTAATAAATTTAATAATACAGGAGCACGAATGCAAGATTCTATTTATCATATGACACTAAAAGCGCATTTTATTAGCAAAATGCACTAAAACGTCACGATTTCGCCATTAGAAAACGCGACGTTTTATGGACGTCAACGTTTAACGTTACGACGTAATTTGCATATTTAATCCACTAGTGGATTATCTAGTGGATTATCGTTTTTAATGCATGTCTTTATTACACTCTCAGATGCGACGTCATATGATAAAGAATCAATAATGACAATTATTCTGTTTGACTTCAGCATTGTCCACGTGTTTTCTGGGAAAAAATCATTTTCAAACTTCTCACTGCAGAAAGTAATGGAGATGAGTCCAATCGAGTAGATTTATTTTTATCAGCCACTAGTTTTTCGACAGACAATATTAACCGTCACATAAAAAGGTCATTGTCAAATATTGACCTCAAACTAATAGCAGGTCACGTTGACCTATATTTAATGGATTCATACTTCAAACACTATTTCACGGATTTGCATGGGCTGACAATGTGAGTGATGTCATACATATTTTAGATCAGCGTGACCTATATTTGAAGGTCCAGTAATTTTAGTAACTAGCATCAGGTACATAACCTTTAAAAGTAAAAAAAAATATGACTTGAAGCAGTTAAAAATTATCCTATTTACCAGTAATTTCAAAGTGAGGCTGTAGAACATAACTTATTTAGGTTATGTCTGAAATTATTTAGGCCAAGGTCAGATTTGCAATCGCCAAAAAAAATAACTTGTTTAAGTTAAAAATTAGTTAATTTCCTGATCTTCAGGGGCATTGCGTACCAATTTCTAGACGATGCGTACAAAATTTTATTGCTTAATCATAAAGTTATGTAAGAGATCTTTCAGGGAAAATTACCCACCAGTCCATAAAAATTGCTATAACTCGGGAATATGAAGGTGAAAAAAGACACTTTAACTTAAACAGGTTACTTTTGCAAAAGTTGCAAAAAAAATATAACTGCTTAAAGTTATATTTTTTTTAACTTTGAAAGGTTATGTACCTGACTAACACAATTTTTTTATAATAAATTCTGAAGGAAGCCCCTCTGGAATCAAGGCGCGCTTTAGTGTATTAAAGAAAACAAACCAGCGGACTAATTTTATTGAGTCTCTTTATATGCAGTAATATAATCTTGCGACACTTTCCACGCCCACAAGCATCCGGCTTCAGCAAAGGTTTAGTTTCGGACTGATTCAGAATGAGTACCATGATCCAAAATAAACAACAATTATAATAAATCACTGGGGGGAGAGGGTGGGGGGGATGGGGTGGGGGGGGGGGGTAAATCGACGGTCACAACCCTCACCCTAGAATATGCAGTGATTCATAACCGACAAAGTTAAACCAAAACTCACAGCAAACATATGAGCTGCGACGCGAGAAAACAAACAAAGTGGTCGTGCGCCCAGCGCAGACTCAGATCAGCCTGGGCATCCGCCCAGTCTGATCAGAGTCTTCGCTGTCCGCATGGAGGTAGCTTAGACCCTAAGCTACCCTTTGAGCGCAAGCGGAGAGTCTCATTAGACTGGGCGGATGCCTAGGCTCATCTGTCTGCGCTGGGCGCACAACCACATTTTTTGTTTTCTCGTGTTGCGGCTCAAATTAGATTTTAAATTGTTCCTTCAAGAGCAGAACACACATTTAAAAAAGAAGGAGCATGGGCCATACTTCGAAGTTTCGCCTATTCAAGCCACATCAGTGACTCTGACAATATCTGGTTACGAAAACCAGAGAAAAGCATACTGTAAATTCTTAATTTTGATAAGCCAGTCAATTCAAAGACCGATTAGCATCAAAAGGATCCAAATGGTTAAAAAGTGAAGATTTAGAATAAAAGTCTAAACCACTCAAGAAATTCAGATTCAGAATATATCCTATGATAAAACGTCTATTTATTGTCCAAATTTCTATGCTTCAAAATCATAAGACAAGACAGAAAGAAAAGCAGGCAGCTGAGCAGGTGATATAATATCAGTGATAAATAGAGAATACCATGTCAGTGTCTTTTGATATCAAGTTTATCAGGCGAGACCTGAAACAGCGTAGGAATGGCGAGGCTTGGCGAGCCAGTCAGACGTGTTTCTGGTCGAGCCTAATAAACTTGATATCAAAAGACACTTACATGGTTTTCTATTTATCTTGCATTATTAGAGGAGTTTAAGGCGTGAAGAGAGTCAAACAAATGAAAAGCAAACTCAATTTTGTTCGAACTTGCTGACGTCGCGAATGCGTTATGACGTAATTCGGTGACGTCATTTAACCAATCGACCGTTGATATCACAGCCAGCGTCAGTATGTAACCAATCGCCTTCAGAGATCGCTTCTTTAGTCATCGCCTGATAACATTCGCGCAAGCGCAGTTCTACAGTGACATGATATCACATTGTGTTATCAAACCCCTTTTATTAGAGGATTTTTGCAGCAGGTGCATGATAAGCCACAACAGAGCACCTCCTTGGAATGGTAAGTAATAGAAAAAAGGGATGGGTAGGGGTGCTTGGGAAAAATTCAAGGCAAATCTGATATCAAAAATCTACGATATATATATAAACTGGCACTCCCTATTCTCACGGTACTTAGGATACAAGCAAGTCTGACCAAATAAGGAGGACCAACAACCCAACATACTTTTTGTAGCTAAGCCCTGTAGTATTCCATCTAAACCTCAAGGCATTTTTGTGTTTTCTACCCTCTGGTGAGTGATATACTTTTTCGTGCACACAGTACTACCCCAAAGTGGTTAGGCAGAAATACCGACTCCATATTCTCACGGTATATGGATATTTGCCTCAACGTAAGCAAATTAAATGCAAGCAGAAATGTTTCTTTATTCAAAATGTTTAGTATATCCAAACTTCAATGAAACAAAGCAAGAAATAATATGATCGGACAATTGTTTTCTATTAATTATCTCCATTTTTATCACCCTGGGGTGTTCCTTGTTACCGCCTTTGGTAACTTTCACTGTTTAGGCTTTTCGAAGTCACAGAATCTTCAGAAAGAGACGGAAATGAAATATTTTGTGTTTTTATAATTTGTATTCCTGAAGCCTGTACGACAAAATAAAAATAAGGAGACATGCGTGGCTGAGGGCTTTCATATAGCACTACCGCGAGACTATGATTGCCGCGAGAATGTGGAGTTCGAGAAAAACTGATTATACCACTTTGTTTTTACGGCTTTAGTAAAAGCACATTTTATTCCCATATGGAAATCGAAAGGTCAGGCTTAAAATGCTAACAGTTAGTCAAAATAAAACAATGTATTATCATATGCTGTCGATGTTATTTCGTGGATAACGTCGTGTTATAAAAATCGTGTGACCACACGTGTAATAACACTTTGGCGCGCACACGTAACGTCATTGAAAACGTCCATATCAACAATGCGTTTACGTATTGAACCAATTTTCAGTTTGAAGGCTTTAAATCCTATATTATAGAGTCATATGATAGACAGAATCTTACACTCGTGGTCATTTCATATGAAGTTTGTGAAACGAGCCTTTGCCGAGTTTCATGAATTTTATATAAAATGTGCAAGATTCTGTATGTATGTCAAGTTGTTTGAACAAATAGGCCTAAATTATTTTTTTTTTTTTTGCAAAAGACCACTGGTGGAATTATCACAAAACTCTTGAAAGTGGCCAAACAAAACTTTGGGTTTAATGAATTTCAATAGTTAACAGTTGCTAACACTTATTTTACTTATAGCAGAAATCTAGCCCAACTCTGCATTACATATGAACAAAGAGGATCTTACACTCATGGTCATTTCATATGAAATTTATGAAACTCGCCGAAGGCTCGTTTCATAATTTTAATATGAAATGACCACGAGTGTAAGATTCTATATGTCATATGACCCTTTTTCATGCAGTTTAAACTGAACAAATTATTTTAATACGAAAGCACATCGTTGACATGGACGTTGTCAATGACGTTACATATACGCGCCAAGGGTTAATTCACGTGTGGACAAACAATTTTTATGACACGACGCTATCCTCTCAATAACAGCGACGACAAATGAACTAGCAAATCAGCCTTTCTGTATTTATGCTTACTCTGCCAACTGAGCTACCGAGCCACTTGGTCGACCTTTGATATTTTCCCCCTGCTTAATTAGATTCGTCCCCGAATCTGCCCGGTACCACGGAGGAACCAACGAGACATGCACTTTGATGCTCGCGGGCCTAGCCCCCCACACTGGCCACCAAATGTCACGGGGGAGGAAAAAATCGTGGTCCGACCGGGACTCGAACCCAGGGCCTCTCGCTTGCCATGCGAGCACTCTGCCAACTGAGCTTCCGAGCCTATTGGTCGACCTTTGATACATGCTTGTTTTTTTTTTTCCTTTTTAGCTCACCTGAGCACGAAGTGCTCAGGGTGAGCTTTTGGGATACCCTGATGTCCGTCGTCCGTCGTACGTATGTCAGGACGTCCGGACGTCCGGACGGACGTCCGTCAACTTTTGCTTGTGTACACTCTAGCGGGCACAGTTTTGATCCAATCTTTATGAAACTTTGTCAGAAAGTTAGTCTTTATAAAATCTAGGCCAAGTTCGAAATTGGGTCATGTCGGGTCAAAAACTAGGTCACTAGGTCAAATCTTAGAAAAACCTTGTGTACGCTCTAGAGGGCACAGTTTTCATCCAAAGTTCATGAAACTTTGTCAGAACGTTCATCCTCATTATATTTAGGACAAGTTCGAAACTGTGTCAAGTCGGGTAAAAAACTAGGTCACTAGGTCAAATCATAGAAAAACCTTGTGTATGCTCTAGAGGACACAGTTTAGATCCAGTCTTTATGAAACATTGTCAGAATAATTATCTCCATAAACTCTAGGCCAAGTTCGAAACTGGGTCATGTCATGTCAAAAACTAGATCACTAGGTCAGATCTTAGAAAAACCTTGTGTACACTCTAGAAGGTACAGTTTTGATCCAAAGTTCATGAACTTTGTCAGAATGTTTATCCTTATACTATCTAGGACAAGTTTGAAACTGGGTCATATCGGGTCAAAAACTAGGTCACTAGGTCAAATCATAGAAAAACCTTGTGTACACTCTAGATGACACAGTTTTTGATCCAATCTTTAGGAAACTTTGTCAGAATGTTTATTTCTATAAACTCTAGGCCAAGTTGGAAACTGGGTCATGTTGGGTCAAAAACTAGGTCACTAGGTCAAATCATAGAAAAACCTTTTGTACACTCTAGAAGGCACAGTTTTGATCCAAAGCTCATGAAACTTTGTCAGAATATTTATCCTTATACTATGTAGGATAAGTTTGAAACTGTGTCATGTAGGGTTAAAAACTAGGTCACTAGGTCAAATCATAGAAAAACCTTGGGTACGCTCTATAGGACACAGTTTTGATCCAATCTGGATGAAACTTTGTCAGAATGTTTACCTCTATAAATTCTAGGCCAGGTTTGAAACTGGGTCATATTGGGTCAAAAACTAGGTCACTAGGTCAAATCTTAGAAAAACCTTGTGTACGCTCTAGAAGGCACAGTTTTCAACCAAAGTTCATAAAACTTTGTCAGAATGTTTATCCTTATTATATGTAGGCCAAGTTTGAAACTGGGTCATGTCGGGTCAAAATCTAGGTCACTAGGTCAAATCATAGAAAAACCTTGTGTACGCTCTAGAGGACACAGTTTTGATCCAATCTTTCTGAAACTTTGTCAGAATGTTTATCTCCATAAACTCTAGGCCAAGTTTGAAAGTAGGTCATGTCGAGTCAAAAACTAGGTCACTAGGTCAAATCTTAGAAAAAATTTTGTACATGCACTAGAAGGCATAGTTTTGATCCAATCTTCATGAAACTATGTCAAAATGTTTATTGAATGTATATATACAAGCCCCCTATGAAACTGAGTCATGTCAGGTCAAAAACTAGGTCACTAGGTCAAATCTTAGAAAACTTTGTGTACACCCTAGAGGGCACAGTTTTGATCCAATCTTCATGAAACTCTGTCAGAATGTTTATCTTTATGAAATCTAGGTCAAGTTTGAAACTGGGTCATGTCGGGTCAAAATATAGGTCACCAGATCAAGTATCAGGAAACCTTGTATACGCTCCAGAGGGCACAGTTTTGATCCCATCCCAATGAAACTTTGTCAGAATGTTTATTCTTACAATATCCAGGCCAAGTTCGAAACTGGGTCATGTCGGGTCAAAAACTAGGTCAGATATTAAGAATACCTTGTGTCCGCTCTAGAGGGCACAGAATGATCCAAACCTAATGAAATTTTGTTAGAATGTTTATCCTTACAATATCTAGGCCAAGTTTGAAACTGGGTCATGTCGGGTCAAAAACTAGGTCAGATCTTAGAAAAACCTTGTTAACGCTCTAGAGGACACAGTTTTGATCCAATCTTTTTGAAACTTTGTCAGAATGTTTATCTTCACAATATTTAGTCCAAGTTTGAAAGTAGATCATGTCGGGTCAAAAACTACGTCACTAGGTCAGATATAAGAACAACCTTGTGTACACTCTAGAGGGCACAGTTTTAATCCAGTCTTCATGAATCTTTGTCAGAATGTTTATTCTCATGATATCCAGGCCAAGACTGAAACTGGGTCATGTCAGGTCTAAAACTAGGTCACTAGGTCAAATCTTAGAAAAACTTTGTTCACACCCTAGAGGGCACAGTTTTGATCCAATCTTCATGAAACTTTGTCAGAATGTTTATCTCCATAAAATCTAGGTCAAGTTTGAAACTGGGTCATGTTGGGTCAAAAGCTAGGTCAATCTAAGTTATGCTGCAAGAATCAGAACTAACATTGCAATGATGCAATGATGCCAGCCACAAACTCCTTGAAATAAATTAGTTTCACCACAGTGAGATAATGATGCTATCATTCTATCATCTGTCTTTGCTAAGTTCAGTCTAGTTCAAATCCATCAAAGGAACTCAACATGAACGGGAACTTTTCGGAGAAGCAACTCTGCCATTTTCAGCTCACCTGAGCCTTACAGTATTGGTGTTAGCTGCCTCTGTCATCCATCCATAAACATTTTCAAACATCTCTGAAACCACTGGGCAGACTAAACTCAAATTTCATGTGGAGCCTGCACTTGGGTCAAAGGATTGACATTCCCATGTATGGTAAAAACTCTTATAAATCTTAACCAGAGCCAGTGAACTGATTTATGCTCAGGTGAGCGATTCAGGGCCACCATGGCCCTCTTGTTTTTTTTGCAGACGATTTTTTTTAAATTTCCAGATGGTAATGTTAATGCGCGTAAACCAGGCCCGTAGATGTGTACAGTATACACAGGCAAATACTCACAAAAAGTAAAGTTTAAACCTTATTCTAACTTTAAAGGTAGGTTCCTGTACTTTGGAATGCATCATAATTTTGATGATCGTTCATCCAAGTTGTTGGAAAGCACTTATAAAAGGGAATGAATAAGTTTCACTAAACAGTGTAAATCAAAAAAATATTAGAAAAGTTGTTTTGCAAGGGATTTCCTAACTCTGCTTCGCACACCAGTTAGCGCTATTTTTAGTTGGCGCCAAAAATAGATAACGCGTCTGACGTCATGCTGCATTGCATTTTGGGATAATTTTAACCCATCCGCCATGCTAGGACCTCTAGGAGAGGTCACGGCAAGGGAAAATTGACCTTTGGAGAATGGCATCAGAAATCGCCCGCTTGTAGACATAATAACATAGTTATGTTTAGATCTGGAATTCCAACGAAAGAAAATAAACCAAAAGGGAAAACGACTATTTTCTTCAAAATCTGACGAGTTTCTCAGTAGCAACAAGTTCAGAAAAATATGAGAATTCAATACTGCTCAGAAAAAGACGAAATTATTTTGTGGACATAATTGTTGTTGCTAGTCCAGGAACCTACCTTTAAGAGTGATTAGCAACAACTGATTTCTAAATAAGGTTTCATGAAAACCTGATGCTGACTGTAGTATATGCAACAGAAGATGAATCATTTGCAGGATAAGAACCTTCTATCTTCACTACAGTCTGGATTTATACCTGGTGACTCAACGATTAAACAGCTTACTTTCCTGTATAATACGTTCTGTCAAGCACTTGATGCTGGTAAAGAAGTGAGGGCTGTCGTCTGTGACATCAGCAAAGCGTTTGACCGTGTTTGACATTCTGGTCTTTTGCATAAATTGCAAGCTGCTGGTGTTACAGAGGAGGTCCTTGCGTGGTTCAAAAATTATCTCTGTGATAGAAAACAATGAGCTATACTACCTGGTGCTGTCTCCGACTGGAAATTCATTCGAGCTGGTGTTCCCCAGGGTTCTATATTAGGTCCTCTTCTTTTTCTATTGTATACCAATGATATAGTTAATGATATAGGTTCGAATATTCGATTATTTGCAGATGATACAAGTCTCTTTATTATTGTAGAGGATCATTTGACAGCAGCTGACTCACTTAATATAGATCTTGACAGAATCTCACAATGGGCTGCAACTTGGCTTGTTTCTTTTAATCCTGCTAAAACTGAATCTCTTCTCATTTCCCGAAAAATAATCAGACATCATCACCCACCTCTTTTTATGCAAGATTATCAGATTACCGAAGTCGACTCCCACAAACATCTTGGTTTATATCTTTCTAGCGACTGTACTTGGCATAAGCATATAGATTACATAACAGAGAAAGCTTGGTATAGGATCAATATATTAAGGAAATTAAAATTCAGATTGGATAGAAAATCGTTGGAAAGTATTTATATAACATTCATTAGACCTTTATTAGAATATGGCGATATTATTTGGGATAATTGCACCCAACAGGAAAAGACAGAACTAGACAAGATACAAAATGAAGCTGCAAGAATAGCCACGGGAGCAACAAAACTTGTTTCTATTGATGCCCTTTATAAAGAAATTGGCTGGGAAACACTCGAACAAAGAATAATTAATCATAAACTGACTCTTTTTTATAAAATGATGAACTCTCTTGCTCCTTTATATCTCACCTCCTTAGTTCTTCAACCTGTAAGTAACCTTTCTCGCTATAATCTTCGTAATTCTGATGACCTCCAGTCTGTAAATGCTAGAACAAATCAATACTATAACTCTTTTTACCATCTACTGTGAGGGCATGGAATAACTTACCTGTGGAGACCAAGCAATCTGTATCTTTGCAATGTTTTAAAAGTTCCTTAAAGAAAAATACTCAGTCACTAGTTCCAAAACATTATTATACTGGTAGTAGAAGAGCTCAGATTTTGCATACGAGATAAAGAACAAACTGCAGCTCCCTGAATTTACACTTCTTCTTGAAAAACATTACCGAGTCACCATTATGTCAGTGCGGTAGTATTGAGAATACAGAACATTTTTTTCTTTACTGTAGATACTATCGAGAGCAATGCGAAGAACTTTTATCTGTAGTCAAACCATATAAAGTTCCAACTATTGATCTTTTTCTACATGGGGATAAAACTTTATCGCTACAAACAAATACAATTATATTTGAGTCTGTTCAAAAAATTATCTTCCAAACGAAACGTTTTTGAGACAAACAGCCTTGCTGTATTTTGCTTTATTTAATTTTAACTACTACACATGCATGGCACTCGATGGACTGAGTGTGACTGTATCTATTAGTGCGCATCCTGCTCCTTTCTGCCAAATAGTACGTAATCCAAATTCCACACTCCCTCTTTAACGTTTTAATGTTCTTTCCATTTTTTTCAGAATCTACAGAAATTTCTATTACTGTTATTATTGATGATATTTCTTTGCCTCAGCCTTTCTGTTAATTTTAAGAGATAGTCATGTTTCTGGTTTTTTTTGTGTTTTTTTTTCACTGTTTGTTTAGCTCCATTTTCTGCATGCATTGTGATAAATTATAGAACAAAATACACTTTGAACGGATTTCCTAAAATTCTGCGCCTGTAATTTAACAATTTTTATATGTTAAGGAGAGGAACTATATAAGTATTATTGATTCCGTTCTGATCCTTATACTTGTAGATTACAAATGTATATGCTTGTTGTCATGTTCTTTTCATGAAATAAAATATGTTTAAACTGTTACGCAGAAGGTTTTACACTCGGTCGACACGGGTGTAGAGCCTTATGCGTCGCCAGGACGGCGGAGGGTGACTTCCGGTTAAAGGGTTATCTACCAGTGTATTACACTAACAAGGAAACTCTAACAACGTTAGAAGTTTTGAAGTTTATATATAATGTAAATTCTATATACAACAATACAATTTACAACTGTCACAATCACAATAATATACAACACATATTAGTTCATGTCGCTGGCCCAAGTAAGGTGTTTGTTTCAAATCTGTAATCGATTTGCGTGCAATGCGCAAATAGATTACTGTCTGACGTCAACACCGTACTCGGCTCAGCGCCATGAACTAAAGGAAAACACAAAGAACAAAAGACGTCAGTTTGAGCTCATACGAAAAAAAAACAACAAGGCCTTATGTTGGTAGACTTCACTTTGTCGTTCCCTGGATCATGTCATGGGCCAGTCCATATATCATGAGGAACACCAACTTATATTGACACGTGCACGATTATATACTGGTCGCTCCCTGGATCGTACCAGGGACCAGTCTATATATATTAACACACCTTAGTGGACGAACACTGTCCCACACTTGATGTGACCTTCAGATCTTATCACAGAATCTGGCAAAACTGTGCTAACCACTTCCGCCTACATTTTGTGCTTCCCGCCTCTGCTTAGGAACCATGCACAAACGGCGTTGTAACTGCCTCTACCCGGGTTGGTATTAACCTGGAGACGTATATCGAATCTCCAGGTGAGACGTGGCTCTAAGCCCTAACAGCTGACTGCCGGACTTGATGTGCCTAAAAATAACGAACTTACACTTAATACATTGTAATTACATAATAACAATACGTAAGACTTGGGCCTGTCCTGGAAATACCATACAACTCCCTCGGCGAATGCCGAGCATAACGTGCACACGCCAGCCGTGTCACTAGACACGACTCGCGCTCACGATGTAAAGCTAAAAGTGTGCTTACCACTTCCGCCAATGAAGAAACGTAGATCCTACTACGCATGTGCGTCGAAGGATCTGACGTCAAACATTGTCAAGAAGTATACTGACGTCAACAGGCATTACCATGACATACCCCACATAAAACATGAATAATCTAAACAATGACCTATTTACATTAAATTGATTGACCAAAATCTAACTCGCATATTTATTAATTCATTTCTTTAAACTAAGCGTAATACCATTTGCCATAGAATATAATAGCTGAATAAGCGTTTCTCACACATTTGGGATCATAACGTTTGATCTGACATCATGACATCAATGATGTTATATCATATGACGCCGTCTAATGAAGGCAAATCAAACGCATGATGACCAGATGTTACCATTATAACTTATGGAAAAAACCCTTAATGCGGTGCATGCTATGGCGTCAATTGACGTCACGAGTATATAAATTAGTTCCATTACAAATCAATCTACTTCTATAGGCCACGTATACGTGAAACTAATATAAAAAGTGCTGACGTCGCAATAACATGAATGCAACTGACGTCACATGAATAACATGAATGCAACTGACGTCACATGAATAACATGAATACAACTGACGTCACTGGACGTCAAATAGACGCGCACCAGTGAAACTTATGTAAAAAGTGCTGACGTCGCAATAACATGAATGCAACTGACGTCACATGAATAACATGAATGCAACTGACGTCACTGGACGTCAAATAGACGCACACCATTGCAACCAACATCAGTGATATAAACTATTTCCGTAATTTACAAAACTTCCTAATATACAAATACCATGCGCAGCATGGTCAGTATAAACAAAATTGGTTGACATATGCACAGCCTGATCACTGTCAACAAAATCAAATCAGTCGACACATATAATCATACCATATCAATCAGAAGTCACATTTTTCATTCTTAGCCAAACTATTCTAAATAAATATAATAAGATCTTACCGTTCTGGTCTAAACTCAGAATCTGGGCACACAACAATATAACATCCTCAGTATAAGAATTAAACAGCCACGTCTAACTTTTCAATAAAAGATAGGCGTATAAATAGTATGCGTCTCACATTTAAATCATAGGACTCGAATATAAGCGTGCAGGTACTCACATTAAAATCATGCAACACGCTGTCCACAATCAAAAGACTCGTGCAGGTATTCACCTTAAAATCATGCAATACGCTGTCCACGAGAGGTATTCACAAACAACCCATGCATAACGTAGTCACAATTTCCGTAAACGTTTTATTACCACAGTTGCCCTAAAAACTGTAGCCCTACTGATTGAAAAAAACTGTAGCCCTACTGATTGAAAGGATTAAAATAATTCGGCGACAAAGTCGACGATCGGATCCATTTCGTAACATAAACCAACAGAAGATGATAACAGAACAGAACAGAACAGAAAATAACTTTATTGTCTCTCAGGTTGTTACAAACAACAGGTGAGGAACTACATTCTAATCAACACAATACATACAAAAGTATGATAATATGATGTGTGGACAACTAATTGGGACTAAGTCACGCCTACCAATCGCTCTCATGCGAAACCACGGTTCAGAACGCCAATCCATGAGAGGAGTTCCCAGTTTTGCAGGAGAGGAGCCAAAATCGTAAACAAATTTGACATCGGAACAAGGTTTGAGGTATTTATTTTCTCTGAAAACTATTTATGCAAAATATAAGAATGCTATTTGGTCACGTATAGATTGTTTCTTCGGCACATGAAAGGATTAGGCACATGGTCTTGCATTTTTCCAGATATACATTTAGTACGGCGGAGCATGTGTTCAAGGTCAGTCTCGGCGATATATACATGCAGGGAAAAGTCGCATTTTCTTGCCTGATTTTGAGTCTCTGACCTTGGCAGTCGCAAAGAAGTGAACAGAACTACTGTATGGGTGAATCCAAATGTTGGAAGTAAGCTTTCCGTGATGGACAGTTTAGAGTTTAGAAAATATACGCAAAAACTTGGCATCGTCAGCCCGGTTCCGCATGAGATAATAGAAAATATAAGGAATTTTTATCAAACACAAAAACAGCTTCTGAACAATAATTGGATCAAATCTAATATTAACTATGTGATAAATCATTATTTTATACATTGCAGATGACTTTCTGGCTGTTTTTATTCCCCGTTTGTCTTTTAAGGCCTTTTGCAAACCCTCTTTCAAACCCTCTTGCATGCCTCAGAAACAGACAAACGGGGAATAAAAACTGCCAGAAAGTCATCTGCAATGTATAAAATAATGATATATCACAGAGGTCATGTTAACATATCTATTTTTAGAACTGGAATTCGAACTAAGGAAAATAAACCAAAAGGGAAAACGACTATTTTCTTCAACATCTGACGATTTGCTCAGTAGCAACAGAGTCAGAAAAATAAGAGAATTCAATATTACCCAGAAAAAGACGAAATTATTTTGTGAACATAATTGTTATCGCTAGCCCAGGAACCTACCTTTAACATTTGAAGTCGACATATTCTTTTGAAATTTACATGTGTTACAATTTCTAAACTCCGTTCATCAGTTCTGAAACTGGGTTTTTCGCTGCTCATACTTTTATTATCTAATCAGTTCAAGTAAGCTGTGCATAGTGATAATGCTAGACTTCCGCCGATTTCTCATCAATGTGTCCTGTGACTCCGGCCTTCGTATGAAGCTGGGCTTACCTGCACGAAAGTGCAAATAACAAATTTACCATCCGAGACTAAGTCCATCTGACAGGTTGGAAACGCCTTTTATTTGTCGTAGACATATCAGAGCATGCATGACCTGCATCCGGGTTTTTATTGTATGGGGGATAATAAACACAATTTACCATTTGTGAAAAGAAACAGTTTTAAAATGACTTTTTATGAATATAAACTTTATTTTGGCTTCGTTTCCTTTTTAATTTAATCGCCGTTATTTGCGGATAGACGTGTTTTATTCAATAATAACGAATGACGAAAAGTGTATTTGCAAATTTCATGACCCGTTTGAGCAGCCGTAGATCAGGCGCATTCGAGTTTTCCAATCGCGTATTTAAAGGTCTAGTATGAAATCCATAACCGCACCGCGCTTCCGATCTGCCGCGCCAGAAATCAGTCTTCTTTAACAACTAATGTATTTCTAACTAAAATTACAAAGAAACTAACAGTGCTTCCACTAATGGAAGTCTGGGGGTCTGTGACTTCTAAAACTGAATGCCAGGAAGTAAGTGACTTCCAATTTTTATCATAACCTACCATTTATAAAGTGAATATTGACTTAAATAATGAGTTAAATTTGTTGTAATAATGGTATTTCACCCATTAATGAAGGAGAAAGCAATATAAATATGGACATTCTGGAAGAAACCAAGTCTATCCTTTGGCATGACTTCCAAATGACAAACCTTGGAAGTCATACGACTTCCTGATTTTGATGGTTAGTGCTAGCACTGAACAAAATACAATGAGAACAAAAACTACTTTTTCGAAGCTGAACAAAAAATCAGACATACCCCTTATCTTTTTGAATTTGTATACTAAGTCATCATAAAATTCTGGTTCCGATAGGCCTTCATGTGAAAGTGATTTTAACCTGACATTGAGTTTTGAAACCAATTCATTGCATCGGCGATAAAATTTTCTAGATAAGGAATTATTTCGATGCAGGCTTATCTTGATACTCATTCGCTCAATTGCACACACGCTCACTCACTCACAAATTCACCAATTCACTCCCTTAGCAATTGGGCCAAACGAAGTCAGGGAAAATCATGAAAATATGAGGCAGAAAAAGCTAAGAAATAGACTTTTAATAAGTGTTCCCCCGGTTACAGCTAGCTCCTGGTGAGGTATCGGTATTTTTGCAGTTCAGTCATGCCATTAAATCTTACATGTGGCAAATAAACTAGGATATCGAAGTTGTATGAAAATGAGTAAGGAAAACATCAGTTTTGGCCATGGAGTCGCATGGTTATATATCTATGCGCCAGTCATTTGTATCCACAACCCCCACCTACAGAAACGTAATTTTTACATTTCAGAGACCTGTGATGATTAGCTGATGGTAACAACCTTGCTCTTATTTCGCCCCTATACTACAGAAAATCTCACAGGGTAAAGGACCCCAATCTTAAACTCCGGCACTATGGAAACAATTAAAATATAATTGCCCTGCACCTTGGTCCGTCTATCCCAGCGCCATTCTATTATTGTAGGCCCGGAACGTCCCGTTACCATGGTCTAGCTGCAGTTGCAGTTATCCGATGAGGGATTATTGGGTTGCCCTTTATATTAATTCATGTTTTGTCCACCATTTTGAAGGGCTTCTAATTAAATCAACAACCCAACGAACTCTATTCGTTTATTGTGTTTCCATTCATTCCTGGCGCAGCCCATCTTCATAGGTTGGGGCGAGGATGCAAATGACAGCAGGCCAAATTGACCCGGACGAGTTGAATGGCGGCCGAGTTGACCCAGGAGCCGTGAAGACCCCAGGCTTACAGAAAGCAGGCCGAGTTGACCCGCTTCTTCCATGACATACTATCGCCAGACCATAGTTGTAATCGAACTCGACCAAGGCTGATCACGATAATCCTCACTCGGGAATTCATGTTTTGCCGTTGAACAAGACACATTTACTTTACAAAAGTACTGATAATACCCAGGAAGCGGTGGATCCGTCCTGACATGACTAAAAAGTTGTTCTTTAAAAACGAATTTCATCTTCGACAATTATCTTTTTTAAAGATGTTTCTTGTTACCATATAAAGTGGTCGCTATAAATAGTTTTGTGTACGGGTAGGGTTAGTATCCTAACACATGTTCTGCGCGTGCGAATTTAGTCAGCGTGACAACAAGCTAATCATCCGCGTAACTCTGACTCAATTTGAAATTGATCGCCACAGGCAAACAACGTCTACCCGATGTCATATCAACGTCATTGCGATGTAATGATGTTCATTGACGCTATTTTAACGCAAATATTACAGCCTTCCGCAGTATGCTATAAAGTTCTGAGGTTCCAAAACATATATTACCAATATTGAGTTAGAATGGCAAAGTTAAATACAAGGACAAAATCGTGCACCTCTCAAACTTATTAAAGCTGCTTTCAATCAGTCTACTCCTCCCCCATCCTACCCCCTCTAAACAAATAATATCCCCCACACTACCAACAACCCCTCCCCTCAATGACTCTACCACCCAAACTGCCACTCCTCGACATGACCCCCGTCCAAAACAAACACACACTTTTTTAGTCAGTCCACCACACATGAAGCTCATATGGAAGCAAGGAATATGGCAGACTCGATTTAACTCAGTCTTTTTATGTGTGCAGTAATGCAATGGTGCAACACTGCCCACGCCTAGCACCGGCTTCAGCGGAACTCTATTTTCAAACTGACTCAGAATGAGTGTTCAAAAATATGGTATAGAAACTGAGTCTTGTTTTCAGTCCTTAAATCCAGCGTTGTAAAACTAAAAAAGAATAAAGCAAATGCAGTAACTTGATTTTATTTATTTATTTGTATTTATGTTCGTGTGACTTTGCTAGAGGACCAACAATTATTACCCGAGTGACCAGCGTGATACCCACGTGGAATGTATATGAATATGTATGACTTTTGGCTGTCAATTTTCATCAATTTGTCTTAGTTTGCGGACGGGTTTTTGAAATTTGCGGTTTCGTGCACGTAACTGCAGCATCAGACGCCATGTTAAGATACACGAAACCTAGATGAGAAATCGGCGGAAGTCGAGTTTTATCACTATGCACAGTCTTATCCGGATTGATTAGATTATAAAAGTATGAGCAGCGAAAAGCCCAGTTTCAGAATTAATGAACGGAGTTTAACATAAAAACTTGGAAGTAATTTTTGCCTAGAACAACACTGCATGCATTCTCACTAGTTTGAATTATAGAAGATGATAACTGGGATCTGTGTAATCTATGTTGTATGTATCATAATACATGTACAGGATGACTAAGTTCCATTCATTATCTCCAGTATGAAATGAGCCTCGACACGAGAAAACCAATAATGTGGTTGTGCGCCCAGCGCAAACTCAGATCAGCCTGGGCAGCCGCCCAGCCTGATCAGAGTCTTTGCTGTCCGCATGAAGGTAGCTTAGACTCTCAGCTACCATTTAAGCCCAGACCGAAAACTCTGATCAGACTGGGCGGATGCCCAGGCTGATCTGAGTCTGCGCTGGTCGAAAAAACATATTGTTGGTTTTCTCGTCTCGAGGCTCAAATACAGAATAAGATATCAAGGAACAATGTATTCTTTCTAGTACGTATAACAAAAATGATGCTAAAAGACCATGTATTCTCTTAATATATATTATAGAAGACAATGACTAGGGTCTACGTATTCTCTCTAGAATATTATGACTAGAGCTTATGTAATCTCTCTGGTATGTATTATAGAAGATGAGGACAACGGTCTGTGTTTTGTCTCTACTATGTATTATAGAAGATGATGACAACGGTTTATGTATTGTATCTACGATTTGTTATAAATAATGAAGACTAGGGTCTGTTTAATCTCTCTAATATATATATTACAGAAGATGATGACTAGGGTCTATGTATTCTCTGTAGTATGTATTATAGATGATGATGACTAGGGTCTATGTATTCTCTGTAGTATGTATTATAGATGATGATGACTAGGGTCTATGTATTCTCTGTAGTATGTATTATAGAAGATGAGGACTAGGGTCTATATATTCTGTCTATGATGTATTATAGATGATGGTGACTAGGGTCTATGTATTCTCTGTAGTATGTATTATAGATGATGATGACTATGGTCTATGTATTCTCTGTAGTATGACATTGTATTATAGATGAGGATGACTAGGGTCTATGTATTCTCTCTAGTATGTATTATAGAAGATGAGGACTAGGGTCTATATATTCTGTCTATGATGTATTACAGGTGATGATGACTAAGGGCTATGTAATCTCTCTAGTATGTATTAAAGGAGATGAGGACTAGGATATATGTATTCTCTCTATTATGTATAATCGGAGATAATGACTCGGGTCTATGTAATTTCTCTCGTATATATTATAGAAAATGGGGACTAGGGTTTATGTATGCCCTCTAGTATGTTTTATAGAAAATGAGAACTAGGGTGTATGTTTTCTCTCTTATATGCATAATAGAAGATAATGACTACGGTCTATATAATCTCTCTAGTATGTATTATAGAAGATGAGGACTAGAGTCTATGTATGCCCTCTAGTATGTATTATAGAAATTGATGATCAGGTTCCTTGTATTCTCTCTAGTATGTATATAAGAAAATGATAATAAGATCCATGTACTCTCTCAAGTATATATTGCAGAAATTGTGACTAGTTTATATTATAGAAGGTTATGACTAGGTTGTAGGTATTCACTCCAGTAGTTATCATAGAAGATGGTGAATAGGGTCTATGTATTCTCTCTAGTACGTATAACAGATGATGATGACTTTGGAGTTTGGTTTATGTATTTCACTAGGAGGTTATTATTGAAAATGATGACTATGGTTTATGTATTCTCTCTGGTATGTTTTATAGATGATGATGACTTGGCTCTATGTATTCTCTCTAGTAATGTATTTTAGAAGGTGATGACTTAGGTTCATGTATTTTCTCCATTATCTATTTTAGAAGATATACAATCTCTCCAGTATAGAAGGTAATGTCTAAGTGTTCACTCTAGTATATTTATTATAGAAGATGATGACTAAGTTTATGATTTCTCTTCAGCCTTTAATATAGAAGATAACAGGGGCATGTGTAATATCTTCAGTATGTATTATCGAAGATAACAAATTCTGAAAACTAGTGTCTATGTAATCTCTACTATACAGAATCTATTTAAAGACGCTGATAATAAGGGGCTATGTATTAAAGAAGATGATGACTATGATCTATGTATTCTCTCCAGTATTTATTCTAGAAGAAGAGGACTATGGTGTTTCTATTCTCTCAAGTATGTATAATAGGAGACGTTGACTAGGGACTAAACATTATCTCAAGTACGTAAAATATAAAAGGTGGTGACAAAAATCTATGCATTCTCTCTAGTATGGTTGGCATTACACTCTAGATATAGGTAATCTCGAACAAATTGACACCGTACTTCTGATGACATCAGCATTGCCCCTCTGACAGTTTATCACCTGGTTTTTATTAGATTTTTTCCATCTTAGCCAGCTGAAAATTAAAGACATGATCATTTTAGCTATTTTCTAGATCGAGGGAGAGGAAAGAGAGTGTTGAGAGAGAGAGAGAGAGAGAGAGAGAGAGAGAGAGAGAAAGAGAGAGAGAGAGAGGGTGGTTTATGCACTTGGAATGCTGAATTTCTTTCTCACTGCGATTGCTTCAAAATAACTAGCTCAGTTGGTAAAATGTAAGTCTTACAAACGAAAAGCTTTTTTGGTGTCCATTCCGTGGGCCACCTATTTGAGTCATTTGAACATTTGAAACCTGTTTTAAAACCCCTCCACAAGAAATTTATAACTCACCATTTCAATTCTATTGTGTTTTGCCATAATTGTGTCATTTTGTCCATTTTTTATTTTGTTCTTCGACGATTTGTTGATCTTTTTCTTAAGGAAATCATTCTGGTCATCTGCTAGAATGATATGATCTCTTGGCTTTCCATTTATGCTGCCTTACCTAATATTGTCTTGATTTTGTCTCCCTTTTCCAAAGGAAGTGAAATTCGATTGTTTAGGTTCCTCATCACTGCTTTCTCGCCAGATGATGTGTTAAGCTAGGCTGAAGGTAAATAGTATTTTCTTTCGTTATCAAAGCGACCAAGACGAGCATTTAAGACTTAACATAACAGACTTAATCGATTGCTCACCTTCGGCATTTCACCATCAAGGTTGTTCGTCTGTTCTCCAAAAATGTTGCCTTAAAGGTATTTTCCCGTCTTTTCACCTCCTTAGCCAAATCCAGTTTTAGGTTCATGGGGTGTTCCTTTCATTTTTATTATACATGTATACCTATCATTGACTCACCCTTTGAACAGTCCGTTTTCTTGCCATCTGATACAGAAAGCTGTATCAAGCTGACGTTTTCATCCCATAAAACGAGGCTATGTCTGAGTCCCAGCTTCAGCTTCAGGTGCGTCATTTTTTCCAAAGTGCATGGTAGTGTAACGGTAGCGGATTCTAAGGCCCTATTTTGTAGGTTTAAGTGCATAGTAGAAACGAGAAACAGAGAAACGGGACTAGCGACGTAACGTCAACAAACACGTCAAAAGGAGCGCCTCGATAGCTCCGTCGGTAGCGTTGTCTCACGACAAGGCACATATACCTACGTCTGCCGCGCAGGCGATGCATTAGCGCTTGCAAGTATGAATGGTTTGCTGTTCCCAAAGGTATATATCATAAATAAAGCATAAGTAGCCCGATCTGGCGTACTGTATCACGTTTTGATAGGAGATTCCCTACAACTGTGAAATTTGCTCTGGAGGAACAGTCTTTTGCAGACTGTTCCTCCAGAGCTAATTTCATAGTTGTAGGGACTCTCTTGCATAGAAATTTAGCCTTAGCAACAGCGTAGCAACAACTTAAGTCGTTTTATAAATACGGCCTCAGATCACCTTGCTTGGATAAGAGGGAGCTGGCTTTGTACTTCTCGTACATTTCCTTGTTGTTTTGTGCGTGTGTTTTGTTCTTTTTCTCTTCCTCTTGTTGTCGAGGTTTGGCGGTGGTTTGTGCTTTTGGCATACCCTGCGGCCTTCTATTAACTCTAATTTTAATTTTGTCTAAATTCAGTCTTGGCAATGTACTTACTAGGAATTGAACAGCAACTGGGCTTATCAGACTGCATGGATGCGCAGGCTGATTTGCGTCTTTATTGTTGGATATGATAACGTTTTCATAGGACGAGAGCCAGATCAGTTATGCATTGCTTCCTCCTAAAAAAAAGTTGGTAAACTGTTGAACCAAGCAAATGCAAGAATGCGGTTAGGCATGTGAGTGTTTGTATAAAATACAGGCATTGGATATATATGAGCCAAAACCCATCAAATGACAAACATATTCACCCAGTGGGCTCGGATAGAAATCGTTCATAGGGCAAGTATAATTCATTTTCCCATGACTGTACAAACAAACAGGAAGTAATATCAAACTAAATAGTACTCGTGGTGATAAAAACATATTTAGGTGAAGGACACGAAGATAAATGAGCCGCGACACGACAAAACCAACAATGTGGTTGTGCGCCCAGCGCAGACTCAGTTCAGCCTGGGCATCCGCCAAGTCTATTCAGAGTCTTTGCTGTGCGCACGAAGAAAGCTTAGACCCTTAGCTACCCTTTAAACGCTTAGCGAAGAGTCTGTTCAGACTGGGCGGATGCCCAGGCTGATCTGAGTCTGTGCTGGGCGCACAACCACATTGTTGGTTTTCTCGTGTCGCGGCTCAAATATGTATAATGTTTGCAAAACTTGCTTGCAAGCCGCGACGTGATCGATATAATCTCACAGTGTTGAATTAGCATAACAAAACAAATACAGGGATGCATGGGATTGCTCGATAGTGTCTGGGCGGTTTTGTGTTGTACATGTGGATCAAGAGAGTGAATATTTGTGCAATTTTTACTTGGATTGAAATGACAAATAATGTTGGAATGTTTTGCCTGTATATCTAAACAAAAGTGAACAACTGAACTGATATGGCAGAAAGTAAACTGTCTAAGCTTAAAATGGACGATGAAGCGGAACAGGGCAGCTCGGAAGAGACGTTAGAGGGCGCTAGCAATGTCAGTACAAAACCGTTTTCTCACATTGCTTCTTGTCAGCTTCTGGTGGAGAAAACGGTAGGTTGGAATAATAAGGGCGAAATAACTGGGATTGTCTTACTCCCAGATGGTCAAGTGGTTATACGTCAGTCACGTGAGCAGCAGTTGAAAATATTAGATAAAGACATGGAAACTAAGTTAACTATGACCTATGCGCCTTCTTCAATATGTTCTATGGAAATCGCGTTATTTGATAGAAAACGTGTTGCTGTCGCAATACGGACACAGGAAGAAGAGGAAGAAGCGACTTTTATTAATATAATGTCCGTGAGTCCAAATGTTCAACTTGGCCCAGAAATAAAACGAAAAAATCGCTGTGAGAAAATCACTTGTTTTAACAATAAAATATATTGCTATTCACCAGATCTAAAAATATCATTGCTAATAGAGTGTCCAGGAATCGAAATACTTACTCAGACTGGGGACTTACTAAAGACAATACAACTATTTGATCTGGTGTCATGTTTCTGTCCTAGTAAAGACGGCAACATCATTTACTTTGGAAGCAGACAAGTGGAAAACAGTACCGCCACTTTCTTCAAGTGTGTTACATATGACAACACTGAAGTGTTTCAATATCCTACTTCATTGCAACCAACATATGCCGTCTCTGACACACAAGGAGGCATTATCATTCTGAATTCATCAGGAGATATTGTTTTACTCAACCCCGATGGCTCAACTAAGGGTGTTCTCCTAGACCAAAACAATATAGGGTTGAGCAGCTTTACGTCAATGAGTTTCAGTGATGAAATTAATACTCTTTTACTTGCTGGTGTATGCTATCCCAAACCACCAAAAATGCTGTTATATCAGCTTCAGTAATCACAATAATAGTGGACTCCCATTTTAAGTCATAGAACTTTCCGAAAACCACGCCAATTTTAAACAGGAATACATCCTTCCATTAACTGTAAGGTAAAATCACGGACTTATCTGGGACAATGAACACGTGTGAATTTGTTTGTAAGACTAAGTCACGTGCTAAGTTGTCGTGCATTGGCCTGGTATACGCTAGCATATTTTAAGCGACATTCTGGATGTGTCTCGGAAATATGTATTGGCCACTTTGTAAATAAAGCAAATAATTGTTTGCTAATTCATTGTGAATGGGAATTGGATTGTCAGCATATATTTCTCATACATTTTCAAGTCTATGGCTGTTACTTTTGTTTCATAGCGATATGGTTTCTATCAGGGACATCCGTTAAGATATACAGACGGGGTGGGAAAGTGGGATGTGTGAAACAGGTTAAGCCGACCAGTGATAAACGACTTAATAAGTATTTATGTGACAACTTAACAAGTTGCTATGCTGTTGCTAAGGCTAATTTTTGAAAGAGATTCCCTACAACTATGAAATTTGCTATGGAGGAGCAGTCTTTTTCAGACTGTTCCTCCAGAGCAAATTTCATAGTTGTAGGGAATCTCTTTCATAGAAATTCAGCCTTAGCAACAGCATAGCAACCACTTAAGTCGTTTTGTAAATACGGCCCCTGTATGATAATGAAGTCATGTGATTGTGACTTTGTGTATTCCTGACAATCCTTGTGGTCTAATCTAGACTGGCCTCCAGGCTAAATGGTTATATGTTTTCAAATGGTATAAGTTTTAACGTGGCTTGTTTTATTCTGCTGGTCAACCATTTAGTCAAAACCAAAAAAATAAAACAAAGGGACCCGGAGCCAGTCTAGGTCTAATCGATCCCTAGTAAATTCAATCATTGGCCCATGAGATCTGTAGCAAGATGGATGCTTGCAGTCAACTGACCATGCCACGATGTATGTTTGTATCAAGTATAACTGTTGCCGTGTATTTGTCCAGAGACTTTTTTAAACAAGAATTATTTCTACACACATTGTTCGTATGCAGAGCTGCAGACATTTCAATAGACCAAAGTTTATCTACTGACCAGTTCACAAGCCAAGGGCGTAGCTACGTATACGGCAAATACGCAAGTGCGTATTGAAATTTTGTCAAAATTGACAAAATGTAAACACGCACTTGAATATTTGCATGCTGAAAATTTATAAATTAGACAAGATTTCAATACCAATTACCAAAGTGGCTGAAATACTAGCTTTCCCTTCAAGAAGTAGAGAATAAAACATGGTTGTGCGTATTATGAAATTGCCCCTAGTTACGCCCCTGATAAGGATCATTTTCTTCTCTTTTGCCGGACAGACTGCATAATTTACTTAGTTGCTGGTATATTCTGTAGTCTGAAGATAGACTTTGATGGGGTATTTCTTTGAAATTTAGCCTCCACTGTTTCGTTTTCATAGTCGTTTTAACATCAAGTTAATTCACTTAAACAACCAGTATATACCCAACGGGCAAATGACGTCAAAGTGACATCGATGCGATGTCATTACGTGGCATAGACGTCAATATGACGTCATTACGACGTCGTGTGCCCACTGGGTAATGGTTTCCAACGGAAAACTCAAGTTCTAACTACAGACGAATAAAACCTAATGCGTGCAGCTTCATATAGACTGTCAATATACACCATAATAATGAAAAACTGCTAGCAGAATACAATTTCAAAATAATTCCAGTAAAGAATCCGCAGCCTTGCTTCATATTAAAGAAACTGGATATGTATAATAGAGGATAATGTTTAGGGTCTATGTACTCTCTATAGAATGTATTATAGAAAATGACGACTATGCTTTATGCATTCTCTTTAGTATGATTGAAGATGGCGGTTAATGTCAAGTTGTCTCTCCTGCATGCGTTATAGAAGATATTGGCTAATGTCGATGTATTCTCTCCAGTATGTGTAATAGAAGATGACGAGTAGGATCCATGTATTCTCTCCAGTATGTATTTTAGAAGATGATGTGTGTGTCTATGTAGTCTTTCCAGTATGATGATGAAAGATGATGGCTAATACGTTTGCATTCTCTCAAGTATGTTTTTAAGTAGATGATGGCTATTGTCTATGTATTCTCTCCAGTATGTATTATAGAAGCTGATGCTAATGCCAGTAGGTATAATAGATGACGACTCGGGCCTATGTATTCTCTGCAGTATGTAATATAGAGGATGGAGTATAGGGTCTGTGTATTTTCGCCAGCTATGTGTTTTTGAAGATGATGTCTAGGGCCAATATATTCTCTCTAGTATGTATTAAAGAAGATGATGACTAGGATCCATGCTTTCTCTATAGATTGTATTATACAAGATGATGAACAGGGTCTAGGTATTCGCTCTTGTAGGTATTAAAGATGGTGACAAAGGACTAAGTATTCTCTCTAGTATCTATAAAGGCAGATGATGACTAGGATCCATGTTTTCATCTAGTAATGATTACAGAAAATGATGAAAAGGGTCTATGTACTCTCTCTCTCTAGTAGGTATTATAGATGACTAATAGTGTCTAGGTATTTTCTCTAGCAGGTATAATAGATGATGACTAGGGTCTACGTATTCTATCTAGTACGTTTTATAGATGATGACTAGGGTCTACGTATTCTATCTAGTACGTTTTATAGATGATGACTAGGGTCTACGCATTCTATCTAGTACGTTTTATAGATGATGACTAGGGTCTAGGTATTCTATCTAGAACGTTTTATAGATGACGACTAGTGTCTAGGTATCCTATCTAGAACGTTTTATAAATGATGACTAGGGTCTAGGTATTCTATGTAGTACGTTTTATAGATGATGACTAGGGTCTAGGTATTCTATCTAGTACGTTTTATAGATGATGACTAGGGTCTAGGTATTCTATCTAGTACGTTTTATAGATGATGACTAGGGTCTAGGTATTCTATGTAGTACGTTTTATAGATGATGACTAGGGTCTAGGTATTCTATCTAGTACGTTTTATAGATGATGACTAGGGTCTAGGTATTCTATCTAGAACGTTTTATAGATGATGACTAGGGTCTAGGTATTCTATCTAGTACGTTTTATAGATGATGACTAGGGTCTAGGTATTCTATCTAGAACGTTTTATAGATGATGACTAGGGTCTAGGTATTCTATGTAGTACGTTTTATAGATGATGACTAGGGTCTAGGTATTCTATCTAGTACGTTTTATAGATGATGACTAGGGTCTAGGTATTCTATCTAGAACGTTTTATAGATGATGACTAGGGTCTAGGTATTCTATCTAGTACGTTTTATAGATGATGACTAGGGTCTAGGTATTCTATCTAGTACGTTTTATAGATGATGACTAGGGTCTAGGTATTCTATCTAGAACGTTTTATAGATTATGACTAGGGTCTAGGTATTCTATCTAGTACGTTTTATAGATGATGACTAGGGTCTAGGTATTCTATCTAGTACGTTTTATAGATGATGACTAGGGTCTAGGTATTCTATGTAGTACGTTTTATAGATTATGACTAGGGTCTAGGTATTCTATCTAGTACGTTTTATAGATGATGACTAGGGTCTAGGTATTCTATCTAGTACGTTTTATAGATGATGACTAGGGTCTAGGTATTCTATCTAGAACGTTTTATAGATGATGACTAGGGTCTAGGTATTCTATCTAGAACGTTTTATAGATGATGACTAGGGTCTAGGTATTCTATGTAGTACGTTTTATAGATGATGACTAGGGTCTAGGTATTCTATCTAGAACGTTTTATAGATGATGACTAGGGTCTAGGTATTCTATCTAGAACGTTTTATAGATGATGACTAGGGTCTAGGTATTCTATGTAGTACGTTTTATAGATGATGACTAGGGTCTAGGTATTCTATCTAGTACGTTTTATAGATGATGACTAGGGTCTAGGTATTCTATCTAGAACGTTTTATAGATGATGACTAGGGTCTAGGTATTCTATCTAGAACGTTTTATAGATGATGACTAGGGTCTAGGTATTCTATCTAGTACGTTTTATAGATGATGACAAGGGTCTAGGTATTCTTTCAAGTAGGTTTTAGGGAAGATGATGACTAGGGTCTATGTATTCTATCTAGAAAGTATGATAGAAAATGATGACTAGGGTCTTTGTAGTCACTCTAATGGGTATTATAAAGGATGACTCTTAGGGTCTATGTATTCTTTTTGGTATGCATTAAAGACTATTATGACTAGGGTCTAGGTAGTCTGCCTAGTAGGTTTTACAGAAATGATGACTAAGGTGTAGGTGTTCTCTCTAGTAGGTATTATAAATGATGACTTGGGTGTATGTTTTTTACCAGTATATATTGTAGAAGGTGTAGCCTAGGGTCTATGTATTCTCTACAATGTTTTATAGAAGATGTCTAGGGGCTATGCATTGTCTCCAGAACAGGTTTTTTATTATAGAAGAGGCTTTGGTTTATGCATATTCTCTGGTATGTAATATAGGTGAAGACTAGGATCTATTGATCTGCATCATAGTCTAGATAAACTTACACTCCAACAAACTGACACCACATTTCTTATGACATCAGATACTTCCCGCTGACAGTTTATCACCCATAATATGGAATATTAAGGCATGGTCAATTTTAGTAGATTTTTTAATCCACAGAGAGAGAGAGAGAGAGAGAGAGAGAAGTTTCAAACCCTTGGAATACAGAATTTCTTTTGCACTGTGATTGCTTCAAAATTGCTGGACCCGGCTGGTACAATATAAGTCTTACAAATGGAAAGCTTAGCATTCACTATCACATTATACCAAACCTTTACTTTAAAGACTTCAAAGGATAGGATAACAGTACCAAAGGCAGCTACAACGAAATTTTATTGCCCTATCTTGTTTTAATACAATGTCAGTAATATCACATTACAACAATAAACAGAACATATAACAGTCTGTAGCTATCACTAAACCATAACAATTACCAGTTTATACCATCTCAATAAACCAGAACAATTAACAGTCTATACTTTATCATCAAACAAAACAATTAACAGTCTGTACCTATCGCTAAACCATAACAATTAACAGTTTATACCATCTCAATATACAGAACAATTAACAGTCTACACCTATCAATACAATGTATTCTAACACAGTGTGCCTATAGAACCAATGGTAAGTTTTTGTGTTTTATTCTGCAACAATTCACTGTTTTGGAGCGTGTAAGTCTGACCTCACTGCAACTACTGACGTAGTTTGGTGATGTTTTGAGGCATAAGACGGTGTAACGTATCTTTTTCTTTCTAAACTCATTATAAAAACGTTTATTTACCTTAAATACAGTTAAGAATATTGGCTATATCACTTGCACTCCGCCATCGTGATATGATGTACTTTACAAATGACCTCCAAACAGTGAATTATTACTTAGCAATTCACTGCTAAAGCTGATATATTTCTTAAACAATCAACAGTTTCAAATGTCAGCTTTATGAAATAAGCATCCTCATAATTTAAAACAGGCGCCCTGGTAATTTCTCAATTCCATTCAAAGCTGAAATTTAGAATTTTAATCTTTTGTAAAATGGACAGCAACGTAAGATTTCTATTCAATTCATGTACCTGTATATGTAAATCTGTTATACGAAGTCTCAGCTTGGTGGAGGATAAACTGATGGAATTCTCTCAAAATCTCTTAAAGTAACAAATCCGACACTGCTCCAGAAAAGAAGGGGTAACAGAGATAATTTAGGGATAATTATCCATATTTTTCCATAAAAACATATTTTGTGCCATCATTAGAACCGTCTCGTTGAGACGGTTCTAATGAGGGGTCACAACATATGTTTTCGTTGAGAAATAAGAAAAAACATCTTCGAATTATCCTCAATACCCCCTCTTATCTGGAGCTCTGAATCCGAATAATCAGGTTGGCCACTTTCAGGAGTTTGTATTATCTCAACCAGTTCTTGAACTTCAAAGCAAACACTTTGCACAAACATGCTTAACATACATGTGAGTCCAACAGCATTGCTACATTTTGGCCAAATATTTTCACAAGCTTTGAATATTTCATTTCCAGGCGAGACTGGAGTTCACTGCGAGACTGGAACTGCACATTAGCTGTCACAGTTTAACAAGATGAAATAAGCTGTATTATTATATAATCTATAAATAAAACTCATTTCATTGGCTCAGAGGCTGAGCATGTGCAGTAGACTTTACTTCATGTCCTATAGTTTGTGAGGTAACATCTTAATATCGCATATTTGGTGACGTAAAGTCTTAATGGCGAACAGTTTGTGAAATAAAGTCAACTAAAATTTGATGTCAAGTTAACTAAAATGGCTGCCCATTCAAATGAACTCATAATTATTTCTATAATAAAACAACTGTTGACTTTTATTTTAGGGAACATGAAGTGTTTTTCTACAGAAAATTTATATTGACCGCCACTTCGCGTCGGTCAATAGGAAGTTCACTGTTCAATAATAATTGAGCCGCTACACGAGAAAACCAACAATGTGGTTGTGCGCCCAGCGCAGACTCAGATCAGCCTGGGCATCCGCCCAGTCTGATCAGAGCCTTCGCTGTCCGCATGGAGATAGCTTAGACCCTCAGCTACCCTCTGAGCACTTAACAAAGAGTCTGGTTATACTTGGAGGATGCCCAGGCTGATCTGAGTCTGCGCTGGGCGCACAACCACATTGTTGGTTTTCTCGTGTCGCGGCTCAATTCATGTTCACCTCAACAAAAGTCAATAATTATATAATGTCTACTATTATGACATACTTATCACTAAAATGATCACATCACAACTCAACCCTTAAAGCACCAAAATGAAAAATTGAAGAATTTGCAAACAGTGTAGGTCCAGATGAGGTGGCTCATCATGAGCCACCTCATCTGATCTACACACTATTTGCCCTACAGTCTTTGAATTCTCAATATGATAGAGCTTGCACAAAACATTTTTTTAAATTTCTGCAGACATAAATTTTGTTGTATGCTTTTTGGCGCATTAAGGGTTAAGTCATGTGGCTTTGGAAAAGACGATTTAAGCAAAGGGTTGCCTACAATGTCCCAAACACCTTGTGTCTTTTGATTTTCCAATAAAATATTTCCAATGATTAGAATTGCCATAAAATAAGAACTAATAAAATACTGAACCAATTTCATGCAAAAAAGATTTTTCTTAAAAGCAGTCTCAAAAGCCAGGCGGCTACAACTTTGAATTCTTACTGTTTCAAACAAGTATATAATGAAAATACACTTTGCAAGCTTTAGAGAATGCAAGTGGATTTAAAAAATCTCTACTTGACAAAGCTGACTACAAGAATAGGTAGAAGACAGAAACACATTATTTAAATTTGGGTATTTTCTTAAGAATTGAAATTTGATTTTTCAGCGTTCATCGTGTGATGAAGCCAGTGGGGGGAGCTAAAATTCCATGAAGCGCGAAGCGCTTCTTGTAGAATTTTAGGGACGACCACTGGCTTCTTGACAGGATGAACGCTGATAAATCAAATTTTTATTCTTTTATTTACACTTTATTTGTGAACCTCTCTGTGCCGTTTTCGTGGTAATTTGGTGTAGAATAGGCAAAACATGGGTCCAAGAAAAGTTAGTAACGACGTGTTCAGCTATAAAGTTAAACAGCTGTCGCCCTGACGTGGCGTCAATTGAACGTTACAAAAACCAATCAAGATGCTTGTTTACATCAGACGTTGCTTGACGACCATGTCACATGATCAGTTGGCCTTCATCGGTGTATGAAGCCAGTTGCTCTAAATGGTTCACCTATGGGAAGTCAGTGGCAAGTGTAAATATTTTCAATTAAAGAAATACTTTGAAAAAACTGCCACAGAAGTGCTCAATGAAAGAAGAAGATTTTTGTGCTTAAAAAAAATAAACAAATAAAACATAAATAAAATAATGAATAAATAAAAAAAATATTGCCCTTCTAATTTAGTTTTATCATGGATATTTGGTAAGTTGATGTAACAACGTTCTTTACCATAAAAATACTAAATACTGGGACAGATAGATATAAGCAAACAGTGCAGACCCAGATCAGACTGCTAATCAGGCTCTACACTGTTTTCCATTCCAGCTGCATCTTTTGGACACATTGTAAAAACAAAATGCTCCAATTTTAGGACAACTGCGGTAACTAGTATTTTTGGTGTCTCAATTTTTTTGATTTTTATATCTTCACCGAGACACAATTAAGAGCACTCAACATACTGTCAGTGATTTTTAAAAAGATTATAATGATATCCCCTGAATAAAAGAGAAAACCCATATCAAGTTTGGTATATTTTGAATCCCTGAGATTTAAAGTATTATTGATGTATTGTTTCCACTGAAAAACTGAAAAGAAGTCTACCTCTTATTACGTGTATTATTGCTTCCTCCCAAATTTCCTTCATACTCACACTTTCTAGCAAACCTCAGGCCCCGAGGTTATAAAACTTGAGTACATTCTCGAACTCAAAATAAAGCACACTGATTGGCTGCTACTCGGAAGCAGCCAATCAGTGTGCTTTATTTTGAGTTTGAGATTATTCTCAAGTTTTATAACCTTGAACCCAGGCTTTATGGTGAGTAGACACACTTTCAGGAAAAAATAATCTGTAATCTTCCTTCCTTCTCAATGTGGGTAATCTCTTAAAAGAAAGAATTTGCTCCTATAGGAGCAAATTCTTTCCTTTAGGAGAAGACCCAATTTAGAAAGAGCTTCATTGTTCAGGTAAGTACACAGGAAGTCACTACAGTTTTCTCCCTTCATAAAAAAGGCAGAAAAAAAAACAGATGTGTACCAATATACCTCGATGTTTTCACACAAATCAAGAACCTTCACAGATACTCTAACATTGTCATAAACTCAAATACCCACAGGTCCAACAGTGCCCCACTCCTATCAAACTTTTCTTTTTTTACAGTTTCACTCACACCTAAATCTTTTTCCACATGTTCCCACCCATCTAAAACTTTTGTTGTAACTTTCTTCTTTTTTCATAATTTGCTGTATACCTCAAACATTTTCATATTTTAAGTCTCCAATTTTCACACATACTTCAGCCTCAATGATTCACTTTATAATTGGGCAACATCATGGAAATTCCAACACTGTGGCACTGGTGACAAGCAAAGGCTCTGATCAGACTGCAAATAAGTGCAGTCTGATAATGCAGTCTGATCAGAGCCTTCTCTTGTCACAATAACCATCTATGGAAGTGACCAAAGAGCCAACAGTGAGGTCTCTGATCACCCTCATGCTGTATAAATGAAAAGGACTTTCTGAATGTCACATGACAAAATTGCCACATTGCTGGAAATCACATGACGTGGCTTGTATTATGTTCTCTTCAAAGCAATGAATCTCATATGCATACCAATATTAAGGTGAACTGATACACTTTTAAAGGACGCAACTCTGTCATTTATATTTTTGCCTCAAAATAAAGGATAGAATCTGCTCCTGTAGGAGGTATTTTTTTCCTTTAAGAGTAGACCCCTTCACTGGCAGGGATTTTTCACCTAATGAAGGAAACATGAAGTCACAACAGTTGTCCCCCTTTGTATAAATGGTGGATATGTACCCATACACCTGAAAGTCTTGAATCTCAGGTAGGTAAATTATTATTATCCCCGCGAGTATATGCCATGAGTATGAACACATGCCCGTATCATAAATGAATTTTAGTGACCCAAATTATTGTAATAATAAAAGGACCAGAGCAAACAGGATTGATCCTGATTAGACTGATAAGAATTAGCCGAGTTTTCTATTCCACCTGAATGTTTGACATATTGCCAAAACGTGAATCTAACTGTGACAATGATAATATTATAGTAAAAGTTAAGTTATCCCAATATTAACCCACACCATTCGGGATATCCCTTTTATCCCAATATTAACCCACACCATTCGGGACATCCCTTTAGAGGTATATGGGTAAACATTTTGGATCCAGATCAGGCCCTCTGGGATCCAGACTGTTTGCTGTCTAAACATCATTTCTACAAGAGTTAGACAAATATTGTCAAAATATTCTTGATTTTTTATGCAGACGACAATTTCAGCAGACAACAAAAAATACCCAGAATGCAATGGGTTAATGCGTAGGAAAAAAAACTCCATGTTTTTCAGCAGTTTTTACAATGGAAAACAATTGTCATGCCAATTTCAATTGCTTCCCTAGACAAGCCCTTCCAAAAGTAAGTCAAATCTTTCACAAAAGTATCTGACCCTAGAGCAGTAAATACTACCTTTATGATTTAACCCCCATGATAATGTTGGCAACATGAAAATGGCAGAATTGTTTCCCCTGAAAGTGTACTCATTTACCTAAAAGTTTAGGGAAACACCACCATCCTTTACCACCATTTTCCACAAGGGACACAACTTTACCAAGACAGTTTTGTGTTTCCTAGTAGGCTTATCCATCCTAAAATTGGGGCTTCTCTTAAAAAGTCTGCTCTTCAGAAATTTGCTCTCCAGAAATCTCTCCAGAAAGCAAATTTTTGCCTTTAAGAATAGCCCCCTGCGAGAAGGAAGATAACCACTTCTATTCACATCACACTTCAGTTTACATCGCAGACACTGTAAAAGTAGTCTGAGCTGCGACATGAGAAAACCAACAAAGTGGTTGTGCACCCAGTGCAGACTCAGATCAGCCTTGGCATCCACCCGGTCTGATCTGATCATAATCTTCCCTAAGCACTTAAAGGGTAGCTTAGGGTCTAAACTACCTTCAAGCGGACAGCAAAGACTCCGATCACACTGGGTGGATGCCCAGGCTGATCTGAGTCTTCCCTGGGCGCACAACCACTTTGTTGGTTTTCTTGTTTTCTTGTGTCTCGGCTCAATTATACATGTCTCGCTTCTGCTGGTCTCAAGCAAAACAAAAATGGTGGCCCACTGCAAAAAAACAAGAAAACATGGAGGAGAACCGTAAAGGAGAACCTATTCAAGTTAAGATATCATTTGCAGTAAATAAACATTCATTTTGAGGTAACAAGATTCCCTGTCAAAAGTCATAAGACCAAACACCACAAAAAAAAGCCTCTTAACACTGGCAACAAACTATGAAGGCTCAGAATATTGATAAGCCTGCAAATCTCTTAATTTCTAATTTTGTCACTAATCTATAGGTCCTGAGAAATCTATGAGCCACAACACGACAAAACCAACAATGTGGTTGTGCACATGGCGCACACTCAGATCAGCCTGGGTATCGGCCTGTTTGAACAGACTCTTCATTAAGTGCTCAAATGGTAGCTAAGGGTCTAAGCTACCTCCATGCTGAGAGCAAAGACTCTGATCAGACTGGGCGGATCTGAGTCTGCACTGACCACACAACCACATTGTTGTTTTTGTCGTGTCACGGCTCTTATAACAAGAAGAACTGTTGCTTTGCTGGACAGGACAGCTTTCATGGAGATGCAGTTTGAGAATAACTGTAATCAAAATTGTCATTTGCAGAGGTTTTGTTGTTTTATGGTAAAAAATTTTGTTGTATGATTAGACTTCAAAACCAAGATTTCAACTCCCAAAGTAAGCCGGGCCGCATAGCGCAATCAGTAGGGCACCTGACTCATAAGTCAGAGGTCCTGGGTTCCATACCCAGTGTGGCCACATACTTTTGTTTTTCCTTCCGCTGATTCAAGAAGGGCAGTTGTCAGTTACTGGTGAAAGTATGTGCACTTAGGTTAACTGCATAGGAGGTCTAAGCCTGCCAACGAATAGTATAATTAGGTTAACTGACTGTCCAGACATGACAAAAGCTGATTACCGTGGATGTAAAACAACAAATCAATCAATCAAAAAACCCAAAGTAACAATCTTAAATACAGTTTTCCCCATTCTAATGCAGTTTTAATATATACCCTTTTGAAGTGTACCACTAACCACCAAAAGCAAGCGGTTTCAGCCAATGGAAAGGGAATGATATTTCCAAAAGCATATCATAGGATAAACAGAGCTCTAGATAAGACGGCGTATTTGATGATAATTAAGGATAATTTTTCTTATTTCTCATCAAAACCATATGTTGTGACCCCTCATCTGAACCGTCTCGTCGAGACGGTTCAGATGAGGGGTCACAACATATGTTTTTATGCAGAATTAACAAAAATTATCCCTAATTATCACCAAATATGCCGTCTTATCTAGAGCTCTGATAAAGTGTGGCAAATTTTCTACGTCATCCAATCAGATGTTGCATTATAATGAGCTGCAACACTACAAAAGCAACAAAGTGGCATATGCACCCAGTGAAGACGCAGATCAGCCCAGGCTGATCAGAGCCTTGACTGTCATAAATCAAGGGAGCTAGCTTAGGCCCTTAGCTACCCTTAAAGCGCAAAGCAAAGCCTTTGATCAAACTTGGTTTGCTGCCCAGGCTGATCTGAGTTGTCGCTGATTGGACATACCACTTTGTTGGTTTTGTCATGTTGCAGCTCATGTTCTTAACCATAGCTCTAGATAAGAGGGAGTATTGGATGATAATTAGGGATAATTTTTGTTAACTCTGCATAAAAACATATGTTGTGATCCCTCATCTGAACAGTCTCAAAGACACAGTTCAGATGAGGGGTCACAACACATGGTTACAGTAAGAAACAAGAAAAATTATCCTTAATTATCATCAAATACTCCCTCTTATCTAGAGCTCTGCTTAAACAGATTAAAGTTGCCAATATTATGAAAACTTCAGAGTTAAACTTCAATTTTGGTGCACACACCAACACTGACACTGGGGTAGGACAACAGCTCTTCTTTGTACAAGTCGGCTAAACAGAGAATAATTTTATGGTAATTGAATGCAATGATTGTTCTGAGGTATATTCTAACTGAATTCTGGGTCCGAGGTTATAAAACTTGAGTATAGTCTCAAACTCAAAATAAAGCACACTGATTGGCTGCTTCCGAGCACAGCCAATCATTGTGCTTTATTTTGAGTTTGAGAATGTACTCAAGTTTTATAACCTCCGGGCCCGTATATGACACAATATTAAATAATTAGAGAATTAATATTTGTTTATACACTACTGGGTACAGCTAACAAATTCAGATTCTAGCAAACTGTTTTGACATGAAAGAAATAGCTGATAAGCAGCTGTAACTGTTTCTTAAGTACCATCCTGCTATGATATAGTGGTCAAACTGTTTGAGCTCCATGATTTGCTATCAAAAAGATTTTTTTTTCTGAAACAAAACAGATCTATTGCAATCTCAAATTATTTTATATTCTGTTTTGAATTCGTAACCCGTAAAAAATACTACAAAGCTTAATAGTTAAATATGAATACAAACCATAATAACCCCTGATTTGTTACTCAAAGAACTGTCTCTTTATGCAATTTGTGCAGATCCGGATCAGATGCATTCTGATCTGGGCTGCACTGTAAATTACCTAATATTAAGATAAATGAGTATAGTTGTATAGTTTCTGGGAAAGCAACTCCAATTTTTGTGTTTTTTTTGTCTTCCTATCCATTTTTGGTCCTATCCAATAAGGGTACACTTTTGAAGGAAAAAGTTTGCTCCTCTTGAAGCAAATTCTTTTATCAAGAATAGACCCCATTTACAAAGGCATTTGTTGCCCAGGAGTCGTATTCATAAAACCTCTTAAGTGGTTGCTATGCTGTTGCTAAGACCAAATTTCTATGAAGGAGATTTCCTACAACTACGAAATTTGCTCTGGAGGAACAGTCTGAAAAGACTGTTCCTCCAGAGCAAATTTCATGGTTGTAGGGAATCTCCTTCGTAGAAATTCAGCCTTAGCAACAGCATAGCAACCACTTAAGAGGTTTTATGAACACGGCCCCAGGAAAGTGAACGGGAAGTAGCAGAAGTTGCCTACCCTTATAACAATTTAGTGAATCATGTTTCCTGAGAAAGAAGGGATGAGAGGTATATCAAAGTATACTCCTTGCCAAAAATTTAAGCATATTAAAAATTTTATTTTGAAATTATTTCCCTTAAACCCTTTTTTCACCAGTGGGCTTGTCCATTTTCATCATTTGGATGAGGTCATTTCTAGTTTTTAAGGGTTTCTGGTTAAAGTTTTCACTTATATTGTATTTAGCATGGAAATTTCTGTAAGCAAACAATGTAGATCCTGATCAGATGCCACATTATGTCAGGGATAAAGACTAACAATTTTGACTTAGGGGCCCACACTGCCAAAATTCAAATTTTAACATTAGGGGCATGGGCCTTTTCTCCAAAATTTCAGGGGCCCAGCTCAAAATTAAGGGGCTGTGGGCTACTGGGCCCCTGTTAGTCTGTATGTGGTGTCTGTTATGGGTCTAAACTGTTTGCACAAATGCATAAAATGGGTTAATAATTTCCGTGTGAAGATAAGTGTTCTATCATCAACACCAAATATTAAGTATTTTCATAATAGCAAGCCTGAATAACTTTTGAAGTAAGAACTGCACAAAGATAAGAATTAAATGTCCAAAAATTACACGTTTCTGACATAAACCTCTGAGCCGTGACACAAGAAAACCGACAAAGTGGTTGTGTGTCCAGGGCAGACTCAGATCAGCCTGGGCATCTGCCAAGTCTGATCAGAGTCTTCGCTGTCCACATGAAGGTAGCTTAGACCCTTAGCTACCTTTTAAGTGCTTCGGGAAGACTCTAATTTGACTGGGCGAATGCCCAGGCTGATCTGAGTCTGCGCTGGGCGCACAACCATACTGTTGGTTTTCTTGTGTCGCGGCTCATTTTGTTTTTTCTTTTAAATGTGCAAAAGTAGCAGCTTCATATTCACTGACATGTTCCAGCATTAAAAACCACTAAATGTAGTCACTCACTCAGTGTGTGCATTGCAGCTAAAAAGTATTTTTCTCTTGAACATTTATGCTGACATGTTCCAGCATTAAAAACCACTAAATGTAGTCACTCACTCAGTGTGTGCATTGCAGCTAAAAAGTATTTTTCTCTTGAACATTTATGCTGACATGTTCCAGCATTAAAAACCACTAAATGTAGTCACTCACTCAGTGTGTGCATTGCAGCTAAATAGTATTTTTCTCTTGATGATTTAAGTCAAGACTCACTTTCTTAACAATAACTTAATGTTTTTAAATTTCTTGTTCAGTGGTGTTGATGACAGAATGCATTCATCTCAATAAAGAAAGTTGGAATTAAAATGTAATGATTACTTATAATTTTGTTACAGTCATTTTAAAATATGTACCATCCCGACATGATCATAGTTGTTTACCATGGACATTAAGCAACAAATCAATCAATCAATCAATCAATCAATCCATCAATTAAAATATGTTTAACTTTTGGCAAAGAGTACAGAAATTTTGCAAGAGGCTGGCATCCCTATACATATGTATGCTTAAGAGTTACGAATATTTTGAGTTCATGAATATTCATAATACAGAACATGAATGAAAATCATGAATACGAAAATCATGAATATTCATAATACAGAACATGAATGAAAATCAATACTCACAGATAAAACCCGTTTTACAGTATTAGTTCCCTTAATGTGAATGGGTAAACCTCAATGTTTTTTCCACCATTTTTACAAAGGGAAACAACTTTTGAGACTTCCTGTTTGCGTCCCTGCAGAAAGGAGCCTTTCTACAATTGGGTCTATCAGAGGCTTATAATAACTCATAAGTACTAATGAGTAGTGATAATAAGCCTCAGGGTCTACTCTTTAAGGAAAGAATTTGCTCCTCTGGGAGCAAATTCTTTCCTTAAAGTGTTGACCCCTACTGAGAAAGGGGTCAAACAAGAAAATGGCTGAATTGTCTCCCTGGAAGTGTATCCATTCAGATGTAGAAGCATTTATCAACCGTACTACATGTATACAAATTTATAACTACATCAGGGCTGCAGATCTAGATAAGAGGCGGGGTTGGGTGTTGAGTTTTGATAATATTTCTCAATTCCTCCAGCCCCTCCCTACCCCTTTACCTTCAGCCCAAGAGTTACTACAAATAACAATAAGCATATTACACACAGCAAATCTATAACACAATATAAAGTGCTCCAGCCACCCCATTTATTCTGTTATACAGCTTTCCTGATAAGGACGGGAAACAGGGATAATTTTCCTTATTTTTTCACCAAAACTATGTGTTGAACACGCCCCCCCCAACCCCCCCCCCCCACCCTCTCACCACCCCACCACCCATTCCCACCTCATTACAACTGTTTTAATGTAGGGTCACAATGATGTAAGTTTCCATTGAGAAGAGAAATAAGGAATAAAACTAAGAGTTATCCTGACCCCAGCCCGCGCCCCCACCCCCTTCCACCCACCTTATCTTGAGCTCTGGACATAGGACTTATTTTCTCCCAATAAAACAACCCCAAAAATCTAGATCCATCTTTAAGATGGATCTAGATTTTTGTTTTTTTTTTGGAAGAAGAAACCCCATCTTATAGCAGAAATACTCAAGGGTGGTTTAGAGGGGAAAAACGCCATCTTATAATGGATAAATATGGTTATAATAATTAACAAGATAATTTAGGGATAAAATTTCTTGTTCCTTTGTGACAACATATGTTGTGGGTAACTGTTAGAATTAGCTCCACAAGGCAATCCGTAAGACCATGGCATACGATATAAGTATAATTATCAGAAGCATCTGACTAAAGCAATTCTTGCAAGTACCAACATAATGCGTTTTCATGGAAAGTGGATAAATTATTCCCAAGGGTATCCACATAATATGTTTTCATGTAAAGCTGACAAGTTATCCCCCCAAGTACCTACATAATGTTTTCATCGAAATCTATCAAATCGTCCCTGCGAGTACCCACATAATATGTTTTCATGGAAAGTGGATAATTATTCCTAAGGGTACCCACATAATATGTTTTCATGTGAAGCTGACAAATTATCCCCACAAGTACCTACATAATGTTTTCTAGTAAAGATGACAAGTTATCCCATGAGTATGCACATAATATGTTTTCATGGAAAGCTGACAAATTACCCCTATGAGTACCCACATGTTTTTATGGAAAGCTAACAAATTATCCCTGTGAGTACCAATATAATGTGTTTTCACAGAAAGCCAACAAAATCCCTGTGAGTACCCACATAATATGTTTTCATGGAAAGCTGATAAATTATCGCCGTGAGTACCAATATATGTTTTCATGGAAATCTGACAAATTATCCCTGTGATTATCCACATAACATGTTTTCATGGAAATCTGACAAATTATCCCCATGAGTGTACACATAGTATATTTTCATGGAAAGCTGACACAATTATCCCCAAATCGTCAATTCACAGATTATTTTTGATATATGTCTATGAAAACATTTGTTATGAGTACTGCTCTTATTCAGCTATTAGACCAGGGCCTGACAAATCCATTGTCCGGCTGCCCGGACAACTTAAAATTTTTGGTGGGCAAGTAAAATTTTTCTTTACTTGCCCAGAAAAATGTATAAGCTATATAGGGAAACCCCAAGAATTTCAGCATTTTGTACCGGACAAGTAGAACAAATTTTGATTTGTCAAGCCCTGTTAGACTGGTTTCCTCTTCCAATATTTATATACCAGTCTAATTTGTCTACTTCAGTTGTAAAGTGTGTGCTTTTCTCTTTTCTTTCAAAACCATCCAAAAAATCTAGATCCATCTAGATGGATCTAGATTTTTGGGATAGTTTTGGGAGGGGAAAAAGCCCCTGTCCTATAACAAAACAAGCACTATGAAATAATCCCAAATTAAGATCAAATACTTATCTTGTTTGTTAAAATATTCCTATATATACATTCAGCTGCTAAAACTATAGTTCCATTTAATGGAATAACAAGCGTATGATTTTAAAATAAATGCTTTCACAAAATAAAACATAACAACAGTGTGGTATACTATACCCCTATACATGTATACATGGTCTATAAAAAGCTTAAGCTATAGAACAATTTTGCTAGTCTGGATATGCCAAATTTTAATGGTGAACATTTCTTTGTTTTTAACCTTGCCAGGGGTAAAACCTGCTTGGCAGCTTCTGTGAATAGCCCTAGAATAAGATCAGTCTGAGTGTCCTAGTGTGTGTTCTTGTATATTGATCAGAATTCATTTAGGAGATAACTGTACTTAAAACAGTCATTTGAGAGGCAAATTGTTAGTTCTATGGTCATAAACAGGGCTTCCGTTAACGGACGTATGGCCGTATATTACGCCCTAGATTTGTTCTCGTACGTTGAAAAATTGGACCTCTGGCATCTGGCATACGTCCGATAATTGTTGCATACGGCCGTTTGATCTTGTCCCAACATATGAAATATCGCCACTTTCTTTGAAATTCTAGCATGTGTCATAACTAATCGGATTAACGCAGGTGTTAGCCAGATGAAAAGACCGCCTACGGACCAATGACATGTCGGACTGCCTACCTGTCAATAACGAGTGTCAAAATAACTGGGCTTTGGTATGAAAGGTGCCCATCTTTTTTTTACGATCGCGAGAATTTAACTGACCTGTACGTGTAGGGCGTATGCCGACTTCATAAGTTGTGAATGTATCCATAACAGATGAATACTGAATCTGTCCGAAGTACGAACACAACAGTCATACTTGGATTTGCCCTTACATCAGATAGCCTTGTCATGATCCTTACTATCGGCAATGGAGTTTTTAGGAATAAGAACCTATTCCGCGAAAGCGAAGATACACTGTTAAAATTGATAGTCACTATTTCCGATGCGTTATGGTTGACGCTATGGTAATAATATCCAATTTTTGAATAAACGTCCATTTCATCGATTTCCTAGTTGTATCATCATATTGTCATGCAAACCAGTGCGAAAATAATGCCGAACAGTGCACAAAAACAGTGCATTCTGATCAGAGTCTACACGATTATATATTAGGTATAATACTAACGGTAGCGCTGACATGCAATTACCTGCTTGTTTATGGGTCAAACACGTTTTGTCTTTGATGTAAAGATAAGAGACGCCGCTGTGAGTGAATACACGTGCCATACAGAGTGTCATTTTATCCGTGTGACGGCTAATGGTACCTCAGTACACACACAGATGACTAACAATCGTTTCAGCCAGTGCATCTAAGCAGTCAGACCGGTCTTTCTTGTAACATGTATAATAATGAACGTCGACCTAGCGACAACCGAATACTTCGGTGGAAGCTAGTCAATATACGCTCTTCACACGTTCCGTAAGTCACCGTATTTCCGACGCGGCCCATTCGGTGGCAGTGAAGGGAAAAGTTAAACAGACAGTTCAACCATCATAACTTGGACGAGTTCTCAGTTCTTTGAATGCTCAGGACTTACGTATTGTTCACAAACAAACAGGAATGACTCTGATTAGACTGCGCAAATGCGCATGCTTCCCCTGCGTAGAACCAAAATGTTTGCTACAGTATTAGAAATGTGTTTGTGTGTGTGTGTGTGGAGGGGGCAGGGGGAAGGTCGGTGGAGGGATAAAAATAATCATGCATAACTTCAGACTTCCAAAAAATTCTCTCAATACGTCCAAAACTGACACCATGGAAGTCTAGACTTCCAAATTTTGAAAGTTAGTGGAAGCCCAGCATAAATTCTGTTTGACGTCCACAAGTTAGCCAATAAGAAGCAACATTTCATAATGTCATCCTGTTCCAACAATATATCAAAAGATTTATTGTCACAAAGTTTTGACTGATGCAATCCAATGTCCCATTATTTTTGTAAGTGCATAAGAATTGTCTTAATATAATTTTTTCAGGGTTAATGCAATGTTAACATATGCAGGAAAGACTCTGAGTGGTTTGCAAGTATGTGCAGACTGATTTGAATATTTAAAATGTACTGGTATGCCTCTATGTTGCTCTGCCATTTTTATGAAGGGGAACCAGTTTCATGACTTTCTGTTTGCTTCCAGAGGCAACAAATACCTTACAAAATGGGGTTTATTCTTAAAGGAAAGAATTTGCTCCCAGGGGAGCAATTTCTTTTCTTTAATAATATACCCCCATGGAGAAAGAAGGCCCAACTGAAAATAGCAGAACAGCTCCCCCTGGAAGTACACGGGTTCACCATAAGGCCCCCACATCCCCAGTTTTCCTTTTCTCGTAACAAAATTAAAATATTTTCCTTTCCTCCAAACAATGTTGCTGAATTTCATCTTTATCTCAGTGAAAAACCATCTTCAATATCCCTTCTAATAATAATAATTAACAAGGGCTTCGCAAGCGGCGCATAATACGCCCGTTTTAATGTCATAAAGGAATTATAGAATGAACAAGATTGTTTACAAAAGGACAGACAGACAGACAAACAGGGGAAACCACACTTTAATTAATGATGGCAACATTATTTAAATATTAAACACATCAAACAAGGGAGATAATTCATATACTAAATATACTAGATATACCATTCTTGGTTCTAATACATTCCCTTGTCAATATACACATCTTGATAAAGTTGTGTTAAAATATTCTAAACGGTTAAGGAGTTACAGAGTAAACAGGAAATTTATGCATGGGCAGACAGCTATAATCCAGTAAGCAAGCCAGTCATGGTTCTTGCTCAGGATTCATTGCCCCATTATTACACACATTCCTACAAAGTTTCATTCTAATATATCAAAGGGTTACGAAGTTATGGAGTGAATGGAAATGCCTAAAAATAATGATCAAAGGGAGGTTACTCCAAAATTAAGAAAGGGGGAACAACCATTCTTATATGTGACATATCATCTTGTGATCATGCATATTGCTGTAAAGTTTCATCATGATATTCCAAACAGTTACTGAGTTAATGTATGCACAACATAAGTATACACAAAAATAGCCGAAAAGAACTAATAAAAGGGATGTAACTCAGTAACGAAGAAAGGGAGAGCAACCATTGTTGTACGCCACACATCGTTGGGACTTCATACACATTTCTATGAAGCTTCATGAAGATATCCCAAACAGTTATCTAGTTATGGCGCACACAAGACCTGCAGGAAAAAAAAAAACAATCAAAGGGGCATAACTTGGAAACTAAGGAGAGGGGAGCAGCCATTCTTGTATGCAATACATTCCCCCTACCTAATACATATGCCTACAAAATTTCATGAAGATATCCCAAATGGTTACTGAGTTATGGCGCACACAAGAATGTTTATGGACAGAGGAAAGGGAGGTTACTCCAAAATGAAGAAAGGGGGAGCAACCATTCTCATATGCGACATATTATCTTGTGATCATGCACATTGCTATGAAGCAGGGATCAAGCTAGGGGGCGATTTGGGCGAAATAATCGCCCTAGGGGCCGAAATTTCGCCCTAAATTGGGCTTAGGGAGAAGTGGGAGTCTCCCTAAAAAAAAAAAAAAAAAAAAAATTTTTTTTTTTTTTTTGGGGGTAGAATTTTCATCAAATCATTCCACAAACAAGCTGTTATGACAATTTACCCTATAAACCCATTGCAGCTTATTAATCTTTCAATGTAATGTTAATAGTATGCATAATAGATATTTTTCTTTAAAACTGAATGAAAAATGTCATAATCGTGCAATACCACTTCTCCCTTCACGGCTGTCACTTCTCCCTATTTCAGCTGGAGGGAGAAGTCACTTCTCCCTAAACTTTGAGTCTAGCTTGATCCCTGTATGAAGTTTCATCATGATATTCCAAACAGTTACTGAGTTAATGTATGCACAACGTAAGTATACACAAAAACAGCCGAAAAGAACTAATAAAAGGGATGTAACTCAGAAACGAAGAAAGGGAGAGCAACCATTGTTATACGCGACACATCGTTGGGGCTTCATACACATTGCTATGAAGTTTCATGAAGATATCCCAAACAGTTATCTAGTTCTGGCGCGCACAAGACATGTAGGGCAAAAAACAATCAAAGGGGCATAACTTTGAAACCAAGGCAGGGGGAGCAACCATTCTTGTACGCGACACGTTCCCCCTACCTAATACATATGCCTACAAAATTTCATGAAGATATCCCAAACGGTTATTGAGTTATGGCGCGCACAAGAATGTTTACGGACGGACGGACGGACGGACGGACGGACGGACGGACGGACGGACAGCGCCATGACATAATACGTCCGTTTTTTCAAAACGGGCGTATAAAAAAATGTCCACCTCTCTAAAAAACAACCCCTCATTTCTTATGTGAAAAAGTGACTGGCTTCAGACCATGAAAATTGTATCATATATTCCCCTAATTTTATCTCGAGAATGTCATTGAAAGGAATTTGAATTGCAACAACCCTGTTTTCATAGCATTGTAAGAAGAAACATTCAATTTTCACTCCAAAATTTGGCCTATCCAGACATCTGAATTCTACCGGTATATTAACAGTATAATAAACAGCTCTAGATGAGGTTGGGTTTTGTTTCAATGATAATTCTGCGACAACTGTCTTGACTAATTGACTGCTTTGGCTTTATTGGCCCTTTCAAATTACTTGTCCAGTGAAAACACATGGTGACAAAGTATTTGAGCTGCGACACAAGAAAACCAACAAAGTCATTGTGCACCCAGCGCAGACTCAGATCAGCCTGGGCATCCATCAAGTCTGATCACAGTCTTCCCAGCCTGGGCATCTATCAAGTCTGATCAGAGTCTTCCCTGTCTGCACTGAGGTAGCTTAGACACTCGTCTACCTTTTAAGCTCATTGCAAAGACTCTCATCAGACTGGGCAGATGCCCAGGCTGATCCGAGTCTGCCCTGTGCGCACAACCATTTTGTTGGTTTTCTGGTGTCGCGGCTCACTAGTTTTGGACTCTTTATTTTTATTGTTCACAGGAATTCTGCTGAAAGCAGTGTATTGCCTGATTCCGCACTGTTACAAAACTGAGCTAATGTACCTGAAAACTGGACAGAGATTTATGCTGCCGTTGCCAACGACAATGCTGGAAGAGTATTACCTAGTAAAGTCTCTATTCTGTTCATCGTAGACAAGACAACAAGACCTGTCAAAGTACATGATACCTTGCCAGACAGTATATTTCCCATCACATAAAAATAACTTTGTAGTAAAACTTTAAAGTGTGACACCCATGCCAATACCCACACTGATATCAGGGGACAACAATAGCTCCTTGTACTTTCATACAGATGAGCTAAAAACTACCATGCTACTATGCTTTTTATAAAGATTGTACTGAATTACCACACAGCCGTTTAAAAAAACGCAGTTATTAGGTGTTTTTTATAGAAACTGTGCAAAATTATGATTGAAACTCTACACCCCAAATCTCTGGAGCCATGAAGTAAAAGTTCGCCCTATACAATATACAGCTGTACATAACACAGTTCAAAACTTAACAGTAACAAACAATAACTAACATAGTAATACTGAGATATTTTACATTGGTAAATCTTTATTACCATAAAAATTGAAAATATTGGGACAGACAAGTCTGAGCAAACAGTGCAGACCAAGATCTGACTGCTCCTCAAGGAGCAGTCTGATCAGGGTCTACACTGTTTGCCATTCCATCTGCATCCTATAGTTGCATTACTGCCTTGAAAAACTTATCTGTTCAATTTCTAAGACAGTTATGGTAATTATTTTTTGTGTCCCAATTTTTAGAATTATGGTGATTATTTTAGGTGTCCCAATTTTCCAAATTATGGTCACTATTTTATGTGTCCAAATTTTTAGAATTATGGTAATAATTTTAGGTGTCCCAATTTTTAGAATTATGGTAAATATTGTAAGTGTCCCAATTTTTGGATTTATGGTAAATATTGAAGGTGTCCCAATTTTTAGAATTATGGTAATTATTTTCGGTGTCCAAATTTTTAGAATTATAGTAAATATTGTAGGTGTCCCAATTTTTAGAATTATGGTAATTATTTTCGGTGTCCCAATTTTTAGAATTATAGTAATTATTTGAGGTGTCCCTATTTTTAGAATTATGGTATTTTTTTTTTTTGTGTCCCAAATTTTAGAATTATGATAATTATTTTAGGTGTTACAGTTTTTTAAAATTATGGTAATTATTTTAGGTGTCCCAATTTTAACAATTTTTATGGTAAATTGATTTGTCTACTGTTGTTCTTTCATGATAAATGATTATTTTATTCTGACAGCACTCACTGAATTCTCAACACTATACAACAACAGTAACCCAGTCTAAGGTGGTATGGGTACACCCCCATGTTTTCTGACCTTTTACAATGGGAAGCAACCTTTTGTGACTTCCTGTTTGCTCCCATGCAGTCATAGATGACAGAAACCTTCCAAAATGGGAGCTACTGTTGAAGGGAAGAATTTGCTTGACCTACACGATCAAATTCTTTCCTTTAGGAGTTCATCTCAATTGAAAAAAAGATTGTCAAAATTGAAAATAGCTGAGATGCTTCCCATTATACCAAAATGTGTATGCCGAATTTTCAAATTTTACAGCTCAAATTCTAGGTTAATGTGTAAGGGTATACTTAATGTTTTTTTTGCAAAGAAAAACAACTTTTGTGATTCTCTGTTTGCTTCCCTGGATGACAAAGCCCTTCTGAACTAGAAACTTTTGTAAACGGAAATATGCTCCCTAGGAGCAACCTGGGTTCCAGGTTATAAAACTTGAGAATAATCTCAAACTCAAAAAAAAAGCATACTGATTGGCTGCTTCCGAGCATGTGCTTGGAGGCAGCCAATCAGTGTGCTTCATTTTGAGTTTGAGAATCATCTAAAGTTTTATAACCTCCGTGCCAGGTTCTTTTAAGAGTTGACCCCCACTGAAAAGGGAGACAAAAATGAAACAGACAGAATTGCTTCCCCTGGTAGTGTACCCATTCACCTCAATATCCCTGATCAAACATTATTCTGACTTCTTCTCCTCCTCAATATTGTGGTGTGGGGTCTTTTCCTGAATATCCGGAAAGTACATTTTCGCAAAGAGATCAACATGTTGTTTTGAGAAATGATATCGACGATCAACCTCGTACTTGAATTGCTGATTACAGACCTGACATTTGTAGGGTTTGAGATTAGCGTGAATTCTCATGTGTGCCGTTGTGTTATTCATGTGCCGTATCACCCGACAACAGATGCGACATTGGTAACCTGTAGCAACCTTAATAAAATTACCCTTTCCATACTTTTTGACCGAGGAATCTACACCTGAAGACTCATACACTGTCTTTTCTTGTAGTTCTTTGTCATCGGTATTCGTGGCTTCAGACGCAGGATTAGCCTCACTTTGATCATCTGGTGGCTGATATGTCTCTGACAATTTTCTCCGTTTCTTTCTCAAGTCCAATCCTTCATATGATTCCCCTTCAACTTTAAAGTCATAGTCAATAATGAGAGGTGTATCTAAATTCTCAACAAAACTAGAACTTGGAAACCTTGCACGATGTGTCACAGTTCCCATCTCTTCCTTTGTCAGGTTCCCAACTTCACTTAACGACTGGCTTCTCTCTCTGTTTACTCCTCTTCCCCCGTATAAGAAACTCCTTTGTAACGGAGAGAGAAGTCCAAATGAATAAGCTCTATAGTCAGGGCTTAGGTAAGCCTCATCTTTCATGACACCCGTGTCAATATCTGGAGGTCTTTCTGTGTCTTCTGAACCTTTTACTCGGTTGAGGTCATCCACATTATCTTCAATCTTAAAAACAGGCACAGCTTCAGAATTGGTGTGTTTTCTCTCAAGTGTTTCTTGTGAATGAGTTTTATAACTATACCCCTCTCTATAGTCTTTTGATTCGACTGCTTTAGGAACACTGTAGCTCTCAAAGTCACCGAGATTTGTAACTTTTCTGTCTCTATCTAGAGTGTAAGGATTTGTAAAGTCATGTTCAGTTTCGTATATCCCGTACCTGAATTTGGGTTCAGAAGTTAAAAAAGGAGATTTAAGCTCTGTTGGCTCGTAAGGCATTTTGTAAACATTTGGACTGCTTGCCCCTACAACAGCCTCATTGATAGATATGGTAGGAGTTGATGGTGTGGGAGTCTGGGGAGTTTGGGGTGTAGTAAATCCAGATGATCCACAACCTTGGGTTTTGTAAAAATCAACAGGACTTCGCTGACATGTATTTGTCTTCTGACCTTGACCTTGAATGGTATTTATAGTATCGAGATTTTCTGATGAGCTGCTGCTGTTTGAAACTCTTCCCGGCGACGGAGACACCTTCTCTGACGAGCTCACTGAGGCAAGATCAGCGGAGCTAACAGACATCCTTGATACTGACTTTGTTTGTTTTCTGTACTGAAATGTTGAGGGACTTGATAAAGTTAATACTCTCAGGCTGTTGTTATCGTCACATGAGGGACTTTTAACTGGTAAATTACTGGGCTGATTTGGCCATTCCCTGAAGCAAGTGTCGGATTCCGACATCGACTTTTTTGTCTCCTGATAGTCTGATGAGGTAAACAAATTCTCGTCTTCGAGACTTCGCGAGCTAGCGGAGCTCTTTCTTCTGTGAGGTGAAAAGACGGAATCTGAGGTACTACTTTCTCTTTCATAACGAGGTCTGACGGTAGCAGCCTGAAAACAGTGAAATACACACAGATGTCACTCATTTCTGGGTGGATAATCACATGTTCTCTCATGACATTGTGATAAAGAAATTCTGAAATACGCGGGGTGTTCGAAAAGTAATGCAAATGGCCTCATAACTTTGTTTAGGGGAAAACTGGGTACAGATGCTATGCATATGCTGAAAACACTACATTTTGTCTTTACAATGATACCAAACGCTGTACAAAGACACCTTTTCATATTGACTTACAACGCATTATATTAGGCCCCTGTCATGCCACTGGGCTAATTTCATATGTAAAATTGTTTCAGTGTTGGGCATTCAAGTCAAAAATCATTGAAAATACAAAATTAATCTGTGTCAGTTGTTTGTCCATTGTTGCCTACAATATTCATAAAAAAATTAGAAGGGTGGCAACTGTTATCAATTTATTCTTGGCAAAGCAATGCGCAATTCTTATGACATTATTGAAATATACGTTAACGTCATTTTTAAAAGCTTGTAGAGGCTTCGTTTTTGGCATTAATTTGAATTTATTGACAGGTTTTCGTTGACCCATGTAAATGCTCTTGCTGAAAAGATTTTGAATGCTCTTACACTTGTTTTCATTACGAAAGCATTTAATTTTTTGTAGAAATGGGGAATTTGCTACTACATAATCCATATTCCCGGGCCAGTATGGAACCCAGATTAAAAACAAATTCCACAATATTTTCAGGACAACATTGCCTGGGCATTGTCTTTAAGTTGCAAAAATAAAAACAAATCAAAGACTGACAATATCTAAATTCCGGTCTACTAAACTAAAATTCTGCAGTGTCTTTAGGGTATACCTCTTTCAAAGAAAATAAAAATGCGCCCTTTTTAAAAAAATACACCGTGTTTGCAGACTTTCCTACGCATAATATAGCTTTATGTGTTTTTGCAATCAGAAGTTCTGTTTTTATATTGGTTATGAGAAATTACGTCATTTGCATTACTTTTCGAACGCCACTCATATTATTTGGATTCTACTAGTAATTTCTATAATATAGTCAACCCTCTTTACAATGGCACTCATTATAACAGCAAAATTCTTTATAACATCATTTTGATTTACACAGAATGGCTGTATTGTTCAAAATATGTATTCATTATAACAGCAAATTCCCTTTTAACATATTTGGGAACATAATTTTAATGTTGTCATTGTAAAGAGGGTTCACTGTAATACATTCTTATGAAATGAAGCAAATAGAATGCTCAATCATGAATATTAAGATGGCATTCATAATTTTATTGCAGGGTTTTGCATCTTTTTTGTATCTTACCCTCCCCCAAAATCAGACCCTGAAAGTAGGCCTTGGAGATGTAGATCTCCATATTATGAGCCCTGCCATGACAAAACCAACAAAGTTGCATATGCACCCAGCAAAGACTCAGATCAGCATGGGCATCTGCCCAGTTTGATCCGAGTCTTCACTGTCTGCAAGGAGCTAGCTTTCACCCTCTGCTACCCTTTAAGTGCAGAGCGAAGACTCTGATCAGACTGGGCAGATGCCCAGGCTGATCTGAGTCTTTACTGGGTGCACATGCCACTTTGTTGGTTTTCGTTGCATCACAGCTCTTATTGTTGCTTTGAAACTGAGGGAGGAATAAACAAATGTCTAAACTCACAGGAAAATCAATAGTTTCATCTTGTGGTACTCTAGAGTATGCATTCTCTGTGATATATTCTATAAGAATGCATTCGTAAAATATAGAATCTTTCCAGAGAAAATTTACCAGGAAGTCAAGCCTCTTTATACCCTACTTATTTAGTAATATCACCTTTAATTTTTTTTTATTTTTTTCTATTTTTATATATATATATATTGGTACCCAACCTTATAGCAGAATTACACAAGCCAGATTTAGATATTTAAATATAAGGGGTCAATTTAGATGGGGAAAGCACCATCTTATAGATGATTATGGTACATACAGCTCTAACTCCTTATCTCAACAAAAATTTGCCTGGCTGTGCATTAGGGTCAAGTCAGCTACATTCAGACAGCAGGTTAATTTGGACAGTGACATTGTTTCCTTTATATGTCAGTTCTTTGGAATTAAAACGAAAATAAGTGGGCAAACAGTGAAAGTCCTGATGAGACGGCTCATTATGAGCCGTCTCATCTGGATTTTCACTGTTTGCAATGGTATGTCTGAATTTGCCTGCTGTCGTAATTTACCTGACTTAACCCTATCATAAAAGAGAGACAAACCAGGAAACTTGATGCAAAGTTTAAGCTGCTTCCCTCACCAGCAACAACACCAGAACAAGAGCTCCACTGAGCGAGGCAATAAATGCCCGTTGGAGCTTAAAGTTGGAAAGAAAACAAGAGACGACAGAACTTTGTCAGTAGCTTACATCTTCAACAAGCAAATTTGACGAATTTATGTCCCCCGCCTTGGAAACTAGGTCTCCACTGTATATACACTTAGTGTTTCAGCTGGAAAAGTGGCTAAGTTAAAAATGTGAAAAAAGTAATAAAAAAAATAATGTGAGGATTATACCCAAACCACATGCATATCTTCAGACCATGATCAAAACACCTGCGAAGTTTCAAAGGAATGGGCATAAAACTGTAGGAGGAGTTGAACACACAAGGTACCCACTATCTATTCACTTTGATAGTAAAAATGTATGAAAAATGGCTAAGTTCAATTTGCGAAAAAAGTGATAAAAAATAATGTGAGGATTATATCCAAACCACATGCATATCTTCAGACCATGACCAAAATACCTGTAAGTTTCAAAGGAATCAGCATAAAACTGTAGGAGGAGCTGTGAACACAAGGTACCCACTATCTAGTCACTATGATAGTAAAAACACCTAAAAAATGACTAAGTTCAACTTGTGGAAAATGTGACAAAAAATGAGACCATATGCATATCTTCAGACCATGACCAAAACACCTGTGAAGTTTCAAAGGCATCGGCATAAAACTGTAGGAGGAGTTGCGCACACAAGGTACCCACTATCTAGTCACTTTGATAGTAAAAACGCCTAAAAAATGACTAAGTTCAACTTGTGGACAAAGTGACAAAAAATAATCTCAGAATTACATCCAAACCACATGTGTATCTTCAGACCATGACAAAAACATCTGTAAAGTTTCGAAAGAATCGGCATAAAACTGTAGGAGAAGTTGCGCACACAAGGTACCTACTACTTTAGGGGGACGGAAAGACGGAAGGACGGATGGAAGGACGGAATGCCGAAAACTATGTCCCTCCGCTTGTCTTCGAAAAGGCGGGGGACAATAATGAGGCATATATAAAACCACAAAACAAACAGAGCTTATTTAATATTGCAACACAAAACAAAAATTCAAAGGGGCATAATTCCATCAGAACTGAAAGGAGGGTTATGATTCTTTTTCTCTGCATATTGTCTGATATTTGTACAAACTTTCATTAAGAAATCTTAAAGGATTTTCAAGATATGGAGCAGACAAGAAGTGTTACCTTTTAAACTTCGACCTCTAAGTGTGACTTTGATCTTTGTTGGACATTGTTAGTTTAAACTTTATTTATTTGTACAAATAACATAGATACATATAAATACAGTTCATGGAAATATACTATTCATACAAAAGGGATTCAGAAGAAAGTCATATTGACTTTTTTAAATCTGTCTCCCAGAATATTTACACTGCAAATTTCAGACCCATGATTAAAAGAGATTACATCTACCATTAGTTGGATAATTGCCTAGGAATACATTAGAAAAAATGTAGAAGAAAAGGAAAAAGAAAAGAACATACACAACAAATTTAGTATGAACAGAAAGAAAGAAGCTAAGAATAAAAACCTAAAGGGTAAAGGGAAACAATGTAGATATCTTTAGTAGCCTCCACGGGGAAAGGAGGAAAATTCCATTACATGTATTGTCTTATGATATTCACATAAAAAACACGAGGTATAGCTATACTTTCGAAAGCAACAACAAATACATTTATTAGGTAAAAGGCAATGAAAACAATACGTTAAGACGAATCGCGTAGACTTGGATATAAAGGTTTGAACAGCTTTAAAAATCATAATGTTGTCATTTACAGGGCCGTACTTCCATACAACAATGAGTTTAGTGTAGGTAAACAAATCCCTGAAACAGCAGCCAGCATGTCATTATGAATATTTTGGTATAGGTTACACTCAAGCAAAAAATGACGGGACCACACGTACAAAGTGGATCTAGAACGATATGCTTAGAGAGTAAATGCTGGTTGAGGGAACTACATTGTTGAAATATAAATTATGCACATTGCCTCGATAAGGCAAGTATTTGACCAAAGTTTCGAAAGGATCTTTCAAGCGGTTAAAGAGATATGGAGCAGACATGAAGTTAATACCAAATTACAATACAAAAGGGACATAATTTTGTCAGCATTGAAAGTAGGGTTATGGTTCTTTTTCTCTGCACACCGACTGATGGTGCTTTATATGCTGCACACTTTCATGAAGAAATCTTAAACGGTTTTCAAGATATGGAGAGAACACAAGCTGATATGAAATTACTATATGAAAAATACAAAGGGGAATAATTTCTTCAAACCTGAAAGTATGGTTATGGCTCTTTTTCTCTGCACATTGTCCAAATGGTGCTTCGTATTTGTATACACTTTAATGACAAAATCTTATACGATATTCCAAATATGGAGCTAACAAATAATGTAACCTTTTGACATTTACCTCTTCATGTGACCTTAACCTTTGCCAGACATTGCTGAAATATAAATTCTGCACACTGCCTCGATAAGGTGAACATTTGACTTAAGTTTCAAAAAATTCTTTCAAAGGGTTAAGGAGATATGGAGTGGGCATGAAGTTAATACAAAACTAGAAACATGGTAACTAAAAGGGCCCCGCCTTTAAGAAACTATTGATGACATTTAAGTCTTATGTGCCCGACTAGAAATAACAATACCAGCCTTCTATTATCATGTTGTTCCTTCATATTTAATATGTTGTTTGAAATTAAGCCTCTGGCAGTGTCATTAAGATATGGGCAAAATACACAATTATGACTCAGACTGATTAAAACATGGGCAACAACTCTGTAAGGCAGGAAACTGATGTTACCATTCTTGCATTCTGCACACCTTCAGATCATCTAATGATGCTTTATATTTGTACCAAGTTTTATAAAAATATCTTCAAAGGCTTTAAAGTTATACAGCAGGCACGATTTCCATACCTAAAATAACAAAGGGAAGGTGTAGTTATGGTTCTTTTTCTCTGCACATTGTCTGATGATGTTTATATTTGTACCAAGTTTTGTGAAAATATCTTAAACAGTTTTAAAGTTAGAGAGCAAACACTTTTCTAGACTGTAAACTAGCAAGGGGAAAAATTCTGTAAAAAATGTAGATGGAGTTACAGTTCTTATTCTCTGCACATTGTCTGATGATGCTTTATATTATGTACAAGTTTTATGAAAATATCATTGGTGGTTTTAAAGCTATAGAGCTGACCTGATTTCTATATCTAAAATTACAAAGGGGCATAATTCAGTAAAAAAATGTAGACAGAGTTAGGATTCTTGTTCTCTGCTCATTACCTGATGATGCTTTACATTTGTACCAAGTCTTGTGAAAATATCTCTAACCGTTTCCGAGTTAAAGGGCAGACAAGATTTCTGTACTCAAAATTACAAATGGGCATAATACAGTAAATAATGTAGGCAGAGTTATGGTTCTTGTTCTCCGCACATCGCCTGATGATGCTTTACATTTGTACCAAGTCTCGTGAAAAAATCTCTAACGGTATCAGAGTTATGAACCGCACAAGATTTCTGTACTCAAAATTGCAAAGGGGCATAATTCAGTAAATAGTGTAGGCAGAGCTATGGTTCTTGTTCTCTGCATATTGACTGATTTGTACCAAGTCTCAAGTTATCTCTAACGGTTTCAGAGTTATAGAGCAGACACAATTTCTGCACTCAAAATTTCAAAGGGGCATAATTCAGAATATAATGTAGGCAGAGGTATGGTTCTTGTTCTCTGCACATAATGTGTTGATGCTTAAAGTTTGTACCAAGTCTTGTGAAAATATCTTTAATTGTTTCAGAGTTATGGAGCAGACACGATTTCTTTACTCAAAATTTCAAAGGGGCATAATTCAGTAAATAATGTATTCAGAGTTATGGTTCTTGTTCTTTGCACATCGTCTGATGATGTTTTACATTTGTACCAAGTCTCTTGAAAATATCTTTAATGGTTTTAGAGTTATGGAGCTGACACGACTTCTGTACTCAAAATTTCAAAGGGGCATAATGCCGTAAAAATTGTAGGCAGAGTTATGGTTCTTGTTCTCTGCACATCGTCTGATGATGCTTTACATTTGTACCAAGTCTCGTGAAAATATCTTTAATGATTGCAGAGTTATGAAGCGGACACGATTTCTGTACTCAGAATTTCAAAGGGGCGTAATTCAGTAAAAATTGTAGGCAGAGTTATGGTTCTTGTTCTCCGCACATCATCTGATGATGTTTTACATTTGTACCAAAGCTTGTGAAAATATAAAACGGTTTCAGAGTTATGGAGTGGACACGATTTCTGTACTCAAAATTTCAAAGGGGCATAATTCAAAAAATATTGTAGGCAGAGTTATGGTTCTTATTCTCTGCACATCGTCTGATGATGCTTTACATTTGTACCAAAGTAGGGTCATTGTTCTTTTTCTCTGCATATTGTCTGATGGTGCTTTATATTTATGCAAACTTTCATGAAGAAATCTTAAATAGTTTTCTTCATGAAAGTTTGCATAAGTATAAAGCACCATCAGACATGAAGAAATCTTAAACAGTTGGGCCGGGCCACGTAGCGCAATTGGTAGGGCACCTGACTCATAAGTCAGGATCCTAGGTTCGAAAGTATGACTGGCCACATACTTTCGTTTCTCCTTCCGCTGATTCAAGAAGGGCACATGTCAGTTACTGGCGAAAGTATGAGCACTCAGTACTGGTTAACCGCTTATAAGGCCTAAGCCTGCCCAGGAACAGTGTGGTTAGGTTAACTGACTGTCCCCACATGACCATAGCTGTTTACCGTGGACGTTAAGCATCAAATCAATCAATCAATCAATCTTAAACAGTTTTCCAGATATGGAGCTGACATGAAGCTAATATGAAATTACTATACAAAAAATACAAAGGAACATAATTCCATCAAAACTGTAAGTGGGGTTATGATTCTTTTCCTCTGTGCATTGCCTGATGGTGCTTTATTTTTGTTCAAACTTGCATGAAAAAATCTTAAACGTTTTTTGAGATATGGAGCAGACACGAAATGTTACCTTTTGACTTTTGCCCTCTAAGTGTGACCTTGACCTTTGTTGGACACTGTTGAAATGGAAGTTCTGCACATTGTCTTGATAAGGCAAACATTTGACCCAAGTTTCAAAAAAAAATCTTTCAAGAGGTTAAGAAGATATGCAGCAGACAAGAAAAGTTAATGGACGGACAGACAGATGGACAGACGGAGGCCACAACATAATAGGAACTGTCTTTGACGGGCGTATAAAAAGTAATACTTATTAAAGGTTTGCTTTTACCAATCATAGGGGAGATAACAAGAGGCCCAAATGGGCCTGATATCGCTCACCTGGCTTTTGTATCCGAATGGTCCCCATTCTGATACAAAATTGGTCCAATTCCAGAGATTTTCTCAATTTCACATTTTGCTACTTTTAGTAACAGAGGCCAACTTGTCTGGTCTTTATATATTTACTTTTGAAACACCTCAAGGCAAGAATCATTTTGCCACAAATTTCATCAAAATCCATTAAGGGGTTACTGAGATATAGTCAGTTTCATGTTTTGTGCTATTTTTAGTAACGGCAGATGGCGGCCATCTTAGAATGCCAAAATGCAAAAAATTGAAAAGCTTTCATGCAAGGACCATTTTGACACAAAATTGGTCCAGTTCCATTGTAATTTCCTAATTTTCAAATTTTGCTATTTATAGTTACAGAGGCCAACTTGACGGGTCAATATTTGTTAATTTGTGAAAAACATCAAAGCAAGAATCATTTTGCCACAAATTTCGTCTCAATCGCTTCAGCGGTTGATGAGATGTTGTCATTTTCATGTTTTGTGCTATTTTTAGTAACTGCAGATGGTGGCCATCTTGGAATGCCAAAATGCAGAAAATCGAAAAAGCTTATTGAAATGATCATTCTGACAGAAAATTAGTCCAAATCCACTGAGATTTTCTTATTTTCACATTTTTCTATTTTTAGTAACAAAGGCCATTATGACTTGTCTATATTTATTTACTTTTGAAACATTTCAATGCAAAAATCATTTTGACACAAATTTCGTCAAAATCTATTCAGCGGTTACTGAGATATTGTCATTTTCATGTTTTGTGCTATTTTTAGTAACGGCAGGTGGTGGCCATCTTGGAATGCCAAATTGCAATTAATCGAAATGGCTTCATGTAAGGAACATTCTGACACAAAATTGGTCCAATTCCATTCAAGGGTTCTTGAGTAACTGTCATTTTATGTTTGTGCTATTTTTAGTAACGGCAGATGTCGGCCATCTTGGAAGCCAAATTGCAATTAATCGAAACGGCTTCATGCAAGGAACATTCTGACACAAAATTGGTCGAATTCCATTCAAGGGTTCTTGAGTAATTGTCATTTTTATGATTGTGCTATTTTTAGTAACGGCAGATGTCGGCCATCTTGGAAAGCCAAATTGTAATTAATCGAAATGGCTTCATGCAAGGAACATTCTGACACAAAATTGGTCGAATTCCATTCAAGGGTTCTTGAGTAATTGTCATTTTTATGTTTGTGCTATTTTTAGTAACGGCCCCCATGGTGGCCATCTTGGATAGTCAACTGGCACAAAATTGAAATAATTCCTTTTAAGAACCATTGCTGACCAAATCTGACCACAATCGATTGCGTTTTCTTGAGATACTGACATTTGAGCAAAATCGGTCTTGTAAACGCTAAGTAGGTCACTGTGACCTAATTCCGCTATAGATTTTTTTCATTTTTATAATTTTTAATCCCAAGGTCCCATTAATGTTCCACGCAAACTTTCGGCCAAATATACCAAATGGTTCTGGAGAAGAAGTTGATTTTGTTGTTTTTGCTATTTTTAGTAACGGCGGCCATCTTGGTTTCTTGACCTGACCCAATTTTACAATTTTGAAACCCTGCAGTCTGGTCATGCTCCATGTGAAATTTGAAACCCATGGGTGCAGTGGTTTTAGAGAAGAAGTTGTTTGAAGTTGTTTGAATATGTCGTTTTTTGACATTGGCATTTGAGCAAAATTACACTCGTAAACAGAAAGTAGGTCACTGTGACAAAACTCCGCTACAGATTTTTTTCATTTTTACAATTTTGAATACCAAGGTTTCATTGATGTTCCATGCCAAAATTCAGACAAATATACCCAGTGGTTCTGGAGAAGAAGTTTATTTTGTTGTTTTTGCTATTTTTAGTAACGGCGGCCATCTTGGATTTTCAACCTGACCCAATTTTACAATTCTGAGACCCTGGAGTCAGGTCATGCTCCATGTGAAATTTGAGAACCATGGGACCAGTAGTTTTACAGAAGAAGATGTTTGAATATTTGTTTTTAGGTGTTGACGGACATATTCCGTGACGACGCACGACGCAGGCCGGACGCATTGGTATGACAATAGCTCACTATGGCCCTTTGGGCCAGGTGAGCTAAAAACTGATAAAGTCCAACCCCTTTTTTTACCCAATTCATTTTGTTATATTATTTTTTGTTTCGTTTTGTTTATTTCAGTTCCAAAACAAGTCCAAAAATCTAGATCCATCTTTTAAGATGGATCTAGATTTTTGGGTTTGTTTTGGAGGGGGGACCACACCTTAAAGCAGAATGTTACATGACATATTTAGATGAAATATTACCTTATGGTATGTAGTCGGCGACAATAATGGGTTACATGTAATCTGGGAAGGTGACAGAAGATGGCCGGAGAATGTGTCGTCGCCATAGTTACTCGAGGTACGCTGTTTCCTGCAAGTGACTTCTGTACCTTCTGTTGGTGAATCTGGGGAAAAAAACAAAATGAATTTAACAGCAGCCCAGAAGCAGCAAATCAGTGTGTTTTATTTTGAGTTTGAGATTATACTCAAGTTTTATAACCTCGAACCCTGGTGTGAGTGTAGCAGCTCTCAGCACTCAACCAAGTTGTGCAAGTGAATGCATCAGTACAATGTAACTTAAAGCTCTGGGATGTGTAGTCAACATACATATAGATTTTAGATATAAGGTAGAATTTATGATTAATTAGGATAATTTTTCTTATTTCTCATTGAATATATATTTTTTTACACCTCATCTGAAATGCCTCCCTAAGGGGTTCAGCTAAGGGGTCAAAATGTTTTTATGCAGATGTAACAAATATTCTCCCAAACTATCACAGAATGATTGATTGATTGATTTGATGCTTAACGTCCACGGTAAACAACTATGGTCATGTCGGGACGGTCAGTTAATCTAACCACACTATTGCTGGGCAGGCTTAGACCTCCTAAGCGGTTAACCAGTACTAAGTGCACATACTTTCGCCAGTAACTGACAACTGCCCTTCTTGAATCAGCGGAAGGAGAAACGAAAGTATGTGGCCAGACCGGGTTTCAAACCCAGGACCTCTGACTTATGAGTCAGGTGCCCTACCAATTGCGCTACGCAGCCCGGCATCACTGAATGTCCCCTCTTACCAATGGTCTAATCATGACATTGTACATGTAAGTGATTTATCTTAATATTAATTGAAGAACTTTACAAATGACTTTCGAAGGCAGGAGTGGACTATATAAGGAAAAAAATACTTCCAAAGTGTCATTCTTGGACCGACTCACAGAGCCAGGTGTGTGCAACTATGGTTACCTACTGTTTAGCCACTTGGGTAACGTCGATAAGAGAATTGAACTGAACTGAACTGAACAAAGTGTCATTCTGTCTCTTGATCTCATAGTGTCAACACCTCCAGTCAGCCAATAAAAGTTACTGGTAATTCTGGTCCACTGACTGGTTGAATAAATTTTCACACCATTACCTGTACAGGTAAGATATGCTATTGCTGGGAACATTACCCCCATCAAAGAAATCCTGCCTTTAAATCAATACCTGTACAGTACATCATGAACTACACAAATGACTTGTCTGAACAGTAATTCAATCTTGAGCTACACAAATGACCTACCTGTACAGTGATTCATAAACTACAAAATGTGATGTACCTATACAGTAACTCACAAGCTATACAATGACATACCTGTAAAGTAATTCATGAACTACACAATGTGATGTGCCTTTACAGTATTTCAAGAGCTATAGAATGACAGTAATTCATGAACTACATAAAGTGATGTGCCTATACAGTATACTGGACAAAATAAGTTAAGGATCAAACGTTATACTGAAATTTGTTCACTGAAAAAAGTGATTTTCAAAAAAATATTTTCTTCTGTTGAATACATCTAACAATGCTGCACAAGACTACATGACACATATTGGAATCGGATCACGTGATGCACCAGCAGAAATGAATAAACAGGCATACCCCTAAAATCAAAGTGAAAACTGGCATTAACACAAATCTGAATGTCCATTATTTTTGGCTTTATCCGTGCAAAATTATTTTCAGTTCTCAGTGTGACCTCCAAGGGTCTGAATAACTGCATGACAGCCACTCGGTATGCCTCTGGTAAATTTCCAAAGGCCCATTTAGGGACTCGCTTGCCATTTTTCAAGAAAGGCCTGATTGAGCTCTCCTTGAGTTTCAGGAACCCTCTCATGATCAGGATTGGCGGTGTAACATGTCGAAACTAGAAAATTGTGTCTGTAAGACACTAATGATGCCCCCGTGCAGCACCTGTCATAGGATATGTGTACATCCCTAAGGCATTTTTTAAGCACCAAACAATTCTAAAAAGAATCCACTAGAAACATTACACAAACTCCATACCCTACAGTGCAAAAATGCAGCCTAAAATGAATAATTTTGAAAGGCCGTGATTCCGTTAAAAATCATTGATTTTTTTAATAAAAAACCAACATGCACATCTTCATTATGTCCACAACAAGTATACTATGTCTGAAAAACAGCCACGGAAAATTGTGGGAGGAGTTGATTACACGAAGTACTTACCCTACAATGCAAACATAAGCCTAAAATGACTAAGTTCAAAAGGCTGTAATTCTGTCAAAATTAATTCTAGCTCTAACAAAAACCCACATGCACATCTTCAATATGTCCACAGCATATATGCAAGGTTTGAAACAGATCCATTGAAAACTGTGGGAGGAGTTGATTACACAAACTCCATACCCTACAATGCAAAAATTTGCCTAAAATGACTAAGTTCAAAAGGCCGTAATTCTGTCAAAATTAACTCTAGCTCCAAGAAAAACCCACATGCACATCTACAATCTGTCCACAGCATGTGTACAAGATTTGGAAAAGATCCATTGAAAACTGTGGGAGGAGTTGATTACACAAACTCCATACCCTACAATGCAAAAATTTGCCTAAAATGACTAAGTTCAAAAGGCCGTAATTTTGTCAAAACTAACTGTAGCCCCATCAAAAATCCACATGCACATCTTCAATATGTCAACAACATAGCTGCAAAGTTTGAAAAAGATCCATTGAAAACTGTGGGAGGAGTTGATTACACAAACTCTGTATCCTAAAGTGTGACGAACGGACGGACGGACAGACAGGAGCAACTCTTAATGCCCCCTGACTATCGTCACGGGGGCATAAAAAAATGCACAATCAGATTTGAAACTTGTGATCAAATGACATGTCAATGCGGGCGATTGTTTCTATCGCTAGGTACTGGACAACCACGTTTGCCCTGTGATTCGATGATGCCATCGCCACAAACTTCAGCAAATGGTCTCGTGATTCAATAAAAAGGGTCATTCCTAACTAGAACACCAATCAGAGCCCCTCTGTCTGGCATGTGCACGCCCACACAGCTGCCAATCCAGTTGCCGGACCATACCATCATCCACCCTCCTCGCGACATGTCATTTTCTACAACACGATTTCAATCCTAGTCTACACGACGTGTACCTAGGAGGCGTCAACGCCTTCTCCCATCATCGTGGGACAGATACATACAAATCTGGTTTCATCTGTGAAAAGAGCATGGGTCCAGTGACCCAGCTGCCAATTTGTGTCACTTTTTGCCGACTGTCGCCTCGCAATTCTATGGAATCGCATCAATCATGGCCTCATTACCAGCATGCAAGCGCGCAAATTAGCTGTGTATAGTCTGTTTCTAAACGTTTTCTATTAATGATTACAGCGATGCAATGAGCACTTCGAAGATTTTGTCTGTATATGATCGCCTTTATCTTAAGAAAGCAAAGTTTATGTTTAAAGTCTTTAACAAGTCTATGCCGGAATATATTTCAGAAAATTTTACTTTACGTAACAATGTCAATGCTACTATTAATTTAAAGGTAGGTTCCTTGACAAGCGATAACAATTATGTCCACAAAATAATTTCGTCTTTTTCTGAGCAGTATTGAATTCTCATATTTTTCTGAATTTGTTGCTACTGAGAAACTCGTCAGATGTTGAAGAAAATAGTCGTTTTCCCTTTTGGTTTATTTTCTTTCGTTGGAATTCCAGTTCTAAAAATAACTATGTTTATTATGTCTATAAGTAGGCGATTTCTTATGCCATTCTCCAAAGGTCAATTTTCCCTTGCCGTGAGCTCTCCTAGAGGTCCTGGCATGGCGGATGGGTTAAAACTATCCCAAAATGCAATGCAGCATGACATCAGCCACGTTATCTATTTTTGGCGCGAACTAAAAATAGCGCTAACTGGTATGCGAAGCAGAGTTAGGAAATCCCTTGCAAAACAACTTTTCCAATATTTTTTTGATTTACACTTTTTAGCGAAACTTATTCATTCCCTTTTATAAGTGCTTTCCAACAACTTGAATGAACGATCATCAAAATTATGATGCATTCCAAAGTACAGGAACCTACCTTTAAGATCAACATCTGCTTGCTGTTTTGTTCCACCTAAGCCAAGAACTGAATACTTTAAACACAGTCTAAGATACTCTGGGTGCCTAATATGGAACAGCTTGCCAGAGGAAATAAAAAATGCTTCAACAATTACTACATTCCACAATAGGTGTGTAAAATGGCTGACTAACTAAATGAAAAGTTAAAACGTACAAACAGTAAAATTCCTTTTGCATTTTCCCTTCTTTTCTTATTGTATTGTAGTGTGTTCTTATTGGGAAAATGATCACTCAGCATTCGTTTTTTTTTTTTTTCTTTTTTTTTTTTTTTTTTTCTTTCATTGTTAATTTGATTGATATGCATTATGTGTTTGCCTGTTTGTATGTACTGTATGTATGATTTCTATATTTTGCAAGTCCCGTATATCCTGTTTAGTTTGAATTTTTATTATTATTACTATTTTTTTTTCTTCTTCTTCTTTATATAGCACAGGTCTTCCTCCTGAAAAGTAAGTGCCTTAAGTCTAGCTCAGTTATGAATCTGTTGAAAACTCAGACACAGTTAATAGTATTGTCAACACTGTACAAGAGTTATGTGCCCACTGAACCTATGTGAGCAAAATTTATTCCTTTTACTTCCTTTTCTAGGAAGACCTACATGCATTACCTATAATAAATTTCTTGGTTCATGAGCCAGGGGTCCTGAGTTAGCTGCCTGGCTCAATCAGTCTTTTGAAAGAGACTTTAAACAGAAGTCCCTATCTACAATACCTGTGATTCTTGCTTTTCCTGTATAAAAGTCAATATGAACGAATGAAGGTACAGACATGTATATATATATATATATATATATATATATATATATATATATATATATATATATATTAGCTTTTTTTACCTTCATTCAAGTCAACATTAAATTTTTGAGTACATTGAAATTTCATATGTCATGTCTCAGAATATATTCAAATTCTGTTTTGTCTTCGTACTTTAGAATTATATCTTCACTCATTTTCAACAGATATGTTTGGGATGCAATTGCATAACATTCTAGCATAATTTGTTCACCAAACTTGAAAATTTATAGACTCATTTTACCTTTTCATGTCATTATTGTATATTCTTTGCTTGCTTTTGTATTTATTTGTATTTATTGTATAAATTTACATGTATATTGAGGGCCTCATGGAAGATTAGCTTATACATATGTATGTGCTAAATGTTGTAACCCTCGTTAAATAAAGTCTTTACTTACTTACTTACTTACTTACTTACTTACTCTGTATGGACAAGTCTAATTGGTCGCAAGTTTTAAATTTGATTGGACATGCTTAACAGATGTCACAATACACCAATTCTAATCACCAGAGGCTTCAGGAAACCCTTGCAGAGCTTATTCAGGCCTTTCATGAAAAATGGCAAACTAGTCCCCAAATGAGCCTCTAGCGCTTTACCAAAATAACGCCGAGTAGCTGTCATGCAGATATTCAGACTCCCAGAGATATCGATGAGCACTGGCAATGGATTCGCATTGGTAAAGGCAAGAATCACGGACATTCAATTTTGTGGTGATGCCAATTTCCACTTCAATTTTAGGGCTATATCTGTTTATTCGTTTCTACTGTTGTGTCACGTGATCCGATTTCAACATTTTTCATGCAGTTCTGTGCCGCTTTGACAGCTGTATTGAAGAGAAAATTATTTTTGGATAATTTATTTTTCATGATATCAGCTTCAGTCAAATATTTGATCCTTAACTTTTTTTGTCCAGTATATTTCAAGAGCTATACAATGACTTACCTGTACAGTAACTGAAGAACTACACCGAGCTTCAGATAAGCAGGGGTATTAAAAACAATTCAAAGATATTTTTTCTTATTTCTCAATGAAAAGAAATGTTGTAACCTCTCATTAGAACTCCCTTGATAAGAAGGTTCTAATGAGGGGTCACAACATATGTTTTCAATGGAGAGACAAAGAAAATTATCTTTACACCTTCTTGTCTGGAGCACTGACTACACAAGTGATTTACCTGTACAGTAATTCAAGAATTGTCTCTGAAGCTCTGGAGCACTGACCACACAAGTGATTTACCTGTACAGTAATTCAAGAACTGTCTCTGAAGCTCTGGAGCACTGACCACACAAGTGATTTACCTGTACAGTAATTCAAGAATTGTCTCTGAAGCTCTGGAGCACTGACCACACAAGTGATTTACCTGTACAGTAATTCAAGAATTGTCTCTGAAGCTCTGGAGCACTGACCACACAAGTGATTTACCTGTACAGTAATTCAAGAATTGTCTCTGGAGCACTGACCACACAAGTGATTTACCTGTACAGTAATTCAAGAATTGTCTCTGAAGCTCTGGAGCACTGACCACACATGTGATTTACCTGTACAGTAATTCAAGAACTGTCTCTGAAGCTCTGGAGCACTGACCACACAAGTGATTTACCTGTACAGTAATTCAAGAATTGTCTCTGAAGCTCATCTCTGGCGGCTAGAAAACTGGATCCCTTATCTGAGCCGAGATGGTCCGCTGTTCCCTCTCCAATATTTGCTGTAAGAACGACTGATTCCTCCCCAGATTCAGCCAGCTGCTGAAGCTAAATGAATAACATTAGATATACTATAAGGGCACAATTTCCCCTTCAGGGATAAAGACTAACAATTCTGACTAAGGGGCCCACACTGCCAAAATTTAACAGTAGGGGTATGAGCATTTTCTCCAAAATTTCAGAAGCCCAGCCCAAAACTTAGGGGCTGTGGGCTACTGGGGCCCTGTTAGTTTTTAACCCAGCCCTATTAAAATGACGTTGAATATATCTGCCATAAGAGCTATCAATTCCTCCCCGGGGGAGTCTAATGGGATGCACAAAGTATAGGTTAATCAAATAGTAACTACTAATCAGGTACTCCTAATTATTTGTCAGTAGATCTGTCAGTACAGGTGAAGTTCACCGAAATCCTAATATGGTGTTCAAGGCAGAGCTCTAGATAAGGCGGCGTATTTGATGATAATTAAGGATAATTTTTCTTATTTCTCATCGAAACCATATGTTGTGACCCCTCATCTGAACCGTCTCGTCGAGACGGTTCAGATGAGGGGTCACAACATATGTTTTTATGCAGAATTAACAAAAATTATCCGTAATTATCACCAAATACGCCCTCTTATCTAGAGCTCTGGTTCAAGGTTAAAAAATTATAGAGGATAATTGACTTTTTCAGTGTAAGATCGATTTTTATTTCACCGAATGAACATCAAAAGCAGTATTTTCACGAGTAGCGAAGCCTTGTGTGCCTTGTGTGAAAATACCACTTTTGGTGTTCATTAATGAATTAAAAATTTATCTTACACTGAGAAAGTCAAGTTTTCTATTTCTTTTATGCTTGAAAATCGCAATAATTCTGTTTATTCAAGAGCCCCAGTCATCACGACAGAAACAGAACTTTTTTTCTATCTGTTTTGAAACAAATTTGATGCGTCCAGCATGTTTATTTGATATTGGTATGATATTGGTTGTAAACAAAGTTTGCAACTGAAAAATAGTTTCAAATATCATTTTGATAAACAGATCTCAAACAATTTGCCAAGAAAGACTTAGGCGGCCTGCGTCGTGTGGGGTAACAATGTTACATTGGCGCTTTAAGTGACGTCATTAACATCTTAATGACGTGCAAACATGCGTGACATACTTTTTGTCAAGCCAGATAAGATTTAGCCAATTCATCAACAAAAAACCTGAGGCTATTTCACAAAAATCCTATTTCTGAAATAGTGAATTCAAAAGTGATAATTTCGCTGTTTGTCAAGAAATCTCTATAATTCATTGAAAAGTATAAATTTTATTAAATTAAAATTAAATGTACCGTAATGTGTGTATATATTGGGACACCTAAAAATAATGAATTTTTCATTTGGGACAAATGAAAAATTTATTATTTTAGGTGTCCCAATACTTAAGCACATTAGGGTAATCTTTGATCTACCAATCAAGCCAGAAAATAGCCTAATAGTGCTAGTGTTGATTATGTAGAAAACTGATATCTTATCTTGTGTTGACTTGTTGGTTGGTTGGTTGATTTGATGCTTAACGTCCACGGTAAACAACTAAGGTCATGTCGGGACGGCCAGTTAACCTAACCACACTATTCCTGGGCAGGCTTAGACCTCCTAAGCGGTTAACCAGTACTAAGTGAACATACTTTCGCCAGTAACTGACAACTGCCCTTCTTGAATCAGCGGAAGGAGAAACGAAAGTATGTGGCCAGACCGGGATTCGAACCCAGGACTAAACCTTGGTTGTACTGTTATCATAAAAATTCTAAAAAATTTGGACACCTAAAAAAAACACCATTTCTGTCTTAAAAATGGAATAGTCTCGTTTCCACTGCAGTAAAGCATCTATTGATGCTAATGCAGGGCTGGAAAAATCCACTCCTCAGCTTGCAATGGCAAGTGCCTCAAGCTATAGGACGAGTAGAATTTCTCACTCAGTAGGATGGTTTTAAAAAAAATGAGTCAAAAGTGTGACATTAGGGGTCTGTTGTTCACTCTCCCTGACATTTTATGCAGTAAAAAGATACAAAACTGCTGAACTAGCATTCATAAGATAGCCAGATGATTTCAACACAAGGAGATCAAAATTTTAATCATTTTCGTCTAGTAGCTCAGAAGTTATGACCCAAAACGTGTAAAAAAACACACATTTTATTTGTCCCGAGTGTAACAAAACTTCTGATGCATATAATTCCTAGGTCTTTGAAAGGAAATAGCTGATTGTGGTATTTAAACAAGTATATCAATATGAGGGGTAAAAAGTTATGGTAGACTTTTCCTGACCTCTATTTGTTGCAGAAATTTGACAAATTTAGTCAGATTTGTTACAATCAGGACATTTTTGCACCAAAGCTTATTCAAGTGCACACCATGCAGGCAATATAAAAATTAATGATAAAACGATGTTGATCTGAGGGCCAAATAATGTAACTTTTAATTAAAGGATAAAACATACATTTAAAAACAGTCAATCTAATCATGCAAAGAGGTAAAGACACAATTTTAGTAAAAATGTCACACTTTTTGCGTTACACTTGGGACAAAAATCACCCTTTTTCGAGCCACCATTTTGTAAGTATTGAAGCTATGAAAGTAAAACTTTGCACCACTTTTAAGATCATTGCAATGCATACACTGACAATAAATAAAGTGTCCAAAGGCTTTCTTTCATCAGATATCTCAAGGAAACGAAAAATACTCATTTTTTTTAAAATCACCCAGTACTGCCAAGGTAACTTATTAATTTCACTATACATCTTGTGACGCAGGACCAGTGACAATTTAAGATTTTTCAAGCCCTGCAAATGGAATGGAATACAGTGTAAACCCTGGACAGTCTGATCTGGGTCTGCACTGTTTGTTCAGACCTAGCTGTATCAATATTAAGCAATTCTATGGTATCAGATAATCCCTTTATCCCTTGTCTGCAAACTGTGCAGGCTGGGTCTACAATGTTTGCCATTCCACCTGCATTATAAATTCATCTAAAAAAGATGGAATCAGCCTGCTCTGTTTACTCATACCTAACTGTCCTAATATCAAGAATTTCTATGGTATGAGATTATAACAATCCATTATGAGTGTCCACGTAGGACAGGGAAATCTCACCCGAGCGGTTGGAATTTTAACCAGGGACGAGGCTTGCGGAGTCCCCAATTGAAATTCCAACCCCCAGGGTGAGATTTGCCTATCCTACATGGACTGGCTCATGATGTATTATTTTTCTCCCACTGTAAGCGAATTTTAAATCCCAACTTTTTAACCAGTGATCTGAAGTAAATTTTGAGCAACCCAGTGTGTTTATCAGGTCCTAAAATGGGTGTAAACACAGTTGGCACCTGAAAAACAGATGGAAGCACAATATGTGGACTATTTTATCTTTCAAAAGAGGGCGAAAACAAAATGCAACTTAGCCTGTCACGTCCTGTCACACCCGTCAAGTTTGTTAGCAACATTTTATAACCAGTTTAGTGACGTCATTACAATTGAGTGACGTCACAAACCTATGATCTGCTATCAAACGTCATCCGACATGCTTGCGTGTCCGTTTTGTTCATTTAAAATTAAAATATTAGTCAAAAATTGAAAGTCTGGTTGCTAATATAAGAAAGATGTTGCCAGGTGTAAGATAGAAGTTTCTTATGTGAGCAGGGGGCCTATCTTATATATGCAAAGGTGGACGAAAATCTCTTTAACCCATGGATGATAAATGCACAATACCATTCTCAGCTAGAAATTAAACATTCAAACTTCTGACAGGGGCATCTAAATTAACCCATTAATGCCTAGTGGACTCTTCTATCTGTATATATTGGATTAGTCCATTTGTCATTTAAGGGGTGTCAGGTTTAGTTTATTTTCCAATTTTTTTGTTTTATTTAGAGGAAAAATACCCATTTGTCATATGCAAACAGTGCAGACCCAGGCCAGATGCCACATTTGCAGCCTCTGATCTGGGTCTGCACTGTTTGCCTATATCACATTTTGGGGTGCTAGGCATTAATGGGTTAACAACAGAGCCCTAGATAAGAGGGAGTATTTGGTGATAATAAGGGATAATTTTTGTTAATTCTGGATAAAAACATATGTTGTGACCCCTCATCTGAACCGTCTCAACGAGACGGTTCAGATGAGGGGTCACAACATATGGTTTCAGTGAGACATAAAGAAAATTATCCCTCAATTATCATCAAATACCCCTCTTATCTAGAGCTCTGTAAACAAGAAAGATACTTACAAGAGTTGAGATCTGAAACTTGATGACAAGCTTTAGTGCTTTGCAGAACTCGGGACTGTTCTGTAGCATTGTATCAGGCTTGAAGAACATTGTGTCTCACATAACACAACCCCGGGCCCTCGGGGTGGGGCTGGTGCCAGTGACTACAACTGTGTTCTTGTCAATTATGCAAGGCAAAAGCCTGAAATGTAGAATATTTATACTCCATATGAGCCGTGACACGAGAAAACCAACAATGTGGTTGTGCGCCCAGCGCAGACTCAGATCAGCCTGGGCATCTGCCCAGACTGATCAGAGTCTGCGCTGTCTGCATGGCGGTAGCTTAGACCCTTAGCTACCCTTTAAGCGCTTAGCTAAGAGTCTGGTCAGACTGGGCGGATGCCCAGGCTGATCTGAGTCTGCACTGGGCGCACAAACACATTGTTGGTTTTCTCGTGTCGCGGCTCATATATTATATCGCTGCATTTCCCACCTGTAAGATGGTCTTTTCTCTAAATTTGATATCTTTTACAAGCTAGAACTAGATTTTTAGGATCGGTTCTGAAGCAAAAAAACATCTAATATTAGAATTAATAAAACTGATTACATATCTGGGGTCATTTTGGAAATGGGGAGGGGGACACACTCTGCCTAATAGCTGAATAAGTAGGGTAATAGATACGTGCAAACAGATAAAAGTTTCATAAAAATTATGGTTATACATGTACTAACATGACTAACTGAAAAAAAATCATTTAGCTTATAAATTCACAATTATCCTACTTTGTACTAAATGCCTTTCAGAACAGACATAACAACTGCTTTTCTCTCTCTTTTTATCTTTTTTTTTTTTGCCAAATATACAACCAGTAAATTTTACAGCCCCGGAAAAACTTTTGCAAAGACTGTTGAATAGGATGTAATACCACCAAGTCATCCATCCCAGGGCTCTAGATAAGAGGGAGTATTTGATGATAATTAAGGATAATTTTTCTTATCTCTCATTCAAACCATGTGTTGTGACCCCTCATCTGAACCGTCTCGTTGAGAAGGTTGAGATGAGGGGCCACAACGTATGGTTTTATGCAAAATTAACAAAAATTATCCCTAATTATCACTAAATACTCCCTCTTACCTATAGCCTTGCATCCAACATCCTTTGGTGGATATTTTCATCCTGTACAAACTTATCCTTTTATATTTGGGGAAAATGGATAATTGCCCATTCCATTCCACGGTGCCTGAGGTGTGCAGCTCTAAGCATTTATTTGACTCACAAATTATCCCCACAATGCAAAATTAGCCAAAACTACGTAGTCTGGCTCATAATGTATTCTCTGCTCTTAAGGGAACTCTTTAAGATATTAATTTTACTTCACTGCAGCTGGTGTTGTGCCATGTGGCAGCCGTAAAACGTGTCTCCGTACATCATCCATACTGATAGTGCAGATTTTATTTTATTTTGGTCATTTTAGATCAAAGGATAATATTCTGAGAATATCTGAAAATTTATTGGTTTAGACTCTTATTCTAGATCAATGTATTTTATAATTTTGGAACCTTTTTTTTATACTAATCAGTCTTTGAATTGACTGCCCAATCAAAAATCAAGAAATATCAGTATGCTTTTACATGTATCTGGTTTCGTCCCCAGATATTGTCAGGGTCACTGATAAGGCTTTATTAGCCGAAACTACATAGCCTGGCTCATAATATATTCTCTGCTCTTAAGGGAACTCTTTAAGATTCTAATTCTAAACCCAGCCTCTGCTCATAGAAAGATCTATCAATTCAATGTCCCCACTATTGCCTACCCCTGCCACGAAAGTGGTGGGCATAGATGCTACAAGAAAACCTAAATAGGCTAGAAAAATGGGAAACAAACTGGTAAAGTCATGGCGTGCTCCTGTCAAGTCCTAACCAACATAAAGTAATTTCTTTACCGAGATGAAGAACTAACCCAAAGAACATATCGTAATGTACATAAGTATTGGGACACCTAAAATAATTAATTTTCCATTTGTCCCAAATGGAAAATTAATTTTTCTAGGTGTTCCAAAATTTAGGCACATTATGGTAAAGCATTTATGGGCACACATTGAAAATCCCAAGGACTGGGAAGCACTTGGGTGTGATGCTTTCTGAAAAACATCATGATTTATTCTATGATAGCATTTTCAAAAAGTGTCATACCCACAAGGTTGGCAAAAAGGCGGGAAATACTCATATTTGCATACCCACGTCTGATATCATGACCAGGAAATACAAACACCTGAGCATTCATAATAGAGCATTTGAGCTGTGACAGGAGAAAACCAACACAGTGGTTGTGTGCCCAGTGCAGACTCAGATCAGCCTTGGCATCTGCCCAGTCTGATCAGAGCCTTCACTGTCCACATGAAGGTAGCTTAGACCCTTAGCTACCCTTTGAGCACTCAATGAAGAGTTTGATCAAACTGGACGGATGCCCAGGCTGATCCGAGTCTGCGCTGGGGGCAAAGCCACATTGTTGGTTTTCTCTTGTTGCGGCTCATTGCATGCTGCTCAAGCAAGATCAAAGCAAAATGCTGTGAGACCTCAATCAGGCCCATACTGGATTATTCATCAAAAGTCTTGGACAACTACACACAGAGAAACGTAAAAGAACTAGAAACAGTCGATTGAGGAGGCATTCTTTTTCTCATCTGACTCCACCTCTATATGATTAACTGCTCGTAGATATCAGAATTTGGCAGGCAGCAGACGTATGCACACAGCCACACATATATGATCGTGGGAAGTTATGATGATGTACACGATGTACAGAATCCCCTATGACCTCTGACATACAGCTGCTATCATTCTTCATCCCGTCACACTGAATACCTGTAGCTACAGCCCATATAATTTTGTTCTATAGAGCCAAAGGTGGGACTACAGAGGCATATTAAACTGTATGTCTTTTAACCTGTAAGCCTAATGAGCTTTTAACATGTAAAAGCTACACCTCACAAGGTCCTGTAAAAGTTCCTCACCATTATGGTTTAATAACCAAGAAAACAAGCTTTTCCTTAAACATCATGAGATGACATAATATGCATGACAAAATGATTTCATGAATTTTTTCATTGATGAAACTGGGTCACTCAGGTTTTGCATTCAATTGGTTTAATCTGGCCTATAAATGAGGCAATGGCTCCACTGCACCATTGTTAGTACTCAAGCTTTTTATGATGTTCGATTATGTTTCGCTGTCACAACTCAAGAATTCCTGAAATAACGAGAAAAAGAGAAGTTTGATCAAATGTCAAAGTGTTCACCTCAGCAAAGCCTTGACCTAATTATAGACTTTACGATTTTTCAAACATCAGAGAGTATTCATGATTTTGGCATATCGGTAAAACCCGGTACCGACCAGACCAGACAGCTGGGAATGCTTCCATCGGCTGTTTCTGCTGTGGCGCTCAAACATGCGCTGATGATGTTTTTTTCATTTGATTTGATCTGATGCGAAACGTCCACGGTAAACAGCTATGATCATGTCGGGACGGTCAGTTGGTACTCGGACAAAACGGACTATGGACAAAACGGACCGGACAAAACGGCCCAAGTTAAAAGCTTCGTAGATGAGTCGTGGTGTTCTGAGGCAAGGTCAAAAACGCCCTTGCAGTCAGAATCAGAATTGTTTACTGGTGATACGTCCAAGAACAATCATTCACCAGGACATGTGAACCAGACAAGACAAGACAAGACAAGATTTGAGCCGCGGCACGAGAAAACCAACAATGTGGTTGTGCGCTCAGCGCAGACTCAGATCAGCCTGGGCTTCTGCCCAGTCTGATCAGACTCTTCGCTAAGCGCTTAAAGGTTAAAGGCTAAGCTATCCTTTAAGCGCTTAGCGAAGAGTCTGATCAGACTGGGCAGAAGCCCAGGCTGATCTGAGTCTGCGCTGGGCGCACAACCACATTGTTGGTTTTCTCGTGTCGCGGCTCATTGATTTTGAGTCGGCAAGACGTACAACATGTAACATAAGCTCTGAAGAGCTTTTGATTAAGATTAAGATTAAGATTAAGATTTATTCAGGAATTAAGATCATTTAACAAAGTAACATATTCTATCTAAAAGCGATTTTTGAAATTAAAATTTAAAATTAATCAACAAGTGAGGTATTTAAGAGCACACTTAAATGATATTTATGTATGTATCTATATGAATTTAATTTAAGAAAAAATAAAATTATCACAGTGAATTTGACTAGAACTTAAGGAGTTTTGGTATGAGCTAGGCTGCTAGAAGTAAAAAACTAACACCCACACCCATTTTCACTGATTCGAAAGATTCGATCTTAATACCCATGGATAGCCCATAAAGCCTAAATGGCTTATTTCCAATGGGGTCCATTCAGGTACGAACAAGACTTTGGCACGGAAAAGTATGAAATATTGCACAGGTTAACACTGAAAGCTCTATAAAAGGGAAGATTTTTATCACCGAAGAGTGCTCGAAGTGGAAAGACAAAACCAAAGGTCATATCTGTCACACACACAAGTGGACCAAGGGAGCGAACCCGCAGGCCATCACATACTGACCCGTCAGGGAACTGGAACCGGAGTGTCACTTTAAGCTTCTCCACGAACCACCCCCGTATCTCGAGGAACAGTGTGCCCAGAGCATACGGTGGGCCAAGTGTGTGTGCTACAGGCATGATAGCACTGTGAGTGATTAACTCGGCTGTTAGCACTGCTATCACAGACAAAAGAGGAATGTAATATGCTCAATAATATAAGAACAGCTCTTGCTCAGTTGCACAACAATACTCAATCAGATATTTCTTGAGGGCTATTTTAAATTTCTGTGGGCTTTCCAATTTTTTCAACCACTCAGGAAGAGAATTCCAATCTTTGATACCAGTATAATAAAAAGTTGAGTCCTCGACGCCTTTACAATTTGGAACTAAGAAGTTGTACCCACTAGACCTAGTATTATGGTGATGTACGTCTCTCAAAGGTACAAAATTTTCTTGAAGGTATGAAGGACCCAAGTTGTTGAAGATCTTATGCACATGATTTAATCTTAGTTGTTTTACCCTAGTTTCAACATTGAGTAAATTCAGGTTCATCAGAATATCCGAAGTGATCCTTGTTCTAGGTCCTAGTTGATTAATGAATCTGATGACTTTATTCTGAGCTATTTGCAGTTTCTTTTTCAAACCTTTGTTGAGGCCAGCATACCAAGATGAAGATGAATAATCAAAGTGGCACAGTATCAAAGCCGAACATAAGTTTTTACTAGTTTTTGCTGACAGACTATTACTTTGTCTATACAAAAATTTAAGACGAGCGTTAACTTTTGAAATAATGCTGTTCACAATGATTTCACCAGATAGAAGATTATCTATGTTGAGACCAAGGTATTTTACAGAAGTTGTAGAATCAATCGTGTGGTCATTGCAGACAATATGGAAACCCTTCACTTTCCTAAGTTTCCTTTTTGATCCAAACAGTATGCATTCTGTTTTTCCCAGGTGAAGAGACAATTTATTATCAACAAGCCATTCTGAGCATGATTCAAGAACGTTTCCGAGTTTATTTGCAATTTGATCTGGATCTTTGTGAGAAAATAGGATTGTACTGTCGTCAGCATACAGCAAAAGTTTGCAGTCAGGGTCGATACTTATCATCATATCATTCACATAACACAAGAAGAGTAATGGACCCAAAATACTCCCTTGAGGTACACCACAAGTTACATTAGCTATGTCTGAGTTTGTTTTACCCACATTAACCAGCTGACTTCTATTAGACAAATAAGATTCAAACCATTTGGTAGAGCCAACACCCATAAGTTTCAATTTGCTACACAAAATGCTGTGATCAACAGTGTCAAAAGCCTTCTGAAGATCTAGAAGTATCATACCTGTGAATAAACCCCTAGCACTGTTCATTTTTATATGATCTAAAAGATGAATAAGGCAAGTATCTGTAGAGAACGGTAGCTTTGAACCGGTTATTGACGAAAAAATTATATAATATTAACAAATATAGAGCAGCTACAAATAGATAAGTATTGGTATTAGATCAGAAATTTAGAACCAGTTATTTTTATCAGGGAAGTTAGTCCGCAGTAACTGAATGTGGGCAGCTGTAAGGTTGGTGAAGTCCGTCCCTGTCGGAAGACAGTGGTAAACTCCAACAGAGACGTTAGAAGAGCTATTTACCAAGGTCCGGTTGCTCACTGGTTCCTTCTATACTAGCCAAAACTTCTAACCGACCACTTACATTTCATCGAATTTCTTCAAAGCCCCAAACAATCTTACAGTTCTATTTACATCCCCAAATAGGCAGATATGTCAGTCAACTCAGGCATTAAAAGGTTTTACAAAATTCATAACATTACATCCAGGATATGCCGATGAACAGAAGTACCCCCATTTTAAAATTCACAAAATTAAGCATTTCGTTACAATTTGTGAAAAATCACTTTTTGAAATATCCAATTTACGTGAGCAAACCACTTCATTACTGACGCAAATGTCTGAATAAACAGATTTATGCAAAAATGAACACTCTTCCTGCATGACAATGGCGGCTTTGGGTCAAAATGTTAAAACTTACCCCACCACTCAATGCAAATTCTTGTTAATTTTGAGAATGGGGGTATCCGTATTCATCTGTGACTCCTGGATACAGTGCACTGAATAATGCTACACCTTTTAGTGGTATGGTTTACCGACATATTCGCCTAGCTGTGGCTGTAATCTGAACTGAGAAATTGCGAATAGCAATGAGGACAAATGATAAACACTAAGTGGTCGGTTAGAACTTTTGACTAGTATATATACAGAAGAACGGAGTGAAGTTCAAAAATGGTACTGCTACAGATCTATGCTCTGCTCTCAAGGGCGTAGCTGCCTATACGCAAATACGCAGGTGCGTATTGAAATTTTGTCAAATTGACAAAATTTCAACACACACCTGCGTATTTTCATGCTGAAATGTTGTTAATTGGGCATAATTTTAATACTAACTGCCAACAGACACGAAAATTTGAAATATCTTAGCGGCTTAACTCCCTATTATTTCCCTCAATGAGTATAAAACGTGATTGTGCGTACTGTGCAATTGCCCCTGGCTACGCCCCTGGCTCTGCTGGGTCTTAGGATAGGGTTCATTTTATTGCTGAGTGTAGTGTGCTTAAGTTCTGTCAGACAAAGTTATATCTTAGTGTCAGAGACCATAGTTGTGGCTGATAAATCGGTCACACATGACATGTTCTTAGACTGTACCTCGGGTACCATAATTAGTAGAGTCCAGGGGCCATATTCATAAAACGACTTAAGTGGTTACTATGCTGTTCTATTTTTTTCATTCTATTCCATAACCTTACTAGGTCGTTGGGGCACCACAGATGACTTTGAAACAATCCCTTTCCACCTTTTCCTGTTTTCAGCTGCCATAGTTGAGCTGGCAAAATCCATCCCTGACCACTCTTTGATATTGTCTTCCCACCTCTTCTTCTGCCTACCTCTTCTTCGTTTTCCTTTCACTGTGCCCTGTAGAGCCGTCTTTGCTAAACCAGAAGACCTTAAGACGTGGCCAAACCACCTTAGTTTCCATTTCTTGACAAGCGTCAGGAGTTCGTCATATTCTCCAATGGCTGCTTGGTTCTTTCTGCGAACCTCCTCATTTGTTATATGGTCATTGTAGGTAATGTTCAGTTATCTACGGTAGCATCTCATCTCAAAGGCGTGCGTTATTTTCTCTAATTCTGCTGTCAAGGTCCTCAATTCACAGGCATACAGAAATATGTAAATGACAAGGGAGCGTATGCTTCACTTTTGCCCCCCCCCCCACCACCACCACCCCCCCCCCCCCCCCTCAAATGTTGTTATCTAACCAGATTGGGTTCAGCTTGGTAAGAGCTGAAGTTGCTTGTGCAATCCTTGAGAGAAGCTCCTGTTTTGAGCCATCATCTGAGCCAACTGCTCCAAGGTATTTGAAGCTTGTTACAGTACCTAGCTTCTGCCCTTTTACATTGATCGCCCTCTGGATGCCATCTGCGCTGTTTGTCGTCGGTTTGGTCTTCTCGTTTTCAGACTGTTCCTGCAGAGCAAATTTCATTGTTGTAGGGAATCTCCTTCATAGAGATTTAGCCTTAGCAACAACATAGCAACGACTTAAGTGGTTTTATAAATACAGCCCCTGCTGTGTCCTCAGGAATGTCAACGCGTGGTTCCAATCGGTTTCAATTCACCTGGGGCCGTATTCATAAAACGACTTAAGTGGTTGCTATGCTGTTGCTAAGGCTACATTTCTTTGAAGGAGATTCCCTACAACTATGAAATTTGCTCTGGAGGAACAGTCTTGCAAAGACTGTTCCTCCAGAGCAAATTTCATAGTTGTAGGGAATCTCCTTTATAGATATTTAGCCTTAGCAACCGCATAGCAACGACTTAAGTGGTTTCATGAATACGGCCCCTGTGCTTCGCACTTCATCTTAAAAGGTGTAAAATGATAGATTGACCAGTGTAAATTGACTAAGTGAAGAATGAAAGTAACTAAAAAAAAAAACCCGAAAACTATCCTATAAATAACGTCAGATAAAATAAACCGCAACTGTACAGTGCATGTAATAGCATGTAACACATGGTGATGGATGTATAATGTGTGAATAATATTTGGAATCACAAGGTTCGAGTTCGCTACTGGGACTTTTAACATGAGACAACAATCGAAGACTTGAAACCACGAATAGCATCAGGAACATCTGTATATACGCGGTTTACAGGCACATTATTATTGACACTTCTATGTTAGTAGGCTTATAGGCACCAGGGGCGTAGCTACGGCCACTTACGCAATACGCACAATCATGTTTTATACTCTTTGAGGGCAATAATAATATTTAAATTATGCCCAATTAACAACATTTCAGCATGAAAATACGCAGGTGTGTGTTGAAATTTTGTCAATTTGACAAAATTTCAATACGCACCTGCGTATTTGCGAAATGGTAGCTACGCCCTTGGGAACATCATTATTAGTGCAGTAGTATGCTCTTGCCCTCCTACCAGAGGACGAGGTAACGCCGATAGGGGTGTGGGACTAGATAGTCTGGGACTCTAAGCATATTCCCCAGCACATTCAGTGAAAAAGACCCTTTTTCGGTGTCCGAAATTTCGGCAGTCACGATGTCCTTTTCGGTACCAGAAATCTGAATTTCAGTGACTAGGAGTCAACGCCTTTTCGATGCTGCGCTTCTTATTTTATTGGTAAGTAGACACAGCGTAGACATTTATGGGAATGGGTTTCGCCAATTCAGGAAATGGGTATCACCAAATTAGTTTTCTCAGTTTTTAAGTTGAAAGTGTTAAATAAATAAATAAATAAATAAATAAAACTGTAAAAACTAAATATTCTACCGTATTTGTAACATTCATTTATCCGACTATCATGAATATTTTTTGCGAAACTGTAAACGATCACAACAAGCGCTGATTAATAACAAACTAGTGCGTTTTATGGCGTAAAATGGCAAATAAAAGTCCTTATCGGTGCTCGAAAATTCTTTGGTGTATATCTGGTAAAATTTCTTTATTATTCTAATAACTAAGACTGACCTGTCATTGCGACATGAATCTTAGCGGAGCCTTTGCCCAACAGGCATATGACGTTAAAATGACGTCGTACTGACGTCGATGCGACGTAATGACGTCATTTTGACGTCATGTGCCTGCTGGGTGGTTTCCATTCTTTTGAGTTATTCTGGCTTTATACGGGCTCTTGCTGCATCGGACATTTCTTACCTGATGCCCTTGTCTGTCCTTTCTTGGGACGCAGGGGTTGGGGTGGCGAGTGGCTCGGAAAGGGCTGCTCGTTGCCTGTTAAGACCTGTCCATCATCTATTTTCTTTCAAAGTATTGGTGTTTAGAGACACGTATGAAGTTGAATACAGAAACCCTAACCGCGTCTGTCGCGCTAAATTTGGTATGGATACGTTTATATTCCGTCCTTTCGGTGGCGTAAGGCCTGCTTAGCTCCCCTCAGCCGAACGCTCACAGGTGAGCTTATAGTATAGGCAGGCATCCGCCGTCCGTCCGTCCGGTAACATATTCAATCGATATCTCGGCCCATTTTGACGCAATTTCATATATAGCATCTATAGGCAGGGGGAACCAATAATACTGTTTTTCTTTCTTTTATCCAAATCGTTTCAGAACTTTGGTTGCTATAATGCAGCTTAAATTTTCCTTTGACTTATATCACACTGAAGAATCGATGGTCGCCCAGAATTCAGTGAACGCGCAGCCAATCAGTGAACGCGCAGTTTATTTTAGTTTTTTGGAGCGGGGTACTGCTACTTAAAGTGGTAAATGGTGTTATTACTTGTGTTATAACCACTTCGATTGCCCTTTATCCAAAGCTAATTGTAATTATCTTCTGCTATTTTGAAATAAATTTTGTCAAAACAAGTTATAAGAAATAATATAAGGAACCGATTGGCTTGGAAGGTGATTTCGTGTCATAAAGTTTCTGAACGGCGGCTTTTTTCCCATAAAACAAAGCTCATGATGTTAATCTACTGTTGTAAGTGGTTACGACGGAAGGTAATCCTGAAACTATAAAAGTTTCGTGCCATTAGATGCAGGCATTTAGGAGATTCAACCCATTTTAGCAATGTACGCTCTAAATCAGTGAACGCGAGAACTGTATCAGTGAACGAGTAGCACAATAATCGGCGTGTACGAAGCAAACGCGCTGCGTTGAACGAAGTGAAAGGGAAAAAGTGTACCCATTGAACGCGTCGGAAAGGTCGCCATTAAAGCCAGAGCTACATTTAGCTTAAAATTACAACCTCAAATCATCTAAATTGTTTACCAATAATCCCATCTTCAAGATCTTGTATCATGGCCTACTTTATTTTCCTTTGAAGTAGCCCGTTCAGCAACATTATTTTTTTTTAATTTGCACTGTTAGAAAATACTGAGTTAGAGCTCTAGTCGGAGCTAAACTACTTTCATTCTACAATGAAGTGTGCCGGAATATCTGTGCGGATATCTTAGTTGTATACTGCACAAGTCTGCCAATTTGATTGACAACAAGAATTCCGCAGAATGCAACACCTGCCTTGTTCTTCCATTGCAGAAGAGATCATGGTTAGATTAGGTTTGATGAATTTATGAAAGAGGATTTGAGCGAATTGGACTTACAGGCTAAGAAGGATGTAATTCTGGGCACAACCTTCAACAGTCAACAGAGTATGAAGTAATGGTTAAAAGTATAAAATATACTCAGAGGCGATAAAAAGTATACAGTTTTTGATTTTGAATACTGGGCCTCATGTGATAGTGTCTGATGATTGTATGTGGGTTACTTGGTCAGAAATGTAATTACAAACTAGAGTAAATGCAAATGTGGATGTCATTTTGATGTAAAAAAAATCCAATGCCAACAGAGCATTAGATATAGGTCAAGCATTCAAATGATAGCCACATCCCAGAAGGCCATTCTAAGAAGGACCTTCATCCCAGGTTTGTTGATTATACTCAATGTATTCAAGACGCAAATGGTAGCATAGTCAGAGAGAAATGGACTTAAAAGCTAGGGTCAATTTAATTTTGGATTCGGAATTTTACAAAGTCAGCAGAGCATGAATTATAGATCAAGGGTAAAAAACTTGCAACATGCCTCAAGAGCATTCTTAGAAGAAACTTTGTACCAAGTTTGATGATTGTAGGTATCATAGTTTGGGAGAAATGGACTTAAACACTAGGGTCAAGGTAATTTTGAACGTGAAATTTTACAAAGTCAGCAGAGCTTAAAATATAGGTCAAAGGTTAAAAAATGTGCAACATGCCTCAACATCATTTTAAGAAGAAACTTTGTATCGAGTTTGATGATTGTAGGTATCACAGTTTGAGAGAAATGAACTTAAGCACCAGGTCAAGGTAATTTTGGAAGTGAAATTTTACAAAGTCAGCAGAGCGTAAAATATAGGTCAAGGTAGAAAAATGTGCAACATGCCTCGAGAACATTCTAAGAAGAATCTTTACACCAAGTTTGATGATTGTAGGTATCATAATTTTAGAGAAATGAACTTAAACACTAGGGTCGAGGTATTTTGGACGTGAAATTTTACAAAGTCAGCAGAGCGTGAAATATACGTCAAGGGTAAAAAAATGTGCAACATTCCTCGAGAACATCCCAAGAAGAAACTGTATACCACGTTTGATGATTGTAGGTATCATAGTTTGGGAAAATGGACTTAAACGCTAGGGTCGAGGTAATTGTGGACGGACGGACGGACGGACGGACGGACGGACAGAATGACTGACGGGCGGACGCACAGAAAAGTGAACTCTTATATCGCATCTTGCTAAAGCAGTGCAGGTGCGGAAAAAAACGGTCTTAGTGCGTATGCAAACAACATACATTCAGATCAGCTTGCGCGCTCGCTCAGTCTGGTCTGATTAGTGTCACATAAACAATGTATGGAACCTGAGGAATCAATATTGCAAACATCAAATTCTCTTATCAGACTGCAGACTGATCCAAGCTTTCACAGTTCGCAGTTGCCTGACGATCCATGGTGGTGAGCAAAGCTCTGTGCAATTTCATTCAAAGAAAGAAGAAGACCGTCTGAGATTAGGGACGAGTCATTTATTATCAGGTATGTGTGTTTTCGTATGATCCACACACGCGATAATAAATAACCCGTCCAGTGAAGAAGCAATATTTCTCTTATTGCAGCAAATTCTACCATATGGACCCAAAATATTTAATGGCAAACAGTACAGACCCAGATTAGGGAGCTGAATGAGCAGATTTTGTCAGTTGTGAATTATCATTTGTATCAAGTAAAACAAATTCAGCAGTAAATTGAGACTCAATATTGCACAACCCGCAGGTTTGCACTGTTATCACTACATGTGAGCCCGTTCGTCCATCCGTTATCAGTTAGCGAAAACCGTTATCAGTTTGCGAAAATGCTTATAACTCTTGAACTGCATGGGATGTTTTGACAAAATTTTGCATACTTATACATGTCAACATTGTCTAACGACTCGCATGCATAACAACCTTATTTGATGGACGAGGCTTTGCTGAGTACGCCGGGCCGGGTAGCGCAATCGGTAGGGCACCTGACTCGTAAGTCAGAGGTCCCGGGTTCGTATCCCGGTCTGGCCACATACTTTCGTTTCTCCTTCCGCTGATTCAAGAAGGGCAGTTGTCAGTTACTGGCGAAAGTATGAGCACTTAGTACTGGTTAACCGCTTAGGAGGTCTAAGCCTGCCCAGGAATAGTGTGGTTAGGTTAACTGACCGTCCCGACATGACCTTAGTTGTTTACCGTGGACGTTAAGCATCAAATCAACCAACCAACCAATTTGCTGAGTACAAGTTGAACATTTACGGCCAACTACTGAAAATGCTCATAACTCTTGAACACCGTGGTAAATATTGTTCAAATTTTGCATGCTTATGTATTTTAATATAGTCCAGCCACCGGCATGCAAAACAGTGACGAGGCTTCACCGAGCATCAATTTGGCCGGTCGAGCTCTTTTATTGGAAATGCTCATAACTCTTGGACAGCTTGGTATATTTGCTTCAAATTTTGTATACTTATGTAATTTAACATTGCCCAGCCACTGTTATGCAAAACTTCTTATTGCACAACCCGCAGGTTTGCACTATAATCATGTGAGTCCGTCCGCCCGTTATCAGTTAGCGAAAACGCTTATAACTCTTGAACCGCATTCTATATTTTGATAAAATTTTGCATACTTATACATGTCAACATTATCTAACGACTCGCATGCATAACCGTCTTTTTTGATGGACAAGGCTTTGCTGAGCACAAGTTGAAAATTTACTGTCAAGTAGTGAAAATGCTCGTAACTCTTGAACCCCGTGGTATATATGGTTCAAATTTTGTATACTTAATGTATTTTAACATTGTCCAGCCACCGGCATGCAAAACAGTGACGAAAGTCTAAACAGTATTGCACGACCCACAGGTGTGCACTTTAATCGCTGTGCAAGTCCATCAGTCTGTCCTTCCGCTGTAGTCAGTGAGTGAAATTGCTCATAACATGGTGTAGTTTGATAAAAATATGCATCATTCTACAAGAAATGACCAATTTCATTTCCATACATTCCTTCTGGCACCAGAAACTGATTATTCTACATTCACCACGGGTTGTGCACATTACCATCAGTTGATTCGGTTAGTTTTCAGTTGCTGAAAATTACAATTGTATAACCTTCAGGTCAAAAACAAAATAGCCGTCTATATGCTATTAAGACAGAATCCAAAAATATTTTGTTTGATTCTTGACAAAATTTCAGCCTTTTCTTTGAAATGCTTATGTAGTGAACTACAGCCGGATCCGCTTTAATAACAACTTTTTCTTGTACTGAATCGAACAATTTCTTTTCTCGATTCAATAACTTCTTTGGGTATTATCCGAAAATCTTTTGTTTGATATACAAATGTGGGTTTATCAGGGTGGATCAAACATCTTTGGTATTTTAGCACATTGTCAGGGTGAGAGTAAACAGAGTGTTCCATGACATTCTGGAAGTCTCCATAAAATGAGCAGCTATATAGCACCTGTACTCAAGAGTATTCGCTATCTCGTACCTCTGAAAAACGCAGAAGAATGCTTAACACCTAGTAGAAAACCCACTGACAAATTTTATGGACTTCAAGACAGATAATACAAAACTTGCGCACTCACTGGGTACATATCACTTATTCACTGGGTGCAATATTAGCGTTCACTGGGTACACTACAATTGGTGGCTTACACGTTTACTTCGTTCACAGTGTCGCGTTCACTGATACAAATCACTCGTTCATTGATTTTCAGGGTACAATCATATAATACAGAATATCTCATAAACTAAACGACAGACAATGACGAAATTTAATGTATTTGCAGCTATTTACTTGCTTCAACTTCTGCTTGCAGAAAACATGAAACAGAATATAGCGTATTATGGTAAAAAGAAGAAAACCTTGTTATATTCTACGCTTTTAAGATAATGTCATAATAAAATGGGTTTTACCCTATTCCATGAGATATTCGCAAAAATTTAATATCATAAAATGAAACATAGAATTACAGCCAAGTAAAGTATGTGTAGATGTTTTTTCAGAACATCTTATGTAAACACGAAAATCCGCGCAGAAGCTGACCACACACGTTAAATTAAAACATTTTTACTGCGCGTTCACTGATTGGCTGCGCGTTCACTGAATTCTGGGCGACCATCGATTCCTCAGTGTGTATATGGGGAAATTTGAAAAATTGTATTTATTGCTCTGTCAATACATTTTGACAAAACTTTTACAGAATTATTCCTAGAGTAATCTTCTATCAATCACATGATATTAATGCGAACTGCGCAATTTGGCTGGTTGCCATGCCAACCGAATGGTTCAAAATGGAAAAAATATATACATATTAAAATTCATCTCCTCAAAAACTATATGGCGGCTGAAGCTCAAAATTCACAACGGTTGATTAATCATTGATGGCGTGTCTGTAAAGTTCCACATCGTTGATTTAGCGTTCATTACTTGAGCCGCGACATGACAAAACCAACAATGTGGTTGTGCGCCCAGCGCAGACTCAGATCAGCCTGGGCATCCGCCCAGTCTGATCAGAGTCTTCGCTGTCCGCATGGAGGTAGCTTAGACTCTTAGCTACGCTTTGAGCGCTTAGCGAAGAGTCTGATTGGTCTGGTTTGATGCCAAGGCTGATCTGAGTCTGCACTGGGCGCACAACTACATTGTTGGTTTTCTCGCGTCGCGGCTCACTTTACAGCGATGGTACACGTCGTTGTTTTAGAGTTATTGACGTTGCATCGACGCGACAAACCGCTGATTTAATCTTCACGTTGTTGCAGCGACTATACATACAGTTCTTGTTGTCAGCGATGTTGATTAAGCGTTCATGAGTCATGACATTGCTCCCACGTTACTCACAACGATTTAGCGTTCATGTTGCATCGTCTTTAACATGTCGAGGATAGCCATACATTTATAGACAGTCTGTAAATTTACAGACTGTCTTTAAATTTACAGACGTTTTAGTCTTTAGATTTACAGATTTGGGCACATGAATTGTGAAAAACGGTGCTTAGCATTTAAACCGCATTTCCATATCTGTAATGTTGAATGTAATTTGAATGAACATGAATGCAGGTGATGATCATGCTGCCCCTGCTTATAACACATCTTCAAAGTTTGGGCGTTTCTTTAAACAAAGCTTTCTACGCCGCTCTGTCGAAACAGGGTCTTTTAAAAATGATTTAGAGAGTGCAAGTTATTATACTACTAGACTAGTTTAAATAGCGCTCGACTATCAACTATAACTATACTAAGAACTAAGACTATCGGGTGGCGGATTCACACCGGATATATTTTGATTTCTAATAACATAGGTAGCCTATGGTTTAATCAGTTTCAGTTCATTTATGTGCCTTGTGTGGAGACAATTTGTAAAATCCGAAGAATTCATAGAATAATAATCAAATTTATAAACTAATTCTTTAATACCAAACGATAATGAAAACTGAATCCGCCCATTTAGATAGTCAGTCACTCAAGCGCGAAAGCGTGCGCATTTCACTCTTGTGAATAGATATTCTGCGAAACTTTTAAAAGAATAGTATACCATGAGTTGGTTGGTTGATAGTTTGGGCCTTAGTTTAAACATATTTTCTCTTTTTTCGTAACATATAATTGAGCCGCGACGCGAGAAAACCAGCAATGCGGTTGTGCGCAAAGCGCAGACTCAGATCAGCCTGGGCATCCACCTAGTCTGATTAGACCATTCCCTTAGCACTTAAAGGGAAGGTCCGGGTCTAAGCTACCTCTATGCGGACAGAGAAGACTCTGATCCGACTGGGCGGATGCCCAGGCTGATCTGAGTCTGCGCTGGGCGCACAACCACTTTGTTGGTTTTGTCGCGTCGCGGCTCAATATATATATTACAATATACAAAATAATCTAGGATCGACACAAAATCAAATTGCTTATTTGGTTCTTCTCCTAAAGGGACTTGACAACCATTGAGACAGTATTGGAGCCGTCTCACAAAGAAAACGACAAAGAAAAAGAAAACAGGGTTTAAATACGGTCAAAAAACTCCCAGCCCACACCTGATGCAAGTGCAGCCGGTTCTTGCCATCCTGTTTTCCAAATTACATGTAGTAGGGCGCTCCGACACTGAAACTTACTTAACATTGTCGCACGAAGCGCCTTTTATACGGACATACCAATCTGTCTTTGCATTTATTTCATTTGATTCCTATTGATTATATCGGGCCTGGAACGAGAACTGACAAGACAGCCTATTCCGGTGGCTACATCCGCAGTTAGCAGTCGGTTTAAGCTGCAGTGTGCAAGTGTCACCTGCTCAATATTATGTCTTATTCGGGCTCATTTCGAGCAACCATATATCATAAAAGGTCTTTCAAGATGTTAGACGAGTAACTTTAATGTTTACTTTTTGGAAGTACATAAACGGGCCTCCGTGGCTTAAACATGCTGTGTGTCCAAGCCTCGTCCGCGTACATGCAGAAAGCCAAGTTCAGCCTACGGAAGGGGAGGTGGTTTTTCGCCAGGTGCTCCGGTTTTTACCCATCTCTGCTTAACTGCTTGACAGAAGTGGAATAACTTTGAAGAGCCGTAAAACCCTTGTCCTATCCTCTGTACAAATAGATATTCTTTCTTATTTTTTCGAAGCAATGACAAAGACGTGACGAGATTTTATCTTTGAAGCCTCACAGAGCCTCTAGCACCGTACATGGAATAGATGGATTGTCCTCCTACCCCGTATAATTATCTTCAACAGTTCTGACGTTTGATTAACGTAAAAGGTAAAGGTTCCCATAGCCCATTAGCCGTAGGGGCATTGGGGTTAAAGGCCCACTGTATCTTGGGCACAGTAAATAAAAGGCGGAGTCCTTTTCCCTCCTTTCGCTGCCTTATCCTTCCCTAATTCGAAGAATGTGCCTATTTACTGCTTGGTTGGCAGAGAGTGTCTTTCAGTCGTCGCATAGCGAAACCAGGGCGCGATCTCACGACCTTGCAGCGACTTTCTGCACCATAACCTAGCATCGCTAACCACTCGACCACGGCGCCCACGGACAGACAAGAGTGTAACGGAGGAGTAATTTGTAGGCATAAGAGAAATAACATATATGAGGAAATATGTGTTAAACTAAAGCTGGGCTTGTAAATAAGCTGTGTATAGCTAGATCCTTTGGAAGCAAGGAATACACCAGAGAAACGAAAAGAGCAGACTCGGTCTAATTGAATCTGTTCATTACCAGTAAAGAAATTTGCACACCGGTCACTCTCCCAGCACCCGCTTAAGCAGAAGACTATTTTCGACGTCTTTCGAAACGAACTCAACGATCCCAAAGGACCAGAAAATATAAGCTTCCAGTATGATGTACGGGGAGACATTTTACGACACAACACCAGCTGCAGTGAGTATGAACGACTTTTGAACAGTTTGATATAGAAGGACACTCGGCGGCGTGTGCAACTATAGTTACGTACAGCTGAGCCACCCGGGGAACGTCGTTATGAGAACTGAAAAAACAACATGAACAGTTACACTGAACATCCTTTTGAAGCAAAGAATTGAAAATAGCAGACGCGGTATGACCACAGTATGTCCACAATCATAACATTGTCCTTGACAATGACAACTTGTAAAAGGCTGAGAAGGCAACACAAAAGGCAAACAGTCGAAGGACGTTTTATTTTAAAAAAAAGTTAATAAGGTGATCTACCCCTTCACCCAGAATTTGTCGGAATGTGAGTCGGACGGATCAGAATAAATGCAAACTAAAAACTATTAACTATACTTTCATGAGTCACAGTTTATCCTTCACAACTTATAGTTGGTAATTGTACCATACAAAGTGGAAAGTATAAAAGTCTCCATAGTCCTGCTCTTTCTTTCTTTCTTTCTTTCTTTCTTTCTTTCTTTTACGCCTTAACCCCCAAAGGGGACACAGACGGTGTACTTAGTACACTCCGGTGTTGCAGGATGAAAGCCTACATATAGCAATGTAGCTATAGTAGGGATTTTTAACCTGCACAGGGGATGACTCTCCCTGCACAGGGGGCCTCCAGTTAACGTCCCGATCCGAAGGACGGCATACTTGTTAGCATCATCCCTGCAAATGATGCTAGAAAAACGCGTTCGGACATAGGAAGATTTCGCCTCGGGCGGGATTCGAACCCACGACCTCTGGCTTCAGAGTCAAGTGCACTAACCACTGAGCCACCGCGTTTCACCTGCTTGTGGTAAAACGCATTATGAAAAAAAAAATAAAAATAAAAAAACGCGTGAACAATAACGTTTGATGATAAAGTGTGGGTTGATTTGCATATATTGAGTAAAATAGTGAACTGTGATATGAACAGGAACGTATGCAATTTGTTTGTGAGTTCACGTCTCATATTGTATATTTCATATTTCACAGCTCAACATTAAGGCTTGATTCCAGACAGCTCAGATCTCACACCTTGTTTCATAAAGTATGAGGCATAATATGGGAATACATTAAGGTTTCCAACAGACTTGTGATCGTAGTGGCAGTGAGTGGGTGTTAAAGAGCTCGTCTCTCTATATTCGTTGTCATAAATTGCTTTAAGCAAAAAATGTAAACTGTAAAAAATGCAAACTGAATTATCAAACAACTACGCGCCTGTAATACACGAGACTTCAAATAACGCTGTTGCTACTTCACATTATACTTCATTTTACATTTTAACCTTCACGTCTGGAGATAAAGTGTGGGTTGATGTGCATATACTGAGTCATAAAACTGCCTAAAGGTAGAAGCAACATGTTTTTCTTTGTTGTTGTTGTTTTTTGTTTTTGTTTTTGTTTTTTAAAAACGTCAAATCGCTCTACAACATATAACTTTCGTTTTTCTGGTTCCCGTCGAGCTACGGAATATAAGCGGGATAATGAGTAGGGCTCCACGCTTATACATCGTAATTTTACCATTTTTTCAAGTTTATGATAACGACAGTAGGTCATTTTAGTTGCCAACTTAAATGGCCCAGATCAGTCCTCAAACCTTTAAAGTGAACTCAAGGATGCTTTATTAGTTTAAAAATGGCTAATCACGGTCATTTAATGATGAGACTATTGTGAGAAGCTTGCAGCTATACCTCACGATACAATATTTCATGGTGATAGAGCAATGGGGCCTTTAAATGCAAAATGTTTAATAAAGTGCTATATGAATTTCTTCTCAGAACTGTGAAACGTAAAGTAGCAAAATATGCGGTCAACGAAAGTGTAAAATTGATTGCCAAGAAAGAATTGTAAAGATCAGCATTCCACGTCACCATTTTATGTTTCTTCATTTTTATCACCACGAATTACTATAAACAAATGATCCACGTATGTTATGTCCCCATTTTTTGTCATATTAATATAAAAAAAATTTCTCCTTTGTCCCTGGACGATTGTTCTAACACCTCCAGATAATTTAAGATATCTTTGAAGTCAGTCATCTATGGTACGCCTTCCTTTATAGGAATGCGTTATGGCCTTAAGTGTTACCCTAATTATGATATTATTACTTAAGGAATTAATTTAATTTTTCTGGAGTTTATCGCATTATGAACTAGATTGGGCCGCGTGCAAAGTCAGTGAACCCCTAAAGGGTTCGTGTAAATTTTGCTAGCGACCCAGTGTAGTTTATACTTCGATAAACACCAGAAAAATTAAGTTCATTGCTTATATTTACAATCTTTTCAATCTATTAATTGACCACAAATTTGCGTTAACAGCTACAGTTGGAGCAGAAAAAAAATATATGCAGTTTTTTTACTTACAGCGGAACAGCATCGCCTAACGTCGCCCACGTCCAATCAGATGGTTTATTTTGACGTCACTTTACTCACGTAACGTGGCGTGAACCGATGCAGTTGTTGAAGTATAAGCTACATTACGTTCTATTGATTTATCATAGGGCTTTCCCATAAATGAACTGAGAATGTAAATGCCTGTCAATACGCTCTTCTTGATATTCTTTTTGCCGTACTTCATTACGAACAGTGTTCACCGATAGTTTTTAGTATAGTCGGATAGTCGATAGTTTGATCTTATTTAAACTAGTCTACTGGTAGATCAAGACTGCCAGTCGTGTAAAGCATCGCCATCTTGACCTCAGACATAAAAATGTGCCTACGGCATATTTGTATCACTTACGATTGAACGAATTGCCTTTGGTACGAAACGCCTCGAAACCGCTCATATTAGTTTCCTTAGACTGATTTTGCGGGCGAAGGGAAAGAACTGTGTCTGGTTTAGATTAAATTTCAGTTTTCTTATGATAAAAGAAGAAAGCACGAAAGCTTCTGCAAAATGTCAAACATGATGTGACGAAAACAGACAGGTAAGCGAGAGACTGCGGATTTTTCATACGATTTATTTTGAGGAACTGATTTGTGCAAGTCTGTAAATCTACAGACTAAATTATCTATAAATTTAAAGACAATCTGTAAATTTAAAGACTGTCTGTAAATTTATGGCTATCCTAGACCTGTTTAGACACCGTTGATGTAGATTTCATAAAGTTTCAGTGACATTACACTGGGTTGATTTTGTGTTCATGTTGCATCGACTTTCACATCGTTGATGTAGTTTTCATGAAGTTTCAGCGACGTTACATTGAGTTGATTTTGTATTCACGTTGCATCGACTTTCACGCCGTTGATTTCATGAAGTTTCAGCGACGTTACCCACTTAGGGGATCAAAATATTCAAAATTGTCATAATGATAGATTATTGGATTTATGGTCGGAAATTTCGTTTTGCGGCGACGTACAACGTACAACAACCAGACGTCAGCCAAGGAAGAGCAACGATTCATAATGTTGTCGGGTTTGCAACAGTCTATCATAGGATATACTGCCGCAAATAGTCAGACGTCGCATGACATTCGTAAGTGCATTAGAATATTGATTTGTAAAGTCCTGACAGATAGCTCTGCAGAGAAATGCATAGTGGTCAGGGGCATTTGGTGTTTTTAGGTCAGACCTTCCAAACATCCATGTTCTCATGGGAGCGATACAGGACCGTCGGGATCCTTTTGTTATTGTCTTTGTTTTTCATTACTCTTAGTTTTGTGAACGTATTGCAATGGGGGCTCATATTTAAAAGAAAAGGATAAGAGGAAAACTGGTCATTATTACGGGGTGGAATAGAATAATAGACACTATAGGCTTAATTTCAACTCGAACTTAATGTTACATTACGCCTCACGGTAAAATAAACCATGGACTTGTTAAAGTGAGTTCTAACTGTGACGTGGAATCGGGCCTTAATATGAAAACATTTAAGTTGAAATCGGTCTTAATATGAAGACATTTAAGTTGAAATCGGTCTTAATATGAAGACATTTAAGTTGAAGTCGGTCCTTAATATGAAGACATTTAAGTTGAAATTGGTCTTAATATGAAGACATTTAAGTTGAAATCGGCCTTAATATGAAGACATTTAAGTTGAAATCGGTCCTTAATATGAAGACATTTAAGTTGAAATCGGTCTTAATATGAAGACATTTAAGTTGAAATCGGTCTAAATATGAAGACATTTAAGTTGAAGTCGGTCTTAATATGAAGACATTTAAGTTGAAATCGGCCTTAATATGAAGACATTTAAGTTGAAATCGGTCTAAATATGAAGACATTTAAGTTGAAATAGGTCTTAATATGAAGACATTTAAGTTGAAATCGGTGTTAATATGAAGACATTTAAGTTGAAATCGGTCTTAATATGAAGACATTTAAGTTGAAATAGGTCTTAATATGAAGACATTTAAGTTGAAATCGGTCTTAATATGAAGACATTTAAGTTGAAATCGGCCTTAATATGAAGACATTTAAGTTGAAGTCGGCCTTAATATGAAGACATTTAAGTTGAAATCGGTCTAAATATGAAGACATTTAAGTTGAAATCGGTCCTTAATATGAAGACATTTAAGTTGAAATCGGTCTTAATATGAAGACATTTAAGTTGAAATCGGTCTAAATATGAAGACATTTAAGTTGAAGTCGGTCTTAATATGAAGACATTTAAGTTGAAATCGGCCTTAATATGAAGACATTTAAGTTGAAATCGGTCTAAATATGAAGACATTTAAGTTGAAATAGGTCTTAATATGAAGACATTTAAGTTGAAATAGGTCTTAATATGAAGACATTTAAGTTGAAATTGGTCTTAATATGAAGACATTTAAGTTGAAATCGGCCTTAATATGAAGACATTTAAGTTGAAATCGGTCTAAATATGAACACATTTAAGTTGAAATCGGTCCTTAATATGAAGACATTTAAGTTGAAATCGGTCTTAATATGAAGACATTTAAGTTGAAATCGGTCTAAATATGAAGACATTTAAGTTGAAGTCGGTCTTAATATGAAGACATTTAAGTTGAAATCGGCCTTAATATGAAGACATTTAAGTTGAAATCGGTCTAAATATGAAGACATTTAAGTTGAAATAGGTCTTAATATGAAGACATTTAAGTTGAAATCGGTGTTAATATGAAGACATTTAAGTTGAAATCGGTCTTAATATGAAGACATTTAAGTTGAAATAGGTCTTAATATGAAGACATTTAAGTTGAAATCGGTCTTAATATGAAGACATTTAAGTTGAAATCGGCCTTAATATGAAGACATTTAAGTTGAAGTCGGCCTTAATATGAAGACATTTAAGTTGAAATCGGTCTAAATATGAAGACATTTAAGTTGAAATCGGTCCTTAATATGAAGACATTTAAGTTGAAATCGGTCTTAATATGAAGACATTTAAGTTGAAATCGGTCTAAATATGAAGACATTTAAGTTGAAGTCGGTCTTAATATGAAGACATTTAAGTTGAAATCGGCCTTAATATGAAGACATTTAAGTTGAAATCGGTCTAAATATGAAGACATTTAAGTTGAAATAGGTCTTAATATGAAGACATTTAAGTTGAAATCGGTGTTAATATGAAGACATTTAAGTTGAAATCGGTCTTAATATGAAGACATTTAAGTTGAAGTCGGCCTTAATATGAAGACATTTAAGTTGAAGTCGGCCTTAATATGAAGACATTTAAGTTGAAGTCGGTCTTTGGTTTTAGAGTACAAATTCTAATGGCTACACCATCGGGTATGTCCAATAAGTATGGCTACACCATCGGATGTGTCCGGCCATGTTTACCGGGGCGACAACTTTAGCTGACAAGTTTCTGTTGTCCTGTAGGTTATACCCGTCTCCGAGGGTGGCTATGAGGGAAGGGCGGGGCTTCCGACTTCAATCGTTAACGAGAAGCGCGGCAGTGAGACGGAGTGAAACACCAAATGAGAGTGATGTCCCTTGACGGCATATTCACATATCTTAGTCGGTGTAGGAATAACAGCCATGTTTAAGGTGATTGGGTACACTTTCAGGGGAAGCAACTCTGTCATTTTAATTTTTGCCTCTGTTCTCAATGGAAAACATTAGCTCTTTATTTTGAGCAGGTATTTTCTTTTCAGAGCAGACACTCTTTGGAAGGGCTACTATATCTCCACGGAAAAAGCAAACAGGAAGTCACAAAAGTTGTTTCCCCTTTGTAAACATGGCAGAAAAAAACAACAGCAAAGATGTAATTTAGTGTACATTTAAACAATTTCTACAAGAAGTTTACATACGTTTCGTCTGATTTCTTATCCCAGACCAAAGGCGCATGTATGTAAAGATGAAAAGGTACATAAAGCATGCTAAAATTCAGTTTTCTGTTAAAACTAAGCTGCCCTTATTTGCCTGTGTAATCTAACTCTACTTTTAACGATGTTGGTTTTTTAACCCATGAAGCACCACACTTTATGTACTCTAACTCTACTTAATAGGACAAGCACATTATTTCAGTCCGCCCGCAAATGTTTAAGAATAGCCATTTGAAATAAAAAAAAAAATGAGCCGCGACACGAGAAAACAAACAAAGTGGTTGTGCGCCAAGCGCAGACTCAGATCAGCCTGGGCATCCGCCCAGTCTGATCAGAGTTTTCGCTGTCCGCATGGAGATGGCTTAGACCCTTAGCTACCCTTTAAGTGCAAAACGAAGACTCTGATCAGACTGGGCGGATGGCCAGGCTGATCTGAGTCTGCGCTGGGCGCATAACCACATTGTTGGTTTTCTCGTGTCGCGGCTCAAATGTAAATGAAATTGGTTTTCAACCTTGAATTACTATAAACTAAAATAGTAGAACCTGCTTACAGTGTAGGTCCAGATCAAGCGCCTCAAAATGAGTCTCCTCATCTGGGTCTATACTGTTTGCCCTCTCGTCTTTGAATTCTTAATATTATATAGCTTGGACGAAACATCCCAGCAGGCACACAACATTGAATCAACGTTGAATCAACGTTGATTCAACGTCATGACGTTGAATCAACGTTGATTCAATGTTGATTCAACGTTATGTGCCCAGTGGGATGTGTTGAAATTTGCAGACGTAACTTTTTTGTCCTTTTTTGGGGCGCTTAAAATGTTAAATCAGTTACGAAAATGGAACAGATAGGTCTGAGAAAACAGTACAGACCGAGACTAGAGTGTTCCTAAGATTCATGATCTCTACTATTTGCCATATCACCTACCTCTGTTGAAAGCATTACTGCACTGTATTCTAAATTGTAAAACAACAACATGAGGACGTCTTCCAAGTTTCGGGGAGATATGAGTCTAACCAGAGTCTATACTGTTTGCCAGTCCATCTAAAACCCATTTTTGGACGCATGACTGCACTGTAAAGCCAACTGGTACTACACTGTATTCGTAATCTTTAATAAGTATGCAACTTTAAGTACCACGGTGACCTTATCAATTTGAAGCCGGAAGTAAAAATATGTTTACATAAAAGAAAGATTTAAACTTGGTTAAACTTGGTTTGGAACTAAGCTGTTGTCGCCTACTTTGGAAGGCTGCGTTGTACAGGGAAGCAAACCGGAAGTCACAAAAGTTGTTTCCCTTTGTAAAAGTGGTGAAAAAATGTGAAGGTGTACCATACTTCTTAAAGGTAATGCATGTACCTGGAGTAATTTTACCATATTTTAACGAGAAAGTAATATCCCCTAACAAGTATTTATAATTAAACTTTTTAATGACTAACATAGGATAATATTTACATTATCAGTGCAAAGCTCTCTGTGAACTCAATTAAGTGATGTGGGAGTCAATGTTGTTTAAAAGTCAATAATTACATTGTGCCACGTGCTTTGGAGTGACAGCTCATCTCACGTATTAGCACGTGAAGTCTACAACATGCCATGTACTTGAATGGCTAGTAAACTTTGAGTGACAGCTCGCCACGCCTACTTGCACGTGAAATCTACAGCAGGAGGTGGAATTTATTGGTAGGCAGTGACAATGCAGCTGTTCCAAACCATTGCAAAATTCGGCCGATAATGTTTTTAAAACGATTCTTTTATATGTATTTCTTATTTTTATTTATCTTTTTATTGATCAAAAGCATCGTATAATAATATAAATATAAGGAATGAATGTTATTTTTTCAAACGTTTACTGAAGTAAAAACTACATCGGGTCACGAGCAAATGTTACGTAAACGCCTTCGGGGTTCACTTACTTTGCTCGTGACCCGATGTAGTTTATACTTCAGTAAACGTTTAAAAGATAACATTCATTCCTTAACTAACAAACTAATTATCTATTCCGATGAAAATAAATATCCAGTTAAACTTTTTAATGACTAACATAGGATACTTACAATGTAATTATCTATTCCGATGAAAATAAATATCCAGTTAAACTTTTTAATGACTAACATAGGCTACTAACAAAGTAATTATCTATTCCGATGAAAATAAATATCCAGTTAAACTTTTTAATGACTAACATAGGATACTTACAATGTAATTATCTATTCCGATGAAAATAAATATCCAGTTAAACTTTTTAATGACTAACATAGGCTACTAACAAACTAATTATCTATTCCGATGAAAATAAATATCCAGTTAAACTTTTTAATGACTAACATATACGGTTCACAAAAAGTAGGGGATATTCAGGTATGAAAAATTGTAGCATCTACAACAAATGTGATATCCATATGAAACGCAAAATATTGATAAGATAAATATCTGTTAAGACACTTTTCATGAAAGTTTAGACGATATATCCTGTCACGTGATCTGCATACAATTTGTTTCATACAGGGGGTCAGGACTAAAATGTGGTAAATTCGAACAAAAATTTATTAAAATTTTTCAACTAAGCTCACCACTTTATGTACTTTTAAGTTTTGTATGCTAAAAGATTTTTTTTCTTCTTCAAAACTGTTATGTTGGGAACATAAACCAGAAAACAAAATTCGTACAGGTGCATCGAGTTACCGAAAAATTTAGACGTTTATGGCTTGCACTCATTATTTCGTTGAAAGAGTGTGTAAACCCGATTTTCAGTTTGTTAAATGAAGCATGACGAGTGTTTCTGTGTAAATTTTGTAATCTGAAAACAATCTGTTTCCACACCAGATTCGTGTGAAATTTGGGTGTCGACCCCCTGTCTAAAACGAATGACACGCAGGTCACGTGACAGGGTATACCATCCAAATTGTAACGCAAAATGTCTTATCGAATATTTGTCTGATGGATACTTGCCGTTTCAGATGGATTTGGTATTTTTTCTAATTTATACGATTTTTAATAACTTAATATCCCCTACTTTTTGTGAACAGTATAGGATACTAACAAACTAATTATCTATTCCGACGAAAATAAATATCCACAAAGTAATTCAATGTAATGATAATAATAACTCTGCCAATTTCATTTTATCCTTATTTCTCAATGGGAGTTTACTCTTACAGGAAAGAGTAGGCCCCAGTTTTAAAAGGTTATGTTGCTCAGGGAAGCAAATAGGAAGCCTCAAAAGTTGTTTCCCTTCGGAAAAATGGAGTTGTACCCATACACGTTATATCTTCTGTCACCTCTTGAGTTACTACAACGTAATCAGATAATTCAGTTCACAGGTAAGTGCCCGCACGCAACATCCACACACAACCGCACACATACATGCACACACACAAATACACGCGCACACATGCACATACAATCACGCACACATAAACACACACGCACGCATGCGCACGGGCACACACATACATGAAAACTAGACCACGTGTCCTTAAGGTTTACGGGCCTCTGTGGCCTCGTGGATAAGAGTGCTGACTCTTACAAGTCTCTTACAAGTAAGTCCCTCACCGCTTTGGGCCTTAGCCTCGGTCGCCTCCCAAGTGAAAAAGACATGTTCTGCTGGCGGAAGGACATGCTTTTTTCCCTGGAGCTCCGGTTTTCGCCCATCTCTGCTTACGATCGGCTCGATACTGAGACATATAGAATTTAAGTAGAAAATATACCTTCCCTTAACAGCTATTTTCTGTTTTTCTGCTAGTATGAGTACTTACGATAATAAACCTGTACATCTGCGCAAACTTATGAGACTCTGATATGTGCAAACTGATAAAACTGAACAGTACTCAAAGCGTATCTCTGTACTCAAATCTGCTGTATCTGAATCCGACTCAGTGTTCTCATTCCTTGACAATATTAATGAAAAAAGAAGGACTTTGGATGATACATATAATAGTAATAAATTTAGTCTAACCGTTGCCTCTCACTGCTATAACTATTTCTACGCAAATACGCAGGTGCGTATTAAAATTTTGTCAACTTGACAAAATTTCAACACTCATCTGCGTATTATGACGCAGAAATTGTGTACATCAGAGTAAGATGTCAACACCAGCTGCAAACATACTTGGCGATAAGAAAAATGTGAGATGAAAGAAAAAAAAGACTCTTCACTTCTCTTTAAGTACTATAAAGCAGTAAGAAGAAGATAAGAAAAATGTGAGATGAAAGAAAAAAAAGACTCTTCACTTCTCTTTAAGTACTATAAAGCAATAAGAAGAAGATAAGAAGAATGTGAGATGAAAGAAAAAAAAGACTCTTCACTTCTCTTTAAGTACTATAAAGCAATAAGAAGAAGATAAGAAGAATGTGAGATGAAAGAAGAAAAAAGACTCTTCACTTCTCTTTAAGTACTATAAAGCAATAAGAAGAAGATAAGAAGAATGTGAGATGAAAGAAAAAAAAAAGACTCTTCACTTCTCTTTAAGTACTATAAAGCAAGAATGTCTTTTCAAGTATTAATCACTATCAACGTATCTGCTCCTCGAAAGTAGGTCATTTTTGTTGCCATCTAAAATGAACCAAAGAAGTTTTTAAACCCTTTTTATGTAAAATCATGGCTGTTTTATTTGTTTAAAGCTGGCTAATCACAGTCATCTACACTGACGAATCTGTGTTGAGAAACTTGCAGCGATACTGCATGGTAAAATTTTTCATGCTGATAGAGCAATGGGGCCTTTAATTATACTGTTATATTAAGATGTATGAGTTAATTTTGAGGGGAAGCAACTCTGCCATTTTTATGGATGTATTACATGCTGATAGAGCAATGGGGCCTTTAATTTTACTGTTATATTAAGATATATGAGTACATTTTGAGGGGAAGCAACTCTGCCATTTTTCTTTTCCCTCCTTTCTCCATCTGAGAAGCAAAATTCGTTCCTACAAGAGCTGTGCCCATTTAGAGAAACAACTACGTTTTCTAAAGAATCAAACAGAAAGTCACAAAAATTGTTTCCTTTCGTAATTATGGATGGTGTAAGAACATCGCGGTGTACCCATACACCTTACATCTTCTGTCAAGTCTACACGTATTCTTAGAGATTTTGGTCTTTTCTCTCTCTCTCTCTCACACACACACACACGCGCGCGCCCGCACAGCACGCATGAAAACGAATACACATTTAGCAGACTTAAATTTTTTTTCTAAAGTTTTTCGGGCCTTTGTGGCGTTCTGGCAAAAGTGCTGACTCTTTAAGATTAGTTCTGTCAACGTTACGGGCTGTAGCCTCGATCGGCGCAGAATTGAGAAAGCCAAGCTCTGCTTGTGGAAAGAAATCTGAGACGCTACACGACAAAACCAACGAAGTGGTATGCGCACCCAGCGAAGACTCAGATCAGCCTGAGCAGCCGCTCAGTCTGATCAGAGTCTTCGCTTTGCAGCTAAGGATCTAATCTATCTTCTTACCGACAGCGAAGACCCTGATCAGACTGAGCGAATGCCCAGGCTGATTAGCCCAGTCTGATCTGAGTCTTCGCTTGGCGCACAAGCCACTTTTTTGTTTTGTCGTGTCCCGGCTCATTCGCAGATATCTGCATTTTCATTGTAGATATCTGTATTACATGGGTATAAACCCTAACGGACCGCCATTCTGCTGAACGGCTCTATATAAGTGAACTATTGTTTATAGTACCTTTCAGTGGGAAACATATTTCATTGAAACAAATTGCTACATAGTCGTTTAACCTTACCGAATGTATGCTATAGTAATTTGAACTGGTGAACACTGCTCAAGCGGACATTTGTCAAATACATCATGGCAGAACAGCAAGCAGTATAGATCTTGATGAGATTGCTCCTTTGGGATCAGTCTGATCGGGGCGTTCACTGTTAGCACAAACAACGTCAAATGTCGTAATATTTAGTGTAATTACGGTAGTTATGATATCTATAATACAGGTGAAAATGCAGAGATGTAGGTAGGGGGCAATTCTATGATATGTACAGTCATGTTTTATATTCCTTCATGAGAATTTCAGGCGTTTAAGTCCTAATATGTTTTTAAAAAAGCCATGGATGTTAGCAGCTGGTGTTGACATCTTGGCTTATGTACAAAATTTCAGTATTCAAATGCGCGGATGAGTGTTGAAATTTTGTCAATTTGACAAAATTTCAACACACATCTACGTATTTGCGTAGAAAATAGCTATGCATGAAGAGCCCCGAACGGTAAGATTTTAGTGTTTTTTGATCTTCTTTTATCTTTCAAAATCGTATAATACAGCTTAGTAATATTTACAATGAATGAGGACACTGAGTTGGAAACAGACACAGCAGAATACATCGCTTCCTTGAATGTGGAGATATTCTCTGAGTTCCTGTTAAAATCATAACTGTTTATTCGTTCCAACAGATTTGCCTGTGAATGAAAAGATGTCAGTTGTTCTGTCTTACAAGCATGTTGCAGCTCATCAAGTACTTTAAACACACATTTAGCAAAATCCTCACCGGCATCGGAACATGAACTGCTATGATGGAGTAGTACTATCTTTATATGATAGCTGTTGATGAAAAAAAAGAACCTACCTGTCAACAGATATTTAATCATCTTATAGCATTTGCGGTGCTTATCGGACATTTTGTTGACAAAAGTGTCAATTTCTGTTAGACAGCAAGATCTCCGCCATGTGTCCTTGGACCCGTATTTATCACATACAACGCAATGTTTTGGTACGAGGAAACAGGAGTGTACATATTCACTGCTAGTCGGGTTCAATACTAAACCAGAAGAACAAGCTGAAACATCGTTACTCTGTTGTTTAGATTGAAATACCTCTAAAGCTGGTAGAAAGTCAATGTGAATTGTAAGAGTGTCCATTTTCTCAGTTTGAGGTAAATACTGGTCGTTACGAGTGGATAATGTCTTAGCCTTACTTGTCCAAACAAATATCAAGGAACAACGTTCTCCATAGATGCCGCCTATCTCTACTGAAGTTTTAACTCGTAATGTACCTGTAGGTGTATCAATAGTGCACTTGTCACAACCTGGCTGGTTCTCTGAACATGTAGATGCCCGCTTAAACGTATTAGATATGATCATGTCCCTTTCATATAGGCATTCCACTTCTAGACATCCGCATGAAGCTAAACATTCATTAGTTTCTCGTATAAAACTGTCTGCGATTCTGTCTCTATCTAAGCTGATAATGCGTCTATATAAGCTATCATAATATTTTTCACACTTTTCTAAATTTATCGGTGACGTATCAACATAGCAACATTCTGGGCAGCGTGTCTCGAAATCACAAGCAGCCTGTAGGACTGCCAGGAAATCAAACTCTGTAAACGATTCACCAGTACGTCTGCGATATTTCCACATAGCCGTCTTCTCTGCCATACTTCCACACGGCTCAAGGCGAGATATACTGAAGACACCACGTTCATTTATCCTTGTTTTGATGCGTTCAAGCATTTCAGATACCGCACTCTGAATGTCTTGAATGTCTGGATTACTGAAGTCAACAGCAAGTTTTGTAACAATCTCCTCAAAGAAGGAGTTTAGTTTATCTTTCTGATTAGGACGGAGATGTTCGTAGTCAGTGGGCTTTGAGCAGCAATTTTCTATACACACAGTAGATTTGTTAAGGTGAATTCCGTCTTCTTCGGCAATCTCTTCAAATATGGCCGGCTGTTCAAAACGATCGTCTGCTATGTCAGCGGGCTTGGAACAACACGATCCCATCTTGACAGTAGATTTGTTATGACCAATATTGTTCACCTGTGGCAATCCTCCCAAAGATGGGTGGCTGTTAAAAAGCCGCCGTCTTCTATTTCAGAGGGCTCTAGGCAGCACGTTTCCAGAAGGACAGTAGCCTTGTTAAGATAAAATTCGTCTTGTGGGGCAATCTCCTCAAAAATGACTAACCGTCGCTGTTTAAAACTGCCACCATATCAGCGGGCTTTGAGCCACACGTCTCCATACTGTCTGTAGATTTTGATATTGTTTTGCTTTCGTAATAATCTCCCCAAAGATAGAGTTCAATATGTCTTTCTATTTAATACTGCCATCTTCTATGTGAGCGAGATCCCATACTACCATACTAACCACTTGTAGATTTCTATTGATAATATTAGCTGGCCAGATCCTGGAACACGACGTTGTCACATATTGCTTATACTGGATAACACTCTCATTTCTGAAATAATATAACAAATATACTAATACGTGTATGAAGCTGGGTTTAGCAAAAATAAAGTCTAGCCGTGTCGCTCAACATGTTAACGCTGTAAACTCAAAGCTGTGTCTTAGGTTCAGGTTCGACTCGTTCTCAAATCCTGACACTCTCTCTCCTCTATCCTCAGTTACCACCCGTTCGCTTTCAAATATAACCGTAATATTGTTGAAAGTGCAATAATATCCTAAATTCATCTGCCCATCTGCTTGTGTGACTACAAAGTCTTGCTGCTTGTACATGAATCATTTAAATATTCCAACAGGCACACAACGTCAAAAAGCAGATAAGGCTCACCAGTTGAAGCATTTATGGGTAATAACATTAAAATAATTTATACATGACTAACGATACGATGGGCTTTAAATATACTATGCAAACTTTGTACGTGCCAGATCCACCATATAAGGCTTTTATTGTCACTTTCTTGCATACAGATACAATGGCCGATCGTTCGAGACAGGCTGCCAGGTACAAAATTCAAGAATGCTCCATTGCAGCGTTTGAACTACCTTGACGTGGTTTTTTAAGACCAGTGTATGTGCAGGACATTTTTGATCATATATAGAAACCAAAATTATAATGAGGCAGCTGGTATGCTGCTAAAATAAAGAAAAACGTTCTAAAACATTTTAATATGCTACGAGCATGAGGTTTACAAAGTTTGAAAGGGTTTGGGGGGGTATCAATAAGGTGGGTTTTCTGCATCTTACCGAAGTTTTATTTTTTTAACTCATGGTATACTGCAATGTGTCTAGTTTATTGAACCATATGTGACTTTGGTTGGAAAACCCTACTTACTGAGCTATGGGTCCACAGAGGTGGGCGGGGTAAGCCAACATGGTTTTGGTCTGTCTTGTAAAATCAATCTCATTTGGTAGAAGAGTACAACAGACAGACAGGATTTGATAAAATGATTAACAAAACATTTAGAATATATTTCAAACTCATGTCAAGGAAGCACCTTGACCAGGACAATTGGATGATGTGACCAGAATATCACCATGACATACTTTTCATGGTTGACTAAACACATAAACTTGCTTTGGAGATGGTTTTCATTCAATTTTATGACCTAGAATTACGAAACTTTGGTCTAATTACTATTTTAACTGCTGTAGTATGCCCTACACCCCGCCACTAAAGGTTAGGGAATACATATTGGCTTCAGTGCGGATCTCGTTGGCGTCTGCGTCTGTGTAACATATTAAGTCCTTCTATGACCTTGGAAACAAGGTCAAGGTCATCGAAATCTGACCACATTTTAAGCTTGTCATAATGATATATCCATGCAAGTATTGTGGAATTGCTCTTATTGTTTCAAATTTAATAAAATGATTCATATCATTTTATTTTGTTTAATTTTAACATAATAATAATTATGATGTTAAAAAAGACTTCCTTTGACATCCAGCATTTTTTTATATTTTTGTCCTCTATTTTCAATATTTCTTGGCGTCATTGCTAAATAAACTGACCAGTAATCATCAAACGCATGTCAAGGAAGCACCTTGACCAGGAAATTCGGATGATGCTACCAGATTATCACTATGACCTAGATTTCATGGTTGACTGAACACAAATACTTGCTTGGAAGATGGTTTTCATTCAACTTTATGATGAAGGGAAACGTATAATTTTAGTGCAGATCCCGTCGTCGTCTGTGTCGTTGGCGGCATGATAGTTTGTACCCACTGTATTTCTTGAATTAATGGGTGGAATTTTACCAAACTTGCATCTGTTGAATTTGATCAAGCTTGCTTGGATATACAATTGGGACAAGCCAAACAGCTGATTCGGTTTTGTTTCATTTGACCCCATTTGCAGGGTCATGTGAGGTCTTAAATGGTTAAAATTTCTGCATCGGATTCCTGTACCTACGATCTTTTGAAACAATAAGATCAATTCACAATACTTGCACAGATATATCATTATGACCAGCTTAAGAGGTGGTCAGATTTCGATGACCTTGGCCTTATTTTCAAGGTCACAGAAGGACTTAATATGCGACACAGACACATGTGCAGACGCCAACGAGATTCAATATGTATTCCCTCACCTTTAGGGGCGGGAGTGTGGGGCTATTATTGCAGTTAAAATAGTAATTTGACCAAAGTTTCTTAATTCTAGGTCATAAAATTGAATGAAAACCATCTTCAAAGCAAGTTTATGTGTTCAGTCAACCATGAAAACTAGGTCATTGTGAAATTCTGGTCACATCATCCAATTGTACTGGCCAAGGTGCTTCCTTGACATGAGTTTGATTATAACTGGTCAGTTTATTTAACAATGATGCCAAGAAATATTGAAAATTGAGGTCAAAAATATCAAAAAATGCTGAATGTCAAAGGAAGTCTTTTTTGATAACATATGTTCAAACTAAACCAAATGAATTTTTATGAAAATATATTTTAAATGTTCTGTTAATCATTTTATCAAATCCTGGCTGTCTGTTATATTCTTCTACCAAATGAGAATGTTTTTACAAGACAGGCTAAAACCATATTCGATTACCCCATCCACTTCTGTTGACCCATAGCTCAGTACGTAGGGCTTTCCGACCAAAGTCACATATGGTTCAATAAACTAGACGCATTTGAGTAAACCATGCGTTCAAAAAATAAAACTTTCGTAGGATGCAGAAAACTCACCTTATTGATACCCCCCCCCCCCCCCCCCCCCCATTGACGTTTTCCCAAAGGCTTGTTTTTGCGTTTCGTCTTTAAGCATTGTTTCTAATCGGTGTTTCTTGAATTTCTTTCCGAGTGTATGATTGTTTGGTATCTACCAATATGATTACGTAAAAAAAAAAACCTTCTCGATTACTGAGCATAAGTCAAAAGTCCCAGACTAACGTCATCATTTTCTCAAAGCTACGTTATATAGCAATGAAGAAACTTCACAGTTAAATTAATCATGGTGTGACCTTTAATTTTAGCCTATTATCTTTTCTCGGGTTTTGATCATTCATTGCACTGAAGCATCCGTGAATCATTGCAAATTTGACCAAATTCTGACGTTTTAACGTCAATGCAGGCGCAGGCTAAGATTCGTCAGTTGTTAAGCTTAATTATATCTTATATACAATCAATAGCTTTGATAAGAAAACTGATCACGAAAATGATGAGAAAGACCGTACAAACAAGAGGCCGAAATGGGTCTGATATCGCTCACCTGGCTATTTTGCCACAGGACCATTCTGATACAAAATTAATCTAATTCCACTGAGGTTTTCTCATTCTCACATTATGCCTTTTTTGGTAACAGTGGCCAACTTAACTGGTCTATATTCAGTTTTTTTTTGAAACATGTCAATGCAAGAATCACTTTGGCACAAATTTCGTCAAAAGCCATTCAGCGGTTACTGAGATATTATCATTTTCATGTTTTGTGCTATTTTTAGTAACGGCAGATGGCGGCCATTTTGGAATGCCAAAAAGCAAAATGTCTTCATGCAAGGACCATTCTGACACAAAATTGACCCAGTTCCACTGTGATTTTCAAAATCTTACATTTTGCAGAGGCCAACTTGACTGGTCTGTATTCATTAATTTTTGAAACACCTCAATGCAAGAATCATTTTGCTACAACTGTCGTCAAAATCCATTGAGCGGTTACTGGGATATTATCATTTTCATGTTTTGGGCTATTTTAGTAACGGCATATGGCAGCCATCTTGGAATGCAAAAAATGCCAAAAAAATCGAGAAGACTCCATGAAAGGACCATTCTGACAAACAATTAGCCCAATTCCATTGAGATTTTCTAATTTCTACATTTTGCTTTTTTCAGTAACAGAGACCATATGACTGGTCTATATTTACTTACTTTTGAAACACTTCAATGCAAGAAACATTTTACCACATATTTCGTCAAAATCCATCCAGCGGTTACTGAGATATTGTCATTTTCATGTTTTGTGCTATTTTAGTAACGGCAGATGGCGGCCATCTTTGGATTGCCAAACTGCAATTAATCAAAATGGCTTCATGCAAGGAACATTGTGACACAGTTGGTCCGATTCCATTCAAGAGTTCTTTTTATGTATGTGCCCCCCCCCCCCCCCCCCCTCACCCCTGGTGGCCATCTTGGATAGTCAATTGGCACAAATTTGAAATAATTCCATTCAAAGACCATTTCTGATCAAGTCTGACCAGAATCCATTTAAGTTTTCTTGAAATATTTGCATTTCAGCAAAATGGGTCTTTTAATAGTTTGGATTACCTCCCCTCACACGCCAGCGTATGATGATGTAGGTTATGCAGTGCACAACTAGTCTTTTAAATGCTAAATAGGTCACTGTGACCTTGGCCCGCTATAGACTTTTTTTTCATTTTTGTAACTTTTAATTCGAATATTCCATGCAAACAAATAACCAAATATTCCCGTATACGGTTCTGGAGAAGAAGTTGATTTTGTTGTTTCTGCTATTTTTAGTAACGGCGGCCATCTTGAATTCTCGACCTGACCCAATTTTATGAATTTTAAGTTCTGTAGTCTGGTCATGCTCCATGTGAAATTTGAGACCCATGGGTACAGCGGTTTTAGAGCAGAAGTTGTTTGAAGTTGTTCAAATTAGTTGTTTTGGGGCATTGGCAACTGAGCAAAATAACACTCGTAAACAGAAAGTAGGTCACTGCGACAAAACTCCGCTACAGAATTTTTCATTTTTACAATTCTGAATATCAATGTTCCACTATTGTTTCATGCCAAATTTCAGACAATATACCCAGTGGGTCTGGAGAAGAAGATGATTTTGTTAATTTTGCTTTTTTTAGTAACAGCGGCCATCTTGGATTTTCGACCTGACCCAATTTTACAATTCTGAGATCCTAAAGTCAGGATATGCTCCGCGTGAAATTTGAGAACCATGGGTCCAGTAGAAGAAGATGTTTGAATAATTTGTTTTCAATTGTTGACGGACGACGAACGACGCACGACAAACGCCGGACGCTTTGGTATGACAATATGCATAGCTCACTATGGCCCTTCGGGCCAGGTGAGCTAAAAATCACATGCTTGCCATTTTCATGTTGCTTTTCAATGGGTGCGAATTTCGGATAATGACCCCTTCCGCGCTTATCGCTTTTCCCCAACATCGATTTTAAAAATGACTCCTGTAATTCCATGGCATCCTAAGCCACAAATACGGTTCCCTTCCATGAAATTTAATTTTGCTCAATGTTGCCCTTCAGACTTCAGTAATGAGAAAAATTGCAAAATATGAAAAATTGCTAAATATATTTTGCATAGTATATTTTTGCTGCAAGTCATCACCATGCACTCCCCCCCCCCCCCACACACACACACTTGTGTACATAAGTCACGTACTGCACGTCACTTGAACCCATGTCCCAAGCCTCCAAGACCGCCCCCACCCGTTATGTCCCTATTCACAGGGCCGGTAATTAGCTGGGAAGGCTATGGTAGGCCCTAGTTAAATTTTGAACTAAGTTTGATTAAATCTGTGCCCAGTGAGATTACCAGTTCTAGGGAGCGTTCCTTATACTTATGTACCCCAGCAGCAGCTGTGTGAGGAACGGGATCAAACATAATTTCAGGGATCTAATTAATATAATTTGGGCAGGGAGCAAGCCCATCCCAGCCTGCTGCTTCCAAAAACGAAAGTAGACACGCAGTAGCCATCAAAGACGTGTAACTCAGTAACTGTATTAAAATATTTAACAATCAACGCTTATTAAAGTGTGAAATTACACATTCAAACTGGAGCTTTTCAACGACAAGATAATATACCTTTTATTTTGAATCGACGTTATTTTTGTCCCGTCTACAAGTCGCGTTTCCGATCACGTACTTTCCAAATTGTGTAAATGGAATTCCCGGGGCTGGTTACCGGCGTATATTATGAATTTACGGCCCACGTAGGAGCACATACAGGTATGGTACACGTGGTGTAATGGAGTAACTCAGTAATTCATTATACATATACACACAATCAAAGTGAGAAATCGAAATGACATATCGCTTCAAAAGAAGAGACAGAAATAATGAATATAATAATAATTTAGTTTAAACTCTAGTTATTTGCATTAATTTCTCACATACATACAAATACAATTCATGGACATAAACTATTCATACAAAAGGGATTCAGAAGAAAGTCATAATGACTTTTAAATTTATACTTATAATTCAAACTAATAATTTAAACTTGAATATCAGTGAAGTAGAATTTCAATGTATTTTAATGTGAATGTGTCCATATTCAGGGTCAAGTAACTGTCGTTTAGAGTTTGTCTCCCCTCATATTGCAGATCAACAACTACAGGGAAAAACGTATCCCCAAGCAGCAATTTATAAGACCTCACGTTTGAAAGTGTAATAGTACATGTAAGTCTTATCCATAAGTCATAAGTACATCTGTATGAAAAACATCAATCTATATGCCTCGATACACTTCCATGCCGAAGAAAATAAAAAAGCCCGGCCGCGTAGCACAATCGTAGGGTCGTCCGACTTATAAGCGAGAGGTTCTGGGTTCGATACCCGGTCCAGCCATTTACTTTCGTTTCTCATTTCGCTGAATCAAGAAGGACAATTGTCAGTTACAAGTAAAAGAAGGTGCACTTAGTACTTAACCACTTAGGAGGTCTAAGCCTGCCCAGGAATAGTTTGGTTAGGTTAACTGACCGTCCCGACATGACCATAGCTGTTTAACGAGGGCGTTAAACAAAAATAATTAAAAAAAAGAAAACAATGAACAACATGCAATAGACATTATCCAGTTAGCCCCTCTTCATTGCCTAGATTTACATAAATCTTGCACTTGCAGTAGGCCCTCTACTGTCCTCACGGAAACTGCTGTATCTGTGAGTTTCAAGAGTAAGTGGATAATGGAATTTATTAAAACTCAAGTGGATTATCGGATAGACTTCTGTTGTACGGCACGATTTCCAATGTAGACCTTGCACCTGACGTGTTTTGTGTGTGAGTGTGTATGTATTGACCTCGTTGTGTTTCAATCTAATCAAAATGTTTGGTCATCTTACAAGTATTTGACCACACCATGATTATATGATTGAGAATCTTTGTCCTATCTGTAATCTGAAAGCCCCCAGTAGTTATTACTGACCGTCCCAAGGCGGTACTTTCGTTGTGGTTGCATTTGTTTTATGTTCGGTGCTGTTTAATGTATTGTGTTCTCATTTTAACCCTTCTATAATAAAAAAAGAAAATAGGTAAAAAAAATTGTTAAATGTTATCCCGAGACAACGGACGCGGCAGAAGACAACCAACGCAGTTCGATCTGGTGACGTCATATGGCTACCTAAGGTGAGAAAACAGCGATATTTAACCTTGAACATGAATACTTTTACAAGTTATTTGGCAGAGTGAAAGTCGACTAATGTTGGCACCAACCGATGAAGTTTCATGGAGATTTGTTCATTTAAATGAGAGATAAACCTCATAAATTTTCATTTCATTTCACCTACCCCTCGGTTGTAGTTTTTGGCTATGTAAGATATCTTATTTCTATTTTTTTCTTATGCAGATATAGTATATTGTCTATGGTTCTAATTCATTTCAAGCATTCGTCTGAAAACTTATTGTCGATTGTTCAAATCCATGGAACAGTGGACACTTGAGTTTGTTCCTGGACACAACATACCACGGGTCATGATACAACTGAACGCGGTTCGTCAGCATACTTCGGGAACAACGAGCACAGTTCGTAAAATATCAAGTCTTAGGAAAAATCGATGATACCACTCACGATTTCCTTGAAACTGCCATATTTGCGATGCAGATATTCGTGATAGCAAGTACACACCTAACAGACACCCTTTAAATGGTATGAACATGATGCGAGTTCAGCAGTGTGAGTGATTGTTGGTGTTCAGAGTTATTCAGCTGAACGCCCGATAGCGCTGGAGCTGCTGAACTCGCCTCTGTCGGGTAAAAAAACTACTGAGTGACAGATGGCATAAGCAATATGGCTTAGTTACACTTACGAAATCTGAATAGATGGATTGGTTGGAGTAAACTGGAGAACCATAATATTATTAAATACAGCATTTTCAAGTGATAGAATCGAAAACGTTCAGCTTTCACAATGAACTCTTCGTCTATCAGTTGCAAGACGGCCTAGACATATTTCTCGTGCTCCGTTCTTAAGATCAGAATCAGAATCAGAATTGTTTACTGGTGATACGTCCAAAGACAATCATTCACCAGGACCTGTGAATCAGGGAAGCTAGTCCCTAGCCCTTATAAGAGAAGTAAAGATGCTGTCTACTAAACAACTGACTCCTCTATTCTATTCTATTCTCTCCCTTAACCTTACTAGGTCGTTGGGGCACCACAGATGACTTCGAAACAATCCCTTTCCACATTGTCCTGTTTCAGCTGTCCTAGTGGAGCTGGCAAAATCCATCCCTGTCCACTCTTTAATATTGTCTTCCCACCTCTTCTTCTGTCTACCTCTTCTTCTTTTTCCTTTCACTGTGCCCTGTAGAATCACATTTGCTAAACCAGAAGACCTCGAGACGTGGCCAAACCACCTTAGTTTCCGTTTCTTGACCAGCGTCAGGAGTTCATCATGTTCTCCAATTGCTGCTTGGATCTTTCTGCGAACCTTCTCATTGATTATATGGTCCTTGTACGTAATGTTCAATAACCTTCAGTAGCATCTGATCTGAAAGGCCTGCGTTCTTTTCTCTAACTCTGCTGTCAAAGTCCACTATTCACAGGCATACAGAAATATCAAAATGACAAGGGAGCGCATAAGTTTCCCTATGATCCAAGAGATATGTTGTTATCTCTCCAAATTGGTTTCAGCTTGGTAAGAGCTGAAGTGGCTCGTGCAATCCTTAAGAGAACCTCCCGTTTTTGAGGCATCGTCTGAGACAACTACCCCAAGGTATTCGAAGATTATTACGGTACCCATCTGCTGCCCTTTTACCGTGATCTCCCTCTGGATGCCATCTGCGCTGTTTGTCATCAGTTTGGTCTTCTCAGCTCTGATCTTCATCTTATACCTTGTGCAGGTTTTGTCGAGACTTTCAAGTAGGGCTTGTAGTTCCTGCTCTTCCTCCTCTAGAGCGTCTACGTCATCGGCAAACGCAGATTGGTAATGTTTCTGCCGCATATGCTGACCTTTCCGTCATGTTCTTCCAGAGCATCAGACATTATCCATTCGAGAAAAATGTTTAAGAGGGCGGATGAAAGAAGACATCCTTGCCTTACTCCAATTGTTTTTCTGAACCATTCTCCTGTGCTGCCATTCATCAGGACTGCACTTGTCGTATAGCTGCTCAATGGTGCGAAATAGATTTGCCCTGATATTGTACTTCTGCATTGTGGGCCATAAGGCTGCATGCCATACCCTGTTTTGAAATCAATGAAGACATGGTACGGATTCTGCTGACGTTGGGGATACTTTTCATACAGGATTCTAATCCCGCTTGTTGGGAGAATCTTTCCTACCGTAAACGGGGTTTCATTGCACACAGCCTTTCATTATCATTCGCCCATCGTCCTGATGATATAACTGAAATGCTGTTGAAAAGGACGTAAAATCACAAATCATTCATCCATCACCAACACAGGACTCTAAGGTTGAAGATCTGCTCTGTGGTGCTTCTTCCGGCTCTGAACCCACCTTTCTCATCTTGGTAATATTACTCATCTCATCTTGGTAACATTACGTTGACAAGATCGTGCTAAGGTTGACACTTAAAGCCGCGTTTAGATGGACCAAAAACACCCGGGTGTAAATTTGCACCTAGGGTGCAAATTTGCACCCGGGGTATATTTTGTCCATGTAAACGGTGTTTTAGGTAGAATCAGTCATCTTGGGGTGTACTTTGTCCATTAAGCAAAATCAGGGGTTGCCAATTTGCACCAGGGTGCAAATACACACCCGGGCGTATTCTATCCGTCTAAACACGGCATACGACTTAATATGTAACATATTTGATTTTTGTTCACACAGATGCACATATGCTAAAACTGTGTGAGAGCTGGCTCTATACTAAGTGTAGACTTGTTTGACGTGTGTGCGAACGATGACGTGTGATAATGAAAGGCTGTGTGCAATGGAACCGCGTTTACGGTAGGAAGCAGTCAAGAATGGCCGTCATCGTGTGGGCTTGTTTGACCTGTGTGCGAACGATGACGGCATTCTTGACTGCTTCCTACCGTAAACGCGGTTCCATTGCACACAGCCTTTCATTATCACCCTTTTATCGTCCCGATATGACTGAAATACAGTTGAAAAGGACATAAAATCGCAAATTATTCATCCATCTTGGCTGCTGGATTTTGCACGTTCGCCTTAGTCATCCAACTTCACATATGCGATTATATTTCAGGCGCGACATAACAAATCTTGCTGTATGCCAAAGTCTCCAGAAGGATCATGCCAAATAGCTAGCCTCAAACCAGCATGAGTAACTCTATTCTGGCTTGTGTCTACGCTTGTCGGAACTCCTGAAGACACTATTTCTCATGAACCGGCTCATTTGTTTTCACTATAAGCCGTTCGTTGTGACTGTTTGGATAAGATGGGGTTGGTTTTGTTTGTTCGATAAGGTTTCTCAGAAATTCAAGTGAACGCCCTGGGAATAAGGCTTACCTGCAATTTTCATCAAATAAGAACCTTGTGAAGTTTATGCATAGACATTCATGCACAGTAAAGCGTTCGCAAGTGTCACCCCGGTTAACTATACTGAAAGGATTTAAAAACTTCCACTTTTTATAGCTGGCTGCTGATCTGTTCACTCATGACAGTGTTGAATATTTAACGACAAAATGCTTGAAACTTATCAAATTTAAAGACTACGCATTTTATTCGTATCATTTACTTAAATGACGTCAGTAAACAAGCGTTACGTCACTGAAATGCATAAGCCGATGCCGGCGTTATCTTATGCAACACTCTTTTCGACCATTTCTACTGTCTTAATATTGTGACGTCATCCACGTTGATTTACAAGTATCATTGCGGATGATGCTGTCGCGCAAAGCCTATTACGGAGACAGCGTCGACGTTAGTTAACGTCATGACCTCTGTTTATTAATCTCGGTTAGGTGCTTTTTTGACGGTCTTTTGAGCTTCCTTTAAACCGTGTACGTCGTCTGAGATTTTAAATTGCCGTAATTAACACATAAAATTGTCACGCGAGGTCACTTTTTTAAATTTCAGAATTTATCTGGCCGAAAACTCTGTGCCTGTTTGCGATATTTACGTGCTGTAGGCTAAATAAAGCCACAGACCGAACTCAGACTTCTAAAATTCAACTTGATATTGTAAGAGAAATGTTTCATCTAAAAACTGTGTACATGAAGCTATTCATCCGTATGTAAACGGTACTAACAACACGAGGAGCACGTGCTTTTTCCTGACCGATTCGGTTGAATGATTTCAGATTCGGTATATTGATATAATCAGGTATAAGAGAATATATATGTTGTAAAATTTTGGTCGACGTGGCTGCATTCGTTTTGGAGATATTCAAAATTAATGGGTGGAAGTTTTTAAATCCTTTCAGTATATGTATATACAAAGGCTGTTACGAAACTATAAAAAGAGCTGTTACGAAACGAAAAAAAGTCGGAGTTACCAAACGATCTGATGACCAGGTCGTTCGATAACTATAACTCTTTTTCGTTTCGTAACAGCTCCTTTTCGTTTGGTAACATCCATGCAAACATAGATAACCAATATTCTGGGAGACAGATTTAAAAAAGTCAACACAACTTTCTTCTGAATCCCTTTTGTATGAATAGTTTATTTCCATGAACTGTATTTATATGTATCTGTATTATTTGTACAAATAAATAAAGTTTAAACTAATAGTTAACCATGTGTGAGTGTATGTAAGTTTGGGGTTCAGACCCACTTATACATTGTAATCATGCTTTTGAGATGGGACGTCGTTCCCAAAATATAACAGAAGAAATGGATCGAACATGTGACCCTTATATTGCTATTCTGCTAGGTAATTGCTAGGTGAATGAGCTCACGGCTTCTTCAGCTTAGACGGCGCTGGTGAGTGTAACGTTTTAATGCCTTTCAACAATATTTATGGCGTATCATAACGTCTTTCACCTGTGTGGCAGAGAACTTCATGCTTTTTCTTAGGCTGATGTTAGTAATAGTACTGTATTGATTTCTCATTTGTATAAAATAGCAAGTGCAGGAATAGTAGACAAGCGGTTTCGGTGAGATATTTCAATCACTTAAAAGATACGTGCGTATGTAGAGACCAGTTCAGATACAGCAAGATGTGTGCATCAAATGAGACAATACGTAATGCCGCACGGATCGAGTAGTGCCCATCTGCAAGCATGAGGCAAAATATTTTACTTACAACAATAAATAAAAGGAATGGAATGGGTAAGAGACAGTAGGGTATAGATTTTCTTTGGTTTAAAACTGCGTTGGTTGTTTCTGGCAACCGTATTCGTAAGACCTGGCCTAAAATGTGAACCGTGGTATCTTGTTGCCAGAAGAATAGACAGTACCTAACTTCAAATGCTTATAGTTTCATTCTACAATTTGAAAGTAATTTATGATTACATGTATTATAACTGGCATGTTTTATTACCCCTGGCAGCAATGAAACTGTCGGAATCCCCAAGTTTGTACATTTGGTAAACCGTTCACGGTCCTCTGAAATAAAATGTTTATTTTTATTTATTTATTAATTTATTTATTTTTTTTTTTTTTGCTTCGTCGCTGACATTTCAAAGTTTCTTGTCGCTTTGTTGAATCTTGTGCTAGAACCCTGGATTTCTCCATGACATGTAGAAATCTGTCCCCTTTCTTAATATGCAAACCAGAAATTTCGATTCAGTCTAATTAAGGAGAAAATAGGGAAAAACGGCTACTCAAACCTGTTTTCCGCCTTACCTGTTGAACTGCTTTAGTTGTCTACTGTCGCGGTCGTTGTTTCGGGATAACCCGTGTGTAATTGAATCCTCTGATTTAGCTTTCACTATGACCTACCATAATTTTCCTGATTTTGTGACATGTTTAAAAGCAATCGTAATTATCCTAAATATTTTAACAAGTTAATGTAACTAAGCAGTAATGATGGAACGGCAAACAGTGAAGACCCGGATCAGACAGTTCCACAGGAGCTCCACAGGAACTGTTTGATCTGGGTCTGCACTATTTGCTCGGCACTTACGTCCGAGTATGCAAGGTAATAACGGTAGTCAATTATATGATTGATCACGGATGATATTGACCGAGCTAGCGAGAGTGAAAGGCTCGGGAAACGTCCCACCAACATATAGGTCATCCAAAAGACCTGCCGGCGCGGATGCGCAGTCTTTCAAAAATACCTGAGCATTGTCGCAGACCAAAATACGAACTTTACATTCCATACTTGGTGTGGGTATGCCAATTCGTACATGAGCCGCGACACGAGAAAACCAACAATGTGGTCGTGCGCCCAGCACAGACTCAGTTCAGCCTTGACATCCACTCAGTTCGACCAGACTCTTTGTTAAGTGCTCAAATGGTAGCTAAGCTACCTCCATGCGGACAGCGAAGACTCTGATCAGACTGGGTGGATTTGTTGGTTTTGTCGTGTCGCAGCTCACATAATGAATCAAGACTTGTCTTCTGGAGTCGGGGGGGGGGGGGGGGGGGGAGGGTGGTATGACATATATATTGGTGGGACGTTTAGGCCTAATTGCATTATTCCTTACGGATGAGACACTAAACCGGTGTTCCCGTAAAAGTTTGACATAAACTGTGCTTTCACGGTCTTACGGATGAGACACTAAACCGGAGTTCCCGTAAAACTTTGACCTAAACTGTGCTTTCACAGTCTTACGGATGAGACACTAAACCGGAGTTCCCGTAAAAGTTTGACATAAACTGTGCTTTCACAGTCTTACGGATGAGACACTAAACCGGAGTTCCCGTAAAACTTTGACCTAAACTGTGCTTTCACAGTCTTACGGATGAGACACTAAACCGGAGTTCCCGTAAAACTTTGACCTTAACTGTGCTTTCACAGTCTTACGGATGAGACACTAAACCGGAGTTCCCGTAAAAGTTTGACCGAAACTGTGCTTTCACAGTCTTACGGATGAGACACTAGACTGGAGTTCCCGTAAAACTTTGACCTAAACTGTGCTTTCACAGTCTTACGGATGAGACACTAAACCGGAGTTCCCGTAAAACTTTGACCTAAACTGTGCTTTCACAGTCTTACGGATGAGACACTAAACCGGAGTTCCCGTAAAACTTTGACCTAAACTGTGCTTTCACAGTCTTACGGATGAGACACTAAACTGGAGTTCCCGTAAAACTTTGACCTAAACTGTGCTTTCACAGTCTTACGGATGAGACTTTAAACCGGAGTTCCCGTAAAACTTTGACCTAAACTGTGCTTTCACAGTCTTACGGATGAGACACTAGACCGGAGTTCCCGTAAAACTTTGACCTAAACTGTGCTTTCACAGTCTTACGGATGAGACTTTAAACTGGAGTTCCCGTAAAAGTTTGACCGAAACTGTGCTTTCACAGTCTTACGGATGAGACACTAGACCGGAGTTCCCGTAAAACTTTGACCTAAACTGTGCTTTCACGGTCTTACGGATGAGACTTTAAACTGGAGTTCCCGTAAAAGTTTGACCGAAACTGTGCTTTCACGGTCTTGCAGATGAGACATTAGACCGGAGTTCCCGTAAAACTTTGACCTTAACTGTGCTTTCACGGTCTTACGGATGAGACTTTAAACTGGAGTTCCCGTGAGATTTTGACCTAAAAATTGCTTTCACGGTCCTACGGATGGGACTTTAAACTGGAATTCCCGTAAAAGAGTGATATAAACTGTGCTTTCACGGTCTTACGGATGAGACTTTAAATAGGAGTTCCCGTGAAAGTTTGACCTAAACTGTGCTTTCAAGGGCTACTGTACTGTTTTTCAACTTGCATTGAAATCACTGGAAATAACTGGTATTGTTTTGTCTAAAAGAATGTCGAAAACTGCAAGGAAAAATTCCAAATGGTTAAAAAGTTATAGGCAATTTAAATTTTAATTAGCTGAAAAATATGCAAGGACTCTTATGACGTCATTTGAGCCATTCATATATTTATATGATATATTTTTTGAATTTTTTTTACACTTTTTTCCCTTAAAATAGATTTAGTGAGACAAGCTACATCATCTCACGAAAAAAATTTGAATATTGTGCATCAGAATATGGAAATAATAACTGGAATCCAAATCACATTATGCAAGTAAAGCTGTAGAAAAGAAAAAGTGGGCGGGGCTTAAAATCTAATTTGCATAAACTTTAATTGTCAATAAATACAGTTTGGGTAGGAATTTTTTGATGGGGTTTTCAGCAATCTGTTTCTTTCATAAATATCTGTTAATTGGGAATGTTTCTGGATATAGTGAAAAAAACAGTGCAGTAGCCCTTTCACGGTCTAACGGATGTGACCTTAAACTGGAGTTCCCGTCAAAGTTTGACCTAAACTGTGCCTTCACGGTCCTACGAATGAGACTTTAAACCGAGGTCCACGTACTCGTATGGCCTATACTGTGCTTTTCCGGTCCGAGCATGCGCGGGAGACAGGATTTCGCTAGACGCAGTACAAAGTACAGAGTAAATTCTCTCCATTAAGAGTAGACTCCATGTAGGAAGAATTTAGCTGCCCAGGGAATCAAATAGGAAGTCACAACAGTATTCTCCCTTTGAAAACTTTGAGTGGAAGTAAAGACTGCGCGAGATGTAACCATGTATCTTAAACTAGCTAAGATCCGTCAGAACTACCTCAGGTAGAATAACTTTTTTTGTGGTATCAATCTTATAATCGCATGAAAGCAGACGAAAAAAAAAATACGTCTGCACAGTGACTTATAATATATATATCTATATATAGGTTAGTCGTCTGCAAGATTTAAAAAATGCCTTGGTCAAGATATTTCGTGTTGAGAATTGAAAGACTAGAGGGCAAACAGTGTTGGTCTCGATAAGACGGCTCATTATGAGGTGCCAAATCAAGATCTACGCTGGTTGCAAATTCTACTGTTTTCGTCTCTGGAGCTTAAAGCGCTGAAAGTGTTAAAGAAGAAGTGAAATATTATAGACAGTAGTAGTAGTAGTAATAATTATAATATTAATAATAATAATAATTATTATTATTATAATTATTATCACTGCTGTTATTTTTATTATCATTATTATCATTACTGCTATTATTATCATTATTACTGCTTTTATTATTATTATTTTTTGTTGTAGTTATTATTATTATTATCATTATTATCATTATCAATATTATTTTTATTACTATTGCTGTTATTATTATTATTATTATTATTATTATTATTATTATTATTTATTTTTATTTTTATTATTATTATTATTATTATTACTACTATTTTTATTATTACTGCTATCATTTTTATCATTATTGTTGTTGTTATTATTATCATTTTTATTATTTTCATTATTATACATGTTTACAAGCTGATTTACTAATAGAGAAAGTTCCACAAATAAAACATACAATATACAGTGAAGAAGTAGAAGAAAACGAAGAAGAAAAACAAAAAACACTAACAATATACTAATGCTATGTTGAATTGAGTGAGACAACCATATCAGATAACACTTTTTCAAAGTTATTACAGTATACTCCCCCTATTTGTTGAGACATTTTTTATAATGAATACTCATGAAAGTATTCTGATTCCCCCCCCCCCCCCCACAATATGCTCCCATCCCCCAATATGTCTAATAAAATATATGACCCCACCCCCCTGCTCCAAGGCTTATTGGTTTCCGTCTCCCCCACCCACCTCTGGTGCCGGTGATTGAACTGTTGGCTATATATTCTGGCAACCCTGAAATTGCAGACAGCCATTATTTTATTTTCGTGACATCCCAGTATTTTGTCAATACTGAAAGGGAGCTGTCCATATTCGGCAGTAATCTGAATTGAAATCGGAAACTGATATGTTGGATACAAGGTCTGATGCAAAAAGCAAGCCATAAATCAACTGGTAACAGGTAGGTCCACCGCCAAAGAAGATCAGAATTAAATTAAGAAAAATAAAGCCTTTTCATAAATAAAAAAAATCCCCACAAAACGCCTCATACACGAGTGTATGATTATTTACGTTATAATTAGAACAAACTAAGCCTAAGCTAAACATTTTGAAGAAATGTTCGACATCGACTTGCATGTCTATGAACCCATCAATGACCAGCGTTTATAACGTTTATAAAATGGGCATTTGTATTCTGTTGAAACTCAGATTAGAACCGCAAACCTCGCTGCACAATCATAACCAGACGATACGATCTTGTTAGGGTCTTGCCTGTTTGTAAAGACAGTCATTGGTCATCAATGTTTAGGAAAATGCGTGCTATGGGGGCGTAAGGGTTTACTGAAATGAGAATTATTAGACTTGTTTCTATATCTTTGCACGTTCAACGGCTGTTTAGGTAGTAGGCCTATAGCCGTTACTGATGCAGTGCAGCGTGAAAAATGTTGAAAGGCCGTAAACGTTTTCATTGAGAGATAAATAGAATCTATCATTGGCCTCCGATGCGGACAGGGAAATCCCAACCCGAGGGCATACGGGGTGTGTCGGAAACGTGTGCCGATCGGAGACCAATGATTGATTATTTTTCTTACCTACGATAATATTTACTTAAAATTGAACGGGGAACTGATAGGCCTATTTCATGCGGACGTGTACAAGTTTAAGTAGTACAACCGTGTCACCCTCATGGCTGCTGTAGTGAACAGACAAGTAAAAAATAGGTCCTTGACAAATCCGCATTTTTAGGTTTTCTGATTGAATTTTTTAGACTTTCTAATCGAAATTTATATTAAATAACAAAACTTGTATTGAGACGACTACAGAAAGCGCGTGTATGACGTTAATTGTGACGTAACGTCAACGTCATTTCAAACGTCAGTTGGTAACGTCTTCAAAATGGCGGCCTCCTCGACAGTCTTTGTCACGGTGAAACATTGATTATTTTGGATCTTTTTCCGACTTTAAGACATTGAAACAGGCTATAATGGGATTATACAGAATGAATAACCTTTCTTGGGTTGTATTTTATCGATGTGGCAATTCATTCCTATGAAAGATTGCTGCATAAAGTATGGAATCGCCAAGCCATATTTCAATATTTCAAGGAGCGCGTAGTGGTACACAGAATTCAAGCTCGTGTGAGCTGTCCCAGCCCATGGGCAAGACAGAATTTTCCAGCACCGCTAAAAATAGAACAAACTCTGTCTCGTAGGTAAGAATATAAGTATCTTTCATGGGTATGAGGTGTGGATAGAAAAATCCGTCACGAGGGTTACTGTTCGGCATCACGAGTGATCCCGAGTGACGGTTTTTCTATCCGCACCTCACACCCATGATAGATACTTTTTCTTGCACACCACGTTTTGTATTATCTTTACAACTTGTTAAAATGCGTAATGTTAGTGCCTCAGAGGTTTCTGTTAGATTTTAAAAGAAGGCGCCGTTTTCAACGACCGCCTTTCGGTTCTCTACGTCAACGTCTGGCATGTATACTGACATCATTTTGCCGTTTTCGTGACGTAATCATCTAAAATGCCAACGTCACTTGACGACGCAGATACGTGACCTCCATTACAACCAATGCATTTAATGCTCGTGATTTTTATCCAATCCTGGGTGAGATAACATGGGTGAGATAAGATTTGTAGGTACAGGGGAAGCACGCGGATATCCTTATCTGGTGTGCAAGAAAGATATATCCAAGTGTTTATTTAGCCAATTTGCTTGGCGGTTGGCAAAATTGCTTGGAGAAACTTTCTGATCAAATAACATCACATGAACCGAGACTGCCACACTTGATCCGTTTTTAATGATGGAATGGAATTGCGCGTTTACTGAACGCGGATATGTAAAACAACACACGAACAGACATATGCAGGGAAAAAAACTAACAGGGGCTCAGTCGCCTATGACCCCTAATATTTTGGCTAGGGCCCGGAGCCTTTGGAGAAAACGCCCAAACCCCTAATGCTAGTAATTGAATTTTGGCAGTCTGACCCCTTAGTCAAAATTATTAGTCATTATTTCTGTACGAAGAATCTAAGGATGCGCAAGCTAGTCTGAGTTTTGCTGTTTTGACTGAAAACCCTTAGTGACAAATAATTAGTTTCGGCTTCGGTTCATTCACAGCCTATATAATAGGAAAGTAGATAAGCTATATGTAACAAATACGTATAAAAGATTTAATAATTATCAGATACATAAAGTAAAGCTTTCAAACGACAAGACAACATACCTCTTAATCAGGAGTTTACTTTCCAGATCGCGTACTTTCTAGAACGAGGCAATGGAATTCCCGGAGCCGGTTACCGGCGTATGTTATGAATTTTCAGCCCACCAAGGAGCACATACAGAGGTGGGATACTAGAGTAACAACTCGAGAAACCGAAATAACATGTCGTATCAAAACTAGCTAGACAGAAATTATAATTGTAATTTCTAGTTGCACATCAGTGAAGTAGAATTGTAATGTTCCTTAATGTGAAAGGGTACACTTTCCGGGGCAAATAACTGTCATTTAGAATTTTATCTCCCCTCATAATGCAGATCATCTGCTAAAGAAGAATGTTTCCCCTGAGAGAACATTAAATGACCCCACATCTGAAAATGTAATACATATACTTCTACAAATGTAAAATAACACCCATAAGACGGGTGGTCAGGTCAGGCGGTGTAGAGGCAATTCTCAAAGAAGGAAACAATTTTCGCCTTCTACTAAATTTGGCCCCGATGTGGAAATCGGCCCTCGACTAGGGACTGGCCCTCGATCTAAGTCTTACAAATAGACGAGTGTAAATTCTTTTCAAGAACCGACTACAAACACATCCGGCCATTGCTCTTCTGTTGGGCGTGCCGGTTCTGAAAGTTACCCAGCATCATTGCCTGATCCGACAATCCCAATTTCTGGTGGTAGCGGAACTCTTTTATCAAACAGACTCAGAAGAAGCACATTTAAAAGTTACCCCGCGCCACCGCCCGACCCGACAATCCCAATTTCAAGTGAAAGCGGAACTCTAAGTTCAAACTGACTCAGCCCAGTTTGAGCCCATTAAGAAGTTATCCACCGCCATCTCCCGACCCGCCATTCCCAATTTTTGGTGTAAGCGGAACTCTATTTTCAAACTTACTCAGAATAAGTCCATTAGGAAGTTACCAAAAGCCATCTCCCGACCCGGCAATCCCAATTTCTGGTGTAAGCGGAACTCTATTTTCAAACTTACTCAGAATAAGTCCATTAGGAAGTTACCAAGAGCCATCTCCCGACCGGACAATCCCAGTTTCTGGTGTTAACGTAACTCTATTCTCAAACTGACTCAGAATAAGCACATTTAAAAGTTACCCCGCGCCATCGCCCGACCGGACAATCTCAATTTCTGGTGTTAGTGGAACTCTATTTTCAAACTGACTCAGAATAAGCACATTTAAAAGTTACCCCGCGCCATCGCCCGACCGAACAATCCCAATTTCAGCTGGTGTTAACGTAACTCTATTGACTCAGAATAAGCCCGTTAGAAAACATAATCTGCACTATGATGAAGTCCGGAGAGACATTTTGTGGCCGCCAAATCCTGCGCATACCTCTTATCTATTGATTCAGAATAAGCCCGTTAGAAAACATAATCTGCACTATGATGAAGTCCGGAGAGACATTTTATGGCCGCCAAATCCTGCGTATACCTCTTATCTATTGACTCAGAATAAGCCCGTTAGAAAATATAATCTGCACTATGATGAAGTCCGGAGAGACATTTTATGGCCGCCAAATCCTGCGTATACCTCTTATCTATTGACTCAGAATAAGCCCGTTAGAAAACATAATCTGCACTATGATGAAGTCCGGAGAGACATTTTATGGCCGCCAAATCCTGCGTATACCTCTTATCTATTGACTCAGAATAAGCCCGTTAGAAAACATAATCTGCACTATGATGAAGTCCGGAGAGACATTTTATGGCCGCCAAATCCTGCGTATACCTCTTATCTATTGACTCAGAATAAGCCCGTTAGAAAACATAATCTGCACTATGATGAAGTCCGGAGAGACATTTTATGGCCGCCAAATCCTGCGTATACCTCTTATCGGTTGGAAAAGATTCCGCTGGCAGTAAGATTCGAACCCGGAGAGCTAGCTTAGTTGGCCAGTGCTTAATCAACTGAGCTACCGGGGTTCCTACAGAGATTGAAAACTGCCCCACTATGGTTCTATTTTACACTAATTCGACGCATTGACTCTTTGATTTGATAGTGGACTGTATAGTTCGTCCGATTGTACGAAGAGATAATCCAAGAGCATCAGCAAGTGGATTATCGGATAAACCCAACTGGATTATCAGATAAACCTTGCTCTGTTTTACGGCCTTGCACTTTACGAAGTTTTTTTATACCCCGCCACAAATTAGTGGCGGGGTATTATGTTTTCACGTTGGCTGTCCGTGTGTCTGTCTGTCCGTACATCCGTCGTACATACGCCCGTCTGTCCGTCCGCACTTCGGTTCCGTTCGATAACTTAGGTAATTATCTATGGAGTTCCTTCAAGTTTTGCATATGCATTTGTACCAAGACTATCTCGCTTGGGATTGTAAATGGGCAAATTTTGTTAATTTCTGACAGAGTTATGGCACTTGTCAATGTAAAAAAAATGGTTTCTGGCCTCTAGTTTCTTTACTACGTGGAGTATCATGATGAAACTTTACAAACATGATAGAAGTAACAAAATCTTTGTATGAGCACAGCAGTTTTATCATATGGGGTTATCTGCCCCTGCCCTGGGGCTATATACGTGTATAAAATCATGAAAAATTCCATATAAGATCCGTCAGAGTTTGAAGCATTTTTTCTGAAACTTACAGCAAATGATCAGAGTGATGATAGCCACCAGTGATGCTCAAATGTACCCCATGCGAGTTATCTCTCCCTGCCTCCAGCTATATACATGCATAAAATGATGATAAAATCTACATAAATTCATGTGAAACAGATTTTCAGAAATTTACATCTGATGATAGAAGTAATAAAAGCTTCTTGTGGTGATTAAAATTTGACCCTTAAGGGTTTATCTGCCCCTGCCGCATGGACACATGTTTAAAATTGTATTTGATTAGAGTGGTAAGTGATTTATCCGAAGCTTATTGTAGGTTATCATGAATGAAGTGTCCTGTCATGACAAAGACTTTTATCCGTGTTCAATGGGGTTAGGCTGCCCCTGCCCTGGGGTTATACAGAGAAACAATAAATCTGAAAAAATCGGTGTGTGAAAAAGGTTAAAGTTTCAGTTTTTGGACTCATGGGGAAGCATGAAGACATAATGTTAACTTTGAAAAAGATGTATCATTTTAATCCTCAGAATAAAGACTGTCAGAAATAAGGTTATAAAAAAATCAGTATAGCTCGAAATTTTCAGAAATACGCACTGAAAATGGAAAATTTCGCAATTCTTTTGAATATTCCAGTGAATGTATATGTCAAGATAGGCATGTAATTAAAAAGGCAAGGGAAGCAAGAAAACTTTAACTTTTTCGAAAAATGAAAACACCTTCGTGTAGATAATATACCATGCTTTCAGAATATAGGTTATAAAATATTCAAATAATTTGAAAAAGGTAAGAAAAACATAAAATTATTGATATTCCGTATTCAATTCTATGTAAATTTGATACCCAATATTAGACAGACAAGGCTGTCTAACAGGGGCGATAACAAAATCGATAATCCAATGCGTCGGTAAAGAATGTTCAGTATGGCTTAATCGTGTTAATCTAGCGTCACTTTGTTTATTTAAGTAAATATTGACCTCATCCGTAGAAAAAAGTACCTTTGGCATAAACAAACTGTGCCAGGCTGCACATGCACAATATCAGAGTTCGCAAAGAAAACAGCTAGGCTGTGCACTGTTTTGAAAAAGAACTGCCCATGTCTGATCAGCCTGCGCATTTCATGTAGAGGCTAGTGTTTAGCTAGCGAAATTCGCGTATATCCTTCATATACTCATCCCATGACGCGGGTCAGTTGTATAACAGCAACATGCGCGTGGAAAAAGACATTCGAATATACAGTCCGAACATCACAGAACAGTCTGCGCGTACGTACAGTCTGGTAATATTAGGGTTTGCATGGGTGCTGGATGAACTGAGCATGCATTGTTCATATAATTATTATGCGTTTGTGAATCCCGCGTCTCATTTGCTAAATAACTGTTAGCTGTATCCAAGACAGAGGAGATCCTGATCAGACCGCTCCCTTCAACACTAGCTCTTAGGGCTTAACCATAAGCTTTGGATACTGATGTACGGGTTATGCTCTGAAATACACAGTTTCTGGTGCATGTGGACCAGTAAGCACAGTTTCCATAAAAGCTTTACACCACGCAAATCCTTGAAATAACGTATCAACGTCGGTTTAACATTATTTTGTCAAACAAATGTTGATACGCATTGATACCCAACGTTATGTGCCTCTTAGCGGGGCAGATTGGACGCGGCGGAAGGGGCTGAGGGACAAAAGGCGTTAAAATATGTACTTGAATAGTGCATGCCCCAGAGATGAGGATGATTAGACTCATCTAAACAGTTGTTCATATTTGTTAACTTAAATATCCAGTGTGATTCTTCTTCTCGTTAACGTGAAAAGTGGATCCATTCTTGTATAAGGGTCGGATGCGAGTCTTCGCTGTTCGCACAAGATGTACTTACTAATATGCTTATAAGATGGGGGTTTCCCTCCAACGGAAAGAATCTTTGGGATTGTTAGGGAAACTCTCGCCTTACGGCGCAATGGGTTGTTCTATATGTGCAAGACGTGGGGAAGGGGAGGGGAAGCATGCGGCTTTTTGCAGAATCGCTGATTGCACATGATGTACCTATTTATTCGGTTATAAGATTGGGGATCTCACAAGGTCATTGGGATTGTAAGGAAAACATCCGTCTTACCGAACAATGGGTTTTCTGTTTAAAATGGCATGCGTCTTATAGCCGAACGCTGTTTGAACAGGTTGCAGCCACTTATTCAGTTATAAGACGGGGGTTTCCTCCCAACAACATATCTAGTTCCGTCTTTAAGATATTGTTAGTTATTCTGTGTTTACGGACGGAGGAGTACATGCGTCTCATAGCCAAATCGCTGTTCACACGACATACTTCTATATTCAGTTATAAGACGAGGGAAATCTAGGTCTAGATCGTGAAAAGATCTAGATCTTTGGGTTTGTATTGGGAAACGCCGTCTAACAGCACAATTACACAATAGTGATTAGGTAATTATCGGGTTTTCTGTGTGCGTATTGGTAGGGGAGTGGGGAGAAGACTGGGGACAGGGCATGCGTCTTATAGCAGAATTGCTGTTTGCACATGGTGCTCCTACTCATTCGGTTATGAAACAGGGGTAGCCGCTTTACAACACAATAACGCAATAGTGATTAATATATTGTGGGTTATTCTGTGTGTGGGGTGGAGACATGCTTCTTATAGCCGAATTAAAGGGTAATCGGCGTACCATATCTAAGAGCTATTCTAACACAGTGCGCCTATAGAAGCAATGGAAAGTTTCCGTGTTTTATTCTGCAACAAACTGTCGGGCAGTTGTAAGTAGATATATCACTCGCGCTCCGCGCTCGTGATTTGATCTACTTTACAACTGACATCCAAAAAGTGAAACATTACTCAGCAGTTCACTGCTAGAGCTAATCTATTTCTTAAATAAGACTCTTGTCTGGCAAACCAAAAATAGTTATGTCCGAACTTGCATGCCTGACGAAATTACTGCATTTTAGTGGTAAACAAAATGTTGCCAAGGTACAATTCTGCGGTAAAATTTTGCAGTTTTTTTTTAAGATATTGCAAGAGTAATGATTATCTATATGGGCTATTCATCTTATATAGTAGTTATGCTTTTATTTGTTAATTTGAAGGAGGACACATAGTGCGAACTTTGCTTTCAACAAGATATTTATGCCTTCACTTACAAGAACAACCATGTTGAACATTCTAGGGGGTATTGGACGAGTGATGGTTCCTGCTCACCTGTGCAGTATTGTTAATTGGATAATTTCCCTTAGGAACGGTCTACACTATAATCGACTCGCTTTTTTGTGACAACACATAAGCCTAGCATCCCCCGAAGGGGAATCCGGCGAGAAGTGAACATCCAGATCAGACGCTTCAAACCCGAGGTCTGATCAGGATCTGCACTGTTTGCCTTAAATGTTGGAATTTTTGTAAGAATAATCTAAAATCAGTAATAATAAACTATGTATTTTTTCTTATTTTTAATTTTATTCTATTCTATTTCATTTGTTTATTTATTCATTTACTTATTTTTTTTTTTTTATTATTATTATTTTTTTTTTTTTTTTTTTTTTTTCATTTTCCTTTTCTTTGCGAACCTTTGAATTGGTGAATTTGTTTCGCTAGTTCCTATTTAAATTACGCATCCAAAGGAATTCTGACAGGATCGGTGGCAATGCATTTCTTAAACGAAGCGACTGAGTTTTCAGCGCCGCAAAAGGCAAAACTCTTAAAGTTTCAGTTTTTGGACTCATGGGGAAGCATGAAGACATAATGTTAACTTTGAAAAAGATGTATCATTTTAATCCTCAGAATAAAGACTGTCAGAAATAAGGTTATAAAAAAATCAGTATAGCTCGAAATTTTCAGAAATACGCACTGAAAATGGAAAATTTCGCAATTCTTTTGAATATTCCAGTGAATGTATATGTCAAGATAGGCATGTAATTAAAAAGGCAAGGGAAGCAAGAAAACTTTAACTTTTTCGAAAAATGAAAACACCTTCGTGTAGATAATATACCATGCTTTCAGAATATAGGTTATAAAATATTCAAATAATTTGAAAAAGGTAAGAAAAACATAAAATTATTGATATTCCGTATTCAATTCTATGTAAATTTGATACCCAATATTAGACAGACAAGGCTGTCTAACAGGGGCGATAACAAAATCGATAATCCAATGCGTCGGTAAAGAATGTTCAGTATGGCTTAATCGTGTTAATCTAGCGTCACTTTGTTTATTTAAGTAAATATTGACCTCATCCGTAGAAAAAAGTACCTTTGGCATAAACAAACTGTGCCAGGCTGCACATGCACAATATCAGAGTTCGCAAAGAAAACAGCTAGGCTGTGCACTGTTTTGAAAAAGAACTGCCCATGTCTGATCAGCCTGCGCATTTCATGTAGAGGCTAGTGTTTAGCTAGCGAAATTCGCGTATATCCTTCATATACTCATCCCATGACGCGGGTCAGTTGTATAACAGCAACATGCGCGTGGAAAAAGACATTCGAATATACAGTCCGAACATCACAGAACAGTCTGCGCGTACGTACAGTCTGGTAATATTAGGGTTTGCATGGGTGCTGGATGAACTGAGCATGCATTGTTCATATAATTATTATGCGTTTGTGAATCCCGCGTCTCATTTGCTAAATAACTGTTAGCTGTATCCAAGACAGAGGAGATCCTGATCAGACCGCTCCCTTCAACACTAGCTCTTAGGGCTTAACCATAAGCTTTGGATACTGATGTACGGGTTATGCTCTGAAATACACAGTTTCTGGTGCATGTGGACCAGTAAGCACAGTTTCCATAAAAGCTTTACACCACGCAAATCCTTGAAATAACGTATCAACGTCGGTTTAACATTATTTTGTCAAACAAATGTTGATACGCATTGATACCCAACGTTATGTGCCTCTTAGCGGGGCAGATTGGACGCGGCGGAAGGGGCTGAGGGACAAAAGGCGTTAAAATATGTACTTGAATAGTGCATGCCCCAGAGATGAGGATGATTAGACTCATCTAAACAGTTGTTCATATTTGTTAACTTAAATATCCAGTGTGATTCTTCTTCTCGTTAACGTGAAAAGTGGATCCATTCTTGTATAAGGGTCGGATGCGAGTCTTCGCTGTTCGCACAAGATGTACTTACTAATATGCTTATAAGATGGGGGTTTCCCTCCAACGGAAAGAATCTTTGGGATTGTTAGGGAAACTCTCGCCTTACGGCGCAATGGGTTGTTCTATATGTGCAAGACGTGGGGAAGGGGAGGGGAAGCATGCGGCTTTTTGCAGAATCGCTGATTGCACATGATGTACCTATTTATTCGGTTATAAGATTGGGGATCTCACAAGGTCATTGGGATTGTAAGGAAAACATCCGTCTTACCGAACAATGGGTTTTCTGTTTAAAATGGCATGCGTCTTATAGCCGAACGCTGTTTGAACAGGTTGCAGCCACTTATTCAGTTATAAGACGGGGGTTTCCTCCCAACAACATATCTAGTTCCGTCTTTAAGATATTGTTAGTTATTCTGTGTTTACGGACGGAGGAGTACATGCGTCTCATAGCCAAATCGCTGTTCACACGACATACTTCTATATTCAGTTATAAGACGAGGGAAATCTAGGTCTAGATCGTGAAAAGATCTAGATCTTTGGGTTTGTATTGGGAAACGCCGTCTAACAGCACAATTACACAATAGTGATTAGGTAATTATCGGGTTTTCTGTGTGCGTATTGGTAGGGGAGTGGGGAGAAGACTGGGGACAGGGCATGCGTCTTATAGCAGAATTGCTGTTTGCACATGGTGCTCCTACTCATTCGGTTATGAAACAGGGGTAGCCGCTTTACAACACAATAACGCAATAGTGATTAATATATTGTGGGTTATTCTGTGTGTGGGGTGGAGACATGCTTCTTATAGCCGAATTAAAGGGTAATCGGCGTACCATATCTAAGAGCTATTCTAACACAGTGCGCCTATAGAAGCAATGGAAAGTTTCCGTGTTTTATTCTGCAACAAACTGTCGGGCAGTTGTAAGTAGATATATCACTCGCGCTCCGCGCTCGTGATTTGATCTACTTTACAACTGACATCCAAAAAGTGAAACATTACTCAGCAGTTCACTGCTAGAGCTAATCTATTTCTTAAATAAGACTCTTGTCTGGCAAACCAAAAATAGTTATGTCCGAACTTGCATGCCTGACGAAATTACTGCATTTTAGTGGTAAACAAAATGTTGCCAAGGTACAATTCTGCGGTAAAATTTTGCAGTTTTTTTTTAAGATATTGCAAGAGTAATGATTATCTATATGGGCTATTCATCTTATATAGTAGTTATGCTTTTATTTGTTAATTTGAAGGAGGACACATAGTGCGAACTTTGCTTTCAACAAGATATTTATGCCTTCACTTACAAGAACAACCATGTTGAACATTCTAGGGGGTATTGGACGAGTGATGGTTCCTGCTCACCTGTGCAGTATTGTTAATTGGATAATTTCCCTTAGGAACGGTCTACACTATAATCGACTCGCTTTTTTGTGACAACACATAAGCCTAGCATCCCCCGAAGGGGAATCCGGCGAGAAGTGAACATCCAGATCAGACGCTTCAAACCCGAGGTCTGATCAGGATCTGCACTGTTTGCCTTAAATGTTGGAATTTTTGTAAGAATAATCTAAAATCAGTAATAATAAACTATGTATTTTTTCTTATTTTTAATTTTATTCTATTCTATTTCATTTGTTTATTTATTCATTTACTTATTTTTTTTTTTTTATTATTATTATTTTTTTTTTTTTTTTTTTTTTTTCATTTTCCTTTTCTTTGCGAACCTTTGAATTGGTGAATTTGTTTCGCTAGTTCCTATTTAAATTACGCATCCAAAGGAATTCTGACAGGATCGGTGGCAATGCATTTCTTAAACGAAGCGACTGAGTTTTCAGCGCCGCAAAAGGCAAAACTCTTAAAGTTTCAGTTTTTGGACTCATGGGGAAGCATGAAGACATAATGTTAACTTTGAAAAAGATGTATCATTTTAATCCTCAGAATAAAGACTGTCAGAAATAAGGTTATAAAAAAATCAGTATAGCTCGAAATTTTCAGAAATACGCACTGAAAATGGAAAATTTCGCAATTCTTTTGAATATTCCAGTGAATGTATATGTCAAGATAGGCATGTAATTAAAAAGGCAAGGGAAGCAAGAAAACTTTAACTTTTTCGAAAAATGAAAACACCTTCGTGTAGATAATATACCATGCTTTCAGAATATAGGTTATAAAATATTCAAATAATTTGAAAAAGGTAAGAAAAACATAAAATTATTGATATTCCGTATTCAATTCTATGTAAATTTGATACCCAATATTAGACAGACAAGGCTGTCTAACAGGGGCGATAACAAAATCGATAATCCAATGCGTCGGTAAAGAATGTTCAGTATGGCTTAATCGTGTTAATCTAGCGTCACTTTGTTTATTTAAGTAAATATTGACCTCATCCGTAGAAAAAAGTACCTTTGGCATAAACAAACTGTGCCAGGCTGCACATGCACAATATCAGAGTTCGCAAAGAAAACAGCTAGGCTGTGCACTGTTTTGAAAAAGAACTGCCCATGTCTGATCAGCCTGCGCATTTCATGTAGAGGCTAGTGTTTAGCTAGCGAAATTCGCGTATATCCTTCATATACTCATCCCATGACGCGGGTCAGTTGTATAACAGCAACATGCGCGTGGAAAAAGACATTCGAATATACAGTCCGAACATCACAGAACAGTCTGCGCGTACGTACAGTCTGGTAATATTAGGGTTTGCATGGGTGCTGGATGAACTGAGCATGCATTGTTCATATAATTATTATGCGTTTGTGAATCCCGCGTCTCATTTGCTAAATAACTGTTAGCTGTATCCAAGACAGAGGAGATCCTGATCAGACCGCTCCCTTCAACACTAGCTCTTAGGGCTTAACCATAAGCTTTGGATACTGATGTACGGGTTATGCTCTGAAATACACAGTTTCTGGTGCATGTGGACCAGTAAGCACAGTTTCCATAAAAGCTTTACACCACGCAAATCCTTGAAATAACGTATCAACGTCGGTTTAACATTATTTTGTCAAACAAATGTTGATACGCATTGATACCCAACGTTATGTGCCTCTTAGCGGGGCAGATTGGACGCGGCGGAAGGGGCTGAGGGACAAAAGGCGTTAAAATATGTACTTGAATAGTGCATGCCCCAGAGATGAGGATGATTAGACTCATCTAAACAGTTGTTCATATTTGTTAACTTAAATATCCAGTGTGATTCTTCTTCTCGTTAACGTGAAAAGTGGATCCATTCTTGTATAAGGGTCGGATGCGAGTCTTCGCTGTTCGCACAAGATGTACTTACTAATATGCTTATAAGATGGGGGTTTCCCTCCAACGGAAAGAATCTTTGGGATTGTTAGGGAAACTCTCGCCTTACGGCGCAATGGGTTGTTCTATATGTGCAAGACGTGGGGAAGGGGAGGGGAAGCATGCGGCTTTTTGCAGAATCGCTGATTGCACATGATGTACCTATTTATTCGGTTATAAGATTGGGGATCTCACAAGGTCATTGGGATTGTAAGGAAAACATCCGTCTTACCGAACAATGGGTTTTCTGTTTAAAATGGCATGCGTCTTATAGCCGAACGCTGTTTGAACAGGTTGCAGCCACTTATTCAGTTATAAGACGGGGGTTTCCTCCCAACAACATATCTAGTTCCGTCTTTAAGATATTGTTAGTTATTCTGTGTTTACGGACGGAGGAGTACATGCGTCTCATAGCCAAATCGCTGTTCACACGACATACTTCTATATTCAGTTATAAGACGAGGGAAATCTAGGTCTAGATCGTGAAAAGATCTAGATCTTTGGGTTTGTATTGGGAAACGCCGTCTAACAGCACAATTACACAATAGTGATTAGGTAATTATCGGGTTTTCTGTGTGCGTATTGGTAGGGGAGTGGGGAGAAGACTGGGGACAGGGCATGCGTCTTATAGCAGAATTGCTGTTTGCACATGGTGCTCCTACTCATTCGGTTATGAAACAGGGGTAGCCGCTTTACAACACAATAACGCAATAGTGATTAATATATTGTGGGTTATTCTGTGTGTGGGGTGGAGACATGCTTCTTATAGCCGAATTAAAGGGTAATCGGCGTACCATATCTAAGAGCTATTCTAACACAGTGCGCCTATAGAAGCAATGGAAAGTTTCCGTGTTTTATTCTGCAACAAACTGTCGGGCAGTTGTAAGTAGATATATCACTCGCGCTCCGCGCTCGTGATTTGATCTACTTTACAACTGACATCCAAAAAGTGAAACATTACTCAGCAGTTCACTGCTAGAGCTAATCTATTTCTTAAATAAGACTCTTGTCTGGCAAACCAAAAATAGTTATGTCCGAACTTGCATGCCTGACGAAATTACTGCATTTTAGTGGTAAACAAAATGTTGCCAAGGTACAATTCTGCGGTAAAATTTTGCAGTTTTTTTTTAAGATATTGCAAGAGTAATGATTATCTATATGGGCTATTCATCTTATATAGTAGTTATGCTTTTATTTGTTAATTTGAAGGAGGACACATAGTGCGAACTTTGCTTTCAACAAGATATTTATGCCTTCACTTACAAGAACAACCATGTTGAACATTCTAGGGGGTATTGGACGAGTGATGGTTCCTGCTCACCTGTGCAGTATTGTTAATTGGATAATTTCCCTTAGGAACGGTCTACACTATAATCGACTCGCTTTTTTGTGACAACACATAAGCCTAGCATCCCCCGAAGGGGAATCCGGCGAGAAGTGAACATCCAGATCAGACGCTTCAAACCCGAGGTCTGATCAGGATCTGCACTGTTTGCCTTAAATGTTGGAATTTTTGTAAGAATAATCTAAAATCAGTAATAATAAACTATGTATTTTTTCTTATTTTTAATTTTATTCTATTCTATTTCATTTGTTTATTTATTCATTTACTTATTTTTTTTTTTTTATTATTATTATTTTTTTTTTTTTTTTTTTTTTTTCATTTTCCTTTTCTTTGCGAACCTTTGAATTGGTGAATTTGTTTCGCTAGTTCCTATTTAAATTACGCATCCAAAGGAATTCTGACAGGATCGGTGGCAATGCATTTCTTAAACGAAGCGACTGAGTTTTCAGCGCCGCAAAAGGCAAAACTCTTAAAGTTTCAGTTTTTGGACTCATGGGGAAGCATGAAGACATAATGTTAACTTTGAAAAAGATGTATCATTTTAATCCTCAGAATAAAGACTGTCAGAAATAAGGTTATAAAAAAATCAGTATAGCTCGAAATTTTCAGAAATACGCACTGAAAATGGAAAATTTCGCAATTCTTTTGAATATTCCAGTGAATGTATATGTCAAGATAGGCATGTAATTAAAAAGGCAAGGGAAGCAAGAAAACTTTAACTTTTTCGAAAAATGAAAACACCTTCGTGTAGATAATATACCATGCTTTCAGAATATAGGTTATAAAATATTCAAATAATTTGAAAAAGGTAAGAAAAACATAAAATTATTGATATTCCGTATTCAATTCTATGTAAATTTGATACCCAATATTAGACAGACAAGGCTGTCTAACAGGGGCGATAACAAAATCGATAATCCAATGCGTCGGTAAAGAATGTTCAGTATGGCTTAATCGTGTTAATCTAGCGTCACTTTGTTTATTTAAGTAAATATTGACCTCATCCGTAGAAAAAAGTACCTTTGGCATAAACAAACTGTGCCAGGCTGCACATGCACAATATCAGAGTTCGCAAAGAAAACAGCTAGGCTGTGCACTGTTTTGAAAAAGAACTGCCCATGTCTGATCAGCCTGCGCATTTCATGTAGAGGCTAGTGTTTAGCTAGCGAAATTCGCGTATATCCTTCATATACTCATCCCATGACGCGGGTCAGTTGTATAACAGCAACATGCGCGTGGAAAAAGACATTCGAATATACAGTCCGAACATCACAGAACAGTCTGCGCGTACGTACAGTCTGGTAATATTAGGGTTTGCATGGGTGCTGGATGAACTGAGCATGCATTGTTCATATAATTATTATGCGTTTGTGAATCCCGCGTCTCATTTGCTAAATAACTGTTAGCTGTATCCAAGACAGAGGAGATCCTGATCAGACCGCTCCCTTCAACACTAGCTCTTAGGGCTTAACCATAAGCTTTGGATACTGATGTACGGGTTATGCTCTGAAATACACAGTTTCTGGTGCATGTGGACCAGTAAGCACAGTTTCCATAAAAGCTTTACACCACGCAAATCCTTGAAATAACGTATCAACGTCGGTTTAACATTATTTTGTCAAACAAATGTTGATACGCATTGATACCCAACGTTATGTGCCTCTTAGCGGGGCAGATTGGACGCGGCGGAAGGGGCTGAGGGACAAAAGGCGTTAAAATATGTACTTGAATAGTGCATGCCCCAGAGATGAGGATGATTAGACTCATCTAAACAGTTGTTCATATTTGTTAACTTAAATATCCAGTGTGATTCTTCTTCTCGTTAACGTGAAAAGTGGATCCATTCTTGTATAAGGGTCGGATGCGAGTCTTCGCTGTTCGCACAAGATGTACTTACTAATATGCTTATAAGATGGGGGTTTCCCTCCAACGGAAAGAATCTTTGGGATTGTTAGGGAAACTCTCGCCTTACGGCGCAATGGGTTGTTCTATATGTGCAAGACGTGGGGAAGGGGAGGGGAAGCATGCGGCTTTTTGCAGAATCGCTGATTGCACATGATGTACCTATTTATTCGGTTATAAGATTGGGGATCTCACAAGGTCATTGGGATTGTAAGGAAAACATCCGTCTTACCGAACAATGGGTTTTCTGTTTAAAATGGCATGCGTCTTATAGCCGAACGCTGTTTGAACAGGTTGCAGCCACTTATTCAGTTATAAGACGGGGGTTTCCTCCCAACAACATATCTAGTTCCGTCTTTAAGATATTGTTAGTTATTCTGTGTTTACGGACGGAGGAGTACATGCGTCTCATAGCCAAATCGCTGTTCACACGACATACTTCTATATTCAGTTATAAGACGAGGGAAATCTAGGTCTAGATCGTGAAAAGATCTAGATCTTTGGGTTTGTATTGGGAAACGCCGTCTAACAGCACAATTACACAATAGTGATTAGGTAATTATCGGGTTTTCTGTGTGCGTATTGGTAGGGGAGTGGGGAGAAGACTGGGGACAGGGCATGCGTCTTATAGCAGAATTGCTGTTTGCACATGGTGCTCCTACTCATTCGGTTATGAAACAGGGGTAGCCGCTTTACAACACAATAACGCAATAGTGATTAATATATTGTGGGTTATTCTGTGTGTGGGGTGGAGACATGCTTCTTATAGCCGAATTAAAGGGTAATCGGCGTACCATATCTAAGAGCTATTCTAACACAGTGCGCCTATAGAAGCAATGGAAAGTTTCCGTGTTTTATTCTGCAACAAACTGTCGGGCAGTTGTAAGTAGATATATCACTCGCGCTCCGCGCTCGTGATTTGATCTACTTTACAACTGACATCCAAAAAGTGAAACATTACTCAGCAGTTCACTGCTAGAGCTAATCTATTTCTTAAATAAGACTCTTGTCTGGCAAACCAAAAATAGTTATGTCCGAACTTGCATGCCTGACGAAATTACTGCATTTTAGTGGTAAACAAAATGTTGCCAAGGTACAATTCTGCGGTAAAATTTTGCAGTTTTTTTTTAAGATATTGCAAGAGTAATGATTATCTATATGGGCTATTCATCTTATATAGTAGTTATGCTTTTATTTGTTAATTTGAAGGAGGACACATAGTGCGAACTTTGCTTTCAACAAGATATTTATGCCTTCACTTACAAGAACAACCATGTTGAACATTCTAGGGGGTATTGGACGAGTGATGGTTCCTGCTCACCTGTGCAGTATTGTTAATTGGATAATTTCCCTTAGGAACGGTCTACACTATAATCGACTCGCTTTTTTGTGACAACACATAAGCCTAGCATCCCCCGAAGGGGAATCCGGCGAGAAGTGAACATCCAGATCAGACGCTTCAAACCCGAGGTCTGATCAGGATCTGCACTGTTTGCCTTAAATGTTGGAATTTTTGTAAGAATAATCTAAAATCAGTAATAATAAACTATGTATTTTTTCTTATTTTTAATTTTATTCTATTCTATTTCATTTGTTTATTTATTCATTTACTTATTTTTTTTTTTTTATTATTATTATTTTTTTTTTTTTTTTTTTTTTTTTCATTTTCCTTTTCTTTGCGAACCTTTGAATTGGTGAATTTGTTTCGCTAGTTCCTATTTAAATTACGCATCCAAAGGAATTCTGACAGGATCGGTGGCAATGCATTTCTTAAACGAAGCGACTGAGTTTTCAGCGCCGCAAAAGGCAAAACTCTTAAAGTTTCAGTTTTTGGACTCATGGGGAAGCATGAAGACATAATGTTAACTTTGAAAAAGATGTATCATTTTAATCCTCAGAATAAAGACTGTCAGAAATAAGGTTATAAAAAAATGAGTATAGCTCGAAATTTTCAGAAATACGCACTGAAAATGGAAAATTTCGCAATTCTTTTGAATATTCCAGTGAATGTATATGTCAAGATAGGCATGTAATTAAAAAGGCAAGGGAAGCAAGAAAACTTTAACTTTTTCGAAAAATGAAAACACCTTCGTGTAGATAATATACCATGCTTTCAGAATATAGGTTATAAAATATTCAAATAATTTGAAAAAGGTAAGAAAAACATAAAATTATTGATATTCCGTATTCAATTCTATGTAAATTTGATACCCAATATTAGACAGACAAGGCTGTCTAACAGGGGCGATAACAAAATCGATAATCCAATGCGTCGGTAAAGAATGTTCAGTATGGCTTAATCGTGTTAATCTAGCGTCACTTTGTTTATTTAAGTAAATATTGACCTCATCCGTAGAAAAAAGTACCTTTGGCATAAACAAACTGTGCCAGGCTGCACATGCACAATATCAGAGTTCGCAAAGAAAACAGCTAGGCTGTGCACTGTTTTGAAAAAGAACTGCCCATGTCTGATCAGCCTGCGCATTTCATGTAGAGGCTAGTGTTTAGCTAGCGAAATTCGCGTATATCCTTCATATACTCATCCCATGACGCGGGTCAGTTGTATAACAGCAACATGCGCGTGGAAAAAGACATTCGAATATACAGTCCGAACATCACAGAACAGTCTGCGCGTACGTACAGTCTGGTAATATTAGGGTTTGCATGGGTGCTGGATGAACTGAGCATGCATTGTTCATATAATTATTATGCGTTTGTGAATCCCGCGTCTCATTTGCTAAATAACTGTTAGCTGTATCCAAGACAGAGGAGATCCTGATCAGACCGCTCCCTTCAACACTAGCTCTTAGGGCTTAACCATAAGCTTTGGATACTGATGTACGGGTTATGCTCTGAAATACACAGTTTCTGGTGCATGTGGACCAGTAAGCACAGTTTCCATAAAAGCTTTACACCACGCAAATCCTTGAAATAACGTATCAACGTCGGTTTAACATTATTTTGTCAAACAAATGTTGATACGCATTGATACCCAACGTTATGTGCCTCTTAGCGGGGCAGATTGGACGCGGCGGAAGGGGCTGAGGGACAAAAGGCGTTAAAATATGTACTTGAATAGTGCATGCCCCAGAGATGAGGATGATTAGACTCATCTAAACAGTTGTTCATATTTGTTAACTTAAATATCCAGTGTGATTCTTCTTCTCGTTAACGTGAAAAGTGGATCCATTCTTGTATAAGGGTCGGATGCGAGTCTTCGCTGTTCGCACAAGATGTACTTACTAATATGCTTATAAGATGGGGGTTTCCCTCCAACGGAAAGAATCTTTGGGATTGTTAGGGAAACTCTCGCCTTACGGCGCAATGGGTTGTTCTATATGTGCAAGACGTGGGGAAGGGGAGGGGAAGCATGCGGCTTTTTGCAGAATCGCTGATTGCACATGATGTACCTATTTATTCGGTTATAAGATTGGGGATCTCACAAGGTCATTGGGATTGTAAGGAAAACATCCGTCTTACCGAACAATGGGTTTTCTGTTTAAAATGGCATGCGTCTTATAGCCGAACGCTGTTTGAACAGGTTGCAGCCACTTATTCAGTTATAAGACGGGGGTTTCCTCCCAACAACATATCTAGTTCCGTCTTTAAGATATTGTTAGTTATTCTGTGTTTACGGACGGAGGAGTACATGCGTCTCATAGCCAAATCGCTGTTCACACGACATACTTCTATATTCAGTTATAAGACGAGGGAAATCTAGGTCTAGATCGTGAAAAGATCTAGATCTTTGGGTTTGTATTGGGAAACGCCGTCTAACAGCACAATTACACAATAGTGATTAGGTAATTATCGGGTTTTCTGTGTGCGTATTGGTAGGGGAGTGGGGAGAAGACTGGGGACAGGGCATGCGTCTTATAGCAGAATTGCTGTTTGCACATGGTGCTCCTACTCATTCGGTTATGAAACAGGGGTAGCCGCTTTACAACACAATAACGCAATAGTGATTAATATATTGTGGGTTATTCTGTGTGTGGGGTGGAGACATGCTTCTTATAGCCGAATTAAAGGGTAATCGGCGTACCATATCTAAGAGCTATTCTAACACAGTGCGCCTATAGAAGCAATGGAAAGTTTCCGTGTTTTATTCTGCAACAAACTGTCGGGCAGTTGTAAGTAGATATATCACTCGCGCTCCGCGCTCGTGATTTGATCTACTTTACAACTGACATCCAAAAAGTGAAACATTACTCAGCAGTTCACTGCTAGAGCTAATCTATTTCTTAAATAAGACTCTTGTCTGGCAAACCAAAAATAGTTATGTCCGAACTTGCATGCCTGACGAAATTACTGCATTTTAGTGGTAAACAAAATGTTGCCAAGGTACAATTCTGCGGTAAAATTTTGCAGTTTTTTTTTAAGATATTGCAAGAGTAATGATTATCTATATGGGCTATTCATCTTATATAGTAGTTATGCTTTTATTTGTTAATTTGAAGGAGGACACATAGTGCGAACTTTGCTTTCAACAAGATATTTATGCCTTCACTTACAAGAACAACCATGTTGAACATTCTAGGGGGTATTGGACGAGTGATGGTTCCTGCTCACCTGTGCAGTATTGTTAATTGGATAATTTCCCTTAGGAACGGTCTACACTATAATCGACTCGCTTTTTTGTGACAACACATAAGCCTAGCATCCCCCGAAGGGGAATCCGGCGAGAAGTGAACATCCAGATCAGACGCTTCAAACCCGAGGTCTGATCAGGATCTGCACTGTTTGCCTTAAATGTTGGAATTTTTGTAAGAATAATCTAAAATCAGTAATAATAAACTATGTATTTTTTCTTATTTTTAATTTTATTCTATTCTATTTCATTTGTTTATTTATTCATTTACTTATTTTTTTTTTTTTATTATTATTATTTTTTTTTTTTTTTTTTTTTTTCATTTTCCTTTTCTTTGCGAACCTTTGAATTGGTGAATTTGTTTCGCTAGTTCCTATTTAAATTACGCATCCAAAGGAATTCTGACAGGATCGGTGGCAATGCATTTCTTAAACGAAGCGACTGAGTTTTCAGCGCCGCAAAAGGCAAAACTCTTAAAGTTTCAGTTTTTGGACTCATGGGGAAGCATGAAGACATAATGTTAACTTTGAAAAAGATGTATCATTTTAATCCTCAGAATAAAGACTGTCAGAAATAAGGTTATAAAAAAATCAGTATAGCTCGAAATTTTCAGAAATACGCACTGAAAATGGAAAATTTCGCAATTCTTTTGAATATTCCAGTGAATGTATATGTCAAGATAGGCATGTAATTAAAAAGGCAAGGGAAGCAAGAAAACTTTAACTTTTTCGAAAAATGAAAACACCTTCGTGTAGATAATATACCATGCTTTCAGAATATAGGTTATAAAATATTCAAATAATTTGAAAAAGGTAAGAAAAACATAAAATTATTGATATTCCGTATTCAATTCTATGTAAATTTGATACCCAATATTAGACAGACAAGGCTGTCTAACAGGGGCGATAACAAAATCGATAATCCAATGCGTCGGTAAAGAATGTTCAGTATGGCTTAATCGTGTTAATCTAGCGTCACTTTGTTTATTTAAGTAAATATTGACCTCATCCGTAGAAAAAAGTACCTTTGGCATAAACAAACTGTGCCAGGCTGCACATGCACAATATCAGAGTTCGCAAAGAAAACAGCTAGGCTGTGCACTGTTTTGAAAAAGAACTGCCCATGTCTGATCAGCCTGCGCATTTCATGTAGAGGCTAGTGTTTAGCTAGCGAAATTCGCGTATATCCTTCATATACTCATCCCATGACGCGGGTCAGTTGTATAACAGCAACATGCGCGTGGAAAAAGACATTCGAATATACAGTCCGAACATCACAGAACAGTCTGCGCGTACGTACAGTCTGGTAATATTAGGGTTTGCATGGGTGCTGGATGAACTGAGCATGCATTGTTCATATAATTATTATGCGTTTGTGAATCCCGCGTCTCATTTGCTAAATAACTGTTAGCTGTATCCAAGACAGAGGAGATCCTGATCAGACCGCTCCCTTCAACACTAGCTCTTAGGGCTTAACCATAAGCTTTGGATACTGATGTACGGGTTATGCTCTGAAATACACAGTTTCTGGTGCATGTGGACCAGTAAGCACAGTTTCCATAAAAGCTTTACACCACGCAAATCCTTGAAATAACGTATCAACGTCGGTTTAACATTATTTTGTCAAACAAATGTTGATACGCATTGATACCCAACGTTATGTGCCTCTTAGCGGGGCAGATTGGACGCGGCGGAAGGGGCTGAGGGACAAAAGGCGTTAAAATATGTACTTGAATAGTGCATGCCCCAGAGATGAGGATGATTAGACTCATCTAAACAGTTGTTCATATTTGTTAACTTAAATATCCAGTGTGATTCTTCTTCTCGTTAACGTGAAAAGTGGATCCATTCTTGTATAAGGGTCGGATGCGAGTCTTCGCTGTTCGCACAAGATGTACTTACTAATATGCTTATAAGATGGGGGTTTCCCTCCAACGGAAAGAATCTTTGGGATTGTTAGGGAAACTCTCGCCTTACGGCGCAATGGGTTGTTCTATATGTGCAAGACGTGGGGAAGGGGAGGGGAAGCATGCGGCTTTTTGCAGAATCGCTGATTGCACATGATGTACCTATTTATTCGGTTATAAGATTGGGGATCTCACAAGGTCATTGGGATTGTAAGGAAAACATCCGTCTTACCGAACAATGGGTTTTCTGTTTAAAATGGCATGCGTCTTATAGCCGAACGCTGTTTGAACAGGTTGCAGCCACTTATTCAGTTATAAGACGGGGGTTTCCTCCCAACAACATATCTAGTTCCGTCTTTAAGATATTGTTAGTTATTCTGTGTTTACGGACGGAGGAGTACATGCGTCTCATAGCCAAATCGCTGTTCACACGACATACTTCTATATTCAGTTATAAGACGAGGGAAATCTAGGTCTAGATCGTGAAAAGATCTAGATCTTTGGGTTTGTATTGGGAAACGCCGTCTAACAGCACAATTACACAATAGTGATTAGGTAATTATCGGGTTTTCTGTGTGCGTATTGGTAGGGGAGTGGGGAGAAGACTGGGGACAGGGCATGCGTCTTATAGCAGAATTGCTGTTTGCACATGGTGCTCCTACTCATTCGGTTATGAAACAGGGGTAGCCGCTTTACAACACAATAACGCAATAGTGATTAATATATTGTGGGTTATTCTGTGTGTGGGGTGGAGACATGCTTCTTATAGCCGAATTAAAGGGTAATCGGCGTACCATATCTAAGAGCTATTCTAACACAGTGCGCCTATAGAAGCAATGGAAAGTTTCCGTGTTTTATTCTGCAACAAACTGTCGGGCAGTTGTAAGTAGATATATCACTCGCGCTCCGCGCTCGTGATTTGATCTACTTTACAACTGACATCCAAAAAGTGAAACATTACTCAGCAGTTCACTGCTAGAGCTAATCTATTTCTTAAATAAGACTCTTGTCTGGCAAACCAAAAATAGTTATGTCCGAACTTGCATGCCTGACGAAATTACTGCATTTTAGTGGTAAACAAAATGTTGCCAAGGTACAATTCTGCGGTAAAATTTTGCAGTTTTTTTTTAAGATATTGCAAGAGTAATGATTATCTATATGGGCTATTCATCTTATATAGTAGTTATGCTTTTATTTGTTAATTTGAAGGAGGACACATAGTGCGAACTTTGCTTTCAACAAGATATTTATGCCTTCACTTACAAGAACAACCATGTTGAACATTCTAGGGGGTATTGGACGAGTGATGGTTCCTGCTCACCTGTGCAGTATTGTTAATTGGATAATTTCCCTTAGGAACGGTCTACACTATAATCGACTCGCTTTTTTGTGACAACACATAAGCCTAGCATCCCCCGAAGGGGAATCCGGCGAGAAGTGAACATCCAGATCAGACGCTTCAAACCCGAGGTCTGATCAGGATCTGCACTGTTTGCCTTAAATGTTGGAATTTTTGTAAGAATAATCTAAAATCAGTAATAATAAACTATGTATTTTTTCTTATTTTTAATTTTATTCTATTCTATTTCATTTGTTTATTTATTCATTTACTTATTTTTTTTTTTTTATTATTATTATTTTTTTTTTTTTTTTTTTTTTCATTTTCCTTTTCTTTGCGAACCTTTGAATTGGTGAATTTGTTTCGCTAGTTCCTATTTAAATTACGCATCCAAAGGAATTCTGACAGGATCGGTGGCAATGCATTTCTTAAACGAAGCGACTGAGTTTTCAGCGCCGCAAAAGGCAAAACTCTTAAAGTTTCAGTTTTTGGACTCATGGGGAAGCATGAAGACATAATGTTAACTTTGAAAAAGATGTATCATTTTAATCCTCAGAATAAAGACTGTCAGAAATAAGGTTATAAAAAAATCAGTATAGCTCGAAATTTTCAGAAATACGCACTGAAAATGGAAAATTTCGCAATTCTTTTGAATATTCCAGTGAATGTATATGTCAAGATAGGCATGTAATTAAAAAGGCAAGGGAAGCAAGAAAACTTTAACTTTTTCGAAAAATGAAAACACCTTCGTGTAGATAATATACCATGCTTTCAGAATATAGGTTATAAAATATTCAAATAATTTGAAAAAGGTAAGAAAAACATAAAATTATTGATATTCCGTATTCAATTCTATGTAAATTTGATACCCAATATTAGACAGACAAGGCTGTCTAACAGGGGCGATAACAAAATCGATAATCCAATGCGTCGGTAAAGAATGTTCAGTATGGCTTAATCGTGTTAATCTAGCGTCACTTTGTTTATTTAAGTAAATATTGACCTCATCCGTAGAAAAAAGTACCTTTGGCATAAACAAACTGTGCCAGGCTGCACATGCACAATATCAGAGTTCGCAAAGAAAACAGCTAGGCTGTGCACTGTTTTGAAAAAGAACTGCCCATGTCTGATCAGCCTGCGCATTTCATGTAGAGGCTAGTGTTTAGCTAGCGAAATTCGCGTATATCCTTCATATACTCATCCCATGACGCGGGTCAGTTGTATAACAGCAACATGCGCGTGGAAAAAGACATTCGAATATACAGTCCGAACATCACAGAACAGTCTGCGCGTACGTACAGTCTGGTAATATTAGGGTTTGCATGGGTGCTGGATGAACTGAGCATGCATTGTTCATATAATTATTATGCGTTTGTGAATCCCGCGTCTCATTTGCTAAATAACTGTTAGCTGTATCCAAGACAGAGGAGATCCTGATCAGACCGCTCCCTTCAACACTAGCTCTTAGGGCTTAACCATAAGCTTTGGATACTGATGTACGGGTTATGCTCTGAAATACACAGTTTCTGGTGCATGTGGACCAGTAAGCACAGTTTCCATAAAAGCTTTACACCACGCAAATCCTTGAAATAACGTATCAACGTCGGTTTAACATTATTTTGTCAAACAAATGTTGATACGCATTGATACCCAACGTTATGTGCCTCTTAGCGGGGCAGATTGGACGCGGCGGAAGGGGCTGAGGGACAAAAGGCGTTAAAATATGTACTTGAATAGTGCATGCCCCAGAGATGAGGATGATTAGACTCATCTAAACAGTTGTTCATATTTGTTAACTTAAATATCCAGTGTGATTCTTCTTCTCGTTAACGTGAAAAGTGGATCCATTCTTGTATAAGGGTCGGATGCGAGTCTTCGCTGTTCGCACAAGATGTACTTACTAATATGCTTATAAGATGGGGGTTTCCCTCCAACGGAAAGAATCTTTGGGATTGTTAGGGAAACTCTCGCCTTACGGCGCAATGGGTTGTTCTATATGTGCAAGACGTGGGGAAGGGGAGGGGAAGCATGCGGCTTTTTGCAGAATCGCTGATTGCACATGATGTACCTATTTATTCGGTTATAAGATTGGGGATCTCACAAGGTCATTGGGATTGTAAGGAAAACATCCGTCTTACCGAACAATGGGTTTTCTGTTTAAAATGGCATGCGTCTTATAGCCGAACGCTGTTTGAACAGGTTGCAGCCACTTATTCAGTTATAAGACGGGGGTTTCCTCCCAACAACATATCTAGTTCCGTCTTTAAGATATTGTTAGTTATTCTGTGTTTACGGACGGAGGAGTACATGCGTCTCATAGCCAAATCGCTGTTCACACGACATACTTCTATATTCAGTTATAAGACGAGGGAAATCTAGGTCTAGATCGTGAAAAGATCTAGATCTTTGGGTTTGTATTGGGAAACGCCGTCTAACAGCACAATTACACAATAGTGATTAGGTAATTATCGGGTTTTCTGTGTGCGTATTGGTAGGGGAGTGGGGAGAAGACTGGGGACAGGGCATGCGTCTTATAGCAGAATTGCTGTTTGCACATGGTGCTCCTACTCATTCGGTTATGAAACAGGGGTAGCCGCTTTACAACACAATAACGCAATAGTGATTAATATATTGTGGGTTATTCTGTGTGTGGGGTGGAGACATGCTTCTTATAGCCGAATTAAAGGGTAATCGGCGTACCATATCTAAGAGCTATTCTAACACAGTGCGCCTATAGAAGCAATGGAAAGTTTCCGTGTTTTATTCTGCAACAAACTGTCGGGCAGTTGTAAGTAGATATATCACTCGCGCTCCGCGCTCGTGATTTGATCTACTTTACAACTGACATCCAAAAAGTGAAACATTACTCAGCAGTTCACTGCTAGAGCTAATCTATTTCTTAAATAAGACTCTTGTCTGGCAAACCAAAAATAGTTATGTCCGAACTTGCATGCCTGACGAAATTACTGCATTTTAGTGGTAAACAAAATGTTGCCAAGGTGCAATTCTGCGGTAAAATTTTGCAGTTTTTTTTTAAGATATTGCAAGAGTAATGATTATCTATATGGGCTATTCATCTTATATAGTAGTTATGCTTTTATTTGTTAATTTGAAGGAGGACACATAGTGCGAACTTTGCTTTCAACAAGATATTTATGCCTTCACTTACAAGAACAACCATGTTGAACATTCTAGGGGGTATTGGACGAGTGATGGTTCCTGCTCACCTGTGCAGTATTGTTAATTGGATAATTTCCCTTAGGAACGGTCTACACTATAATCGACTCGCTTTTTTGTGACAACACATAAGCCTAGCATCCCCCGAAGGGGAATCCGGCGAGAAGTGAACATCCAGATCAGACGCTTCAAACCCGAGGTCTGATCAGGATCTGCACTGTTTGCCTTAAATGTTGGAATTTTTGTAAGAATAATCTAAAATCAGTAATAATAAACTATGTATTTTTTCTTATTTTTAATTTTATTCTATTCTATTTCATTTGTTTATTTATTCATTTACTTATTTTTTTTTTTTTTTATTATTATTATTTTTTTTTTTTTTTTTTTTTTTTCATTTTCCTTTTCTTTGCGAACCTTTGAATTGGTGAATTTGTTTCGCTAGTTCCTATTTAAATTACGCATCCAAAGGAATTCTGACAGGATCAGTGGCAATGCATTTCTTAAACGAAGCGACTGAGTTTTCAGCGCCGCAAAAGGCAAAACTCTTAAAGTTTCAGTTTTTGGACTCATGGGGAAGCATGAAGACATAATGTTAACTTTGAAAAAGATGTATCATTTTAATCCTCAGAATAAAGACTGTCAGAAATAAGGTTATAAAAAAATCAGTATAGCTCGAAATTTTCAGAAATACGCACTGAAAATGGAAAATTTCGCAATTCTTTTGAATATTCCAGTGAATGTATATGTCAAGATAGGCATGTAATTAAAAAGGCAAGGGAAGCAAGAAAACTTTAACTTTTTCGAAAAATGAAAACACCTTCGTGTAGATAATATACCATGCTTTCAGAATATAGGTTATAAAATATTCAAATAATTTGAAAAAGGTAAGAAAAACATAAAATTATTGATATTCCGTATTCAATTCTATGTAAATTTGATACCCAATATTAGACAGACAAGGCTGTCTAACAGGGGCGATAACAAAATCGATAATCCAATGCGTCGGTAAAGAATGTTCAGTATGGCTTAATCGTGTTAATCTAGCGTCACTTTGTTTATTTAAGTAAATATTGACCTCATCCGTAGAAAAAAGTACCTTTGGCATAAACAAACTGTGCCAGGCTGCACATGCACAATATCAGAGTTCGCAAAGAAAACAGCTAGGCTGTGCACTGTTTTGAAAAAGAACTGCCCATGTCTGATCAGCCTGCGCATTTCATGTAGAGGCTAGTGTTTAGCTAGCGAAATTCGCGTATATCCTTCATATACTCATCCCATGACGCGGGTCAGTTGTATAACAGCAACATGCGCGTGGAAAAAGACATTCGAATATACAGTCCGAACATCACAGAACAGTCTGCGCGTACGTACAGTCTGGTAATATTAGGGTTTGCATGGGTGCTGGATGAACTGAGCATGCATTGTTCATATAATTATTATGCGTTTGTGAATCCCGCGTCTCATTTGCTAAATAACTGTTAGCTGTATCCAAGACAGAGGAGATCCTGATCAGACCGCTCCCTTCAACACTAGCTCTTAGGGCTTAACCATAAGCTTTGGATACTGATGTACGGGTTATGCTCTGAAATACACAGTTTCTGGTGCATGTGGACCAGTAAGCACAGTTTCCATAAAAGCTTTACACCACGCAAATCCTTGAAATAACGTATCAACGTCGGTTTAACATTATTTTGTCAAACAAATGTTGATACGCATTGATACCCAACGTTATGTGCCTCTTAGCGGGGCAGATTGGACGCGGCGGAAGGGGCTGAGGGACAAAAGGCGTTAAAATATGTACTTGAATAGTGCATGCCCCAGAGATGAGGATGATTAGACTCATCTAAACAGTTGTTCATATTTGTTAACTTAAATATCCAGTGTGATTCTTCTTCTCGTTAACGTGAAAAGTGGATCCATTCTTGTATAAGGGTCGGATGCGAGTCTTCGCTGTTCGCACAAGATGTACTTACTAATATGCTTATAAGATGGGGGTTTCCCTCCAACGGAAAGAATCTTTGGGATTGTTAGGGAAACTCTCGCCTTACGGCGCAATGGGTTGTTCTATATGTGCAAGACGTGGGGAAGGGGAGGGGAAGCATGCGGCTTTTTGCAGAATCGCTGATTGCACATGATGTACCTATTTATTCGGTTATAAGATTGGGGATCTCACAAGGTCATTGGGATTGTAAGGAAAACATCCGTCTTACCGAACAATGGGTTTTCTGTTTAAAATGGCATGCGTCTTATAGCCGAACGCTGTTTGAACAGGTTGCAGCCACTTATTCAGTTATAAGACGGGGGTTTCCTCCCAACAACATATCTAGTTCCGTCTTTAAGATATTGTTAGTTATTCTGTGTTTACGGACGGAGGAGTACATGCGTCTCATAGCCAAATCGCTGTTCACACGACATACTTCTATATTCAGTTATAAGACGAGGGAAATCTAGGTCTAGATCGTGAAAAGATCTAGATCTTTGGGTTTGTATTGGGAAACGCCGTCTAACAGCACAATTACACAATAGTGATTAGGTAATTATCGGGTTTTCTGTGTGCGTATTGGTAGGGGAGTGGGGAGAAGACTGGGGACAGGGCATGCGTCTTATAGCAGAATTGCTGTTTGCACATGGTGCTCCTACTCATTCGGTTATGAAACAGGGGTAGCCGCTTTACAACACAATAACGCAATAGTGATTAATATATTGTGGGTTATTCTGTGTGTGGGGTGGAGACATGCTTCTTATAGCCGAATTAAAGGGTAATCGGCGTACCATATCTAAGAGCTATTCTAACACAGTGCGCCTATAGAAGCAATGGAAAGTTTCCGTGTTTTATTCTGCAACAAACTGTCGGGCAGTTGTAAGTAGATATATCACTCGCGCTCCGCGCTCGTGATTTGATCTACTTTACAACTGACATCCAAAAAGTGAAACATTACTCAGCAGTTCACTGCTAGAGCTAATCTATTTCTTAAATAAGACTCTTGTCTGGCAAACCAAAAATAGTTATGTCCGAACTTGCATGCCTGACGAAATTACTGCATTTTAGTGGTAAACAAAATGTTGCCAAGGTACAATTCTGCGGTAAAATTTTGCAGTTTTTTTTTAAGATATTGCAAGAGTAATGATTATCTATATGGGCTATTCATCTTATATAGTAGTTATGCTTTTATTTGTTAATTTGAAGGAGGACACATAGTGCGAACTTTGCTTTCAACAAGATATTTATGCCTTCACTTACAAGAACAACCATGTTGAACATTCTAGGGGGTATTGGACGAGTGATGGTTCCTGCTCACCTGTGCAGTATTGTTAATTGGATAATTTCCCTTAGGAACGGTCTACACTATAATCGACTCGCTTTTTTGTGACAACACATAAGCCTAGCATCCCCCGAAGGGGAATCCGGCGAGAAGTGAACATCCAGATCAGACGCTTCAAACCCGAGGTCTGATCAGGATCTGCACTGTTTGCCTTAAATGTTGGAATTTTTGTAAGAATAATCTAAAATCAGTAATAATAAACTATGTATTTTTTCTTATTTTTAATTTTATTCTATTCTATTTCATTTGTTTATTTATTCATTTACTTATTTTTTTTTTTTTATTATTATTATTTTTTTTTTTTTTTTTTTTTTTCATTTTCCTTTTCTTTGCGAACCTTTGAATTGGTGAATTTGTTTCGCTAGTTCCTATTTAAATTACGCATCCAAAGGAATTCTGACAGGATCGGTGGCAATGCATTTCTTAAACGAAGCGACTGAGTTTTCAGCGCCGCAAAAGGCAAAACTCTTAAAGTTTCAGTTTTTGGACTCATGGGGAAGCATGAAGACATAATGTTAACTTTGAAAAAGATGTATCATTTTAATCCTCAGAATAAAGACTGTCAGAAATAAGGTTATAAAAAAATCAGTATAGCTCGAAATTTTCAGAAATACGCACTGAAAATGGAAAATTTCGCAATTCTTTTGAATATTCCAGTGAATGTATATGTCAAGATAGGCATGTAATTAAAAAGGCAAGGGAAGCAAGAAAACTTTAACTTTTTCGAAAAATGAAAACACCTTCGTGTAGATAATATACCATGCTTTCAGAATATAGGTTATAAAATATTCAAATAATTTGAAAAAGGTAAGAAAAACATAAAATTATTGATATTCCGTATTCAATTCTATGTAAATTTGATACCCAATATTAGACAGACAAGGCTGTCTAACAGGGGCGATAACAAAATCGATAATCCAATGCGTCGGTAAAGAATGTTCAGTATGGCTTAATCGTGTTAATCTAGCGTCACTTTGTTTATTTAAGTAAATATTGACCTCATCCGTAGAAAAAAGTACCTTTGGCATAAACAAACTGTGCCAGGCTGCACATGCACAATATCAGAGTTCGCAAAGAAAACAGCTAGGCTGTGCACTGTTTTGAAAAAGAACTGCCCATGTCTGATCAGCCTGCGCATTTCATGTAGAGGCTAGTGTTTAGCTAGCGAAATTCGCGTATATCCTTCATATACTCATCCCATGACGCGGGTCAGTTGTATAACAGCAACATGCGCGTGGAAAAAGACATTCGAATATACAGTCCGAACATCACAGAACAGTCTGCGCGTACGTACAGTCTGGTAATATTAGGGTTTGCATGGGTGCTGGATGAACTGAGCATGCATTGTTCATATAATTATTATGCGTTTGTGAATCCCGCGTCTCATTTGCTAAATAACTGTTAGCTGTATCCAAGACAGAGGAGATCCTGATCAGACCGCTCCCTTCAACACTAGCTCTTAGGGCTTAACCATAAGCTTTGGATACTGATGTACGGGTTATGCTCTGAAATACACAGTTTCTGGTGCATGTGGACCAGTAAGCACAGTTTCCATAAAAGCTTTACACCACGCAAATCCTTGAAATAACGTATCAACGTCGGTTTAACATTATTTTGTCAAACAAATGTTGATACGCATTGATACCCAACGTTATGTGCCTCTTAGCGGGGCAGATTGGACGCGGCGGAAGGGGCTGAGGGACAAAAGGCGTTAAAATATGTACTTGAATAGTGCATGCCCCAGAGATGAGGATGATTAGACTCATCTAAACAGTTGTTCATATTTGTTAACTTAAATATCCAGTGTGATTCTTCTTCTCGTTAACGTGAAAAGTGGATCCATTCTTGTATAAGGGTCGGATGCGAGTCTTCGCTGTTCGCACAAGATGTACTTACTAATATGCTTATAAGATGGGGGTTTCCCTCCAACGGAAAGAATCTTTGGGATTGTTAGGGAAACTCTCGCCTTACGGCGCAATGGGTTGTTCTATATGTGCAAGACGTGGGGAAGGGGAGGGGAAGCATGCGGCTTTTTGCAGAATCGCTGATTGCACATGATGTACCTATTTATTCGGTTATAAGATTGGGGATCTCACAAGGTCATTGGGATTGTAAGGAAAACATCCGTCTTACCGAACAATGGGTTTTCTGTTTAAAATGGCATGCGTCTTATAGCCGAACGCTGTTTGAACAGGTTGCAGCCACTTATTCAGTTATAAGACGGTGGTTTCCTCCCAACAACATATCTAGTTCCGTCTTTAAGATATTGTTAGTTATTCTGTGTTTACGGACGGAGGAGTACATGCGTCTCATAGCCAAATCGCTGTTCACACGACATACTTCTATATTCAGTTATAAGACGAGGGAAATCTAGGTCTAGATCGTGAAAAGATCTAGATCTTTGGGTTTGTATTGGGAAACGCCGTCTAACAGCACAATTACACAATAGTGATTAGGTAATTATCGGGTTTTCTGTGTGCGTATTGGTAGGGGAGTGGGGAGAAGACTGGGGACAGGGCATGCGTCTTATAGCAGAATTGCTGTTTGCACATGGTGCTCCTACTCATTCGGTTATGAAACAGTGGTAGCCGCTTTACAACACAATAACGCAATAGTGATTAATATATTGTGGGTTATTCTGTGTGTGGGGTGGAGACATGCTTCTTATAGCCGAATTAAAGGGTAATCGGCGTACCATATCTAAGAGCTATTCTAACACAGTGCGCCTATAGAAGCAATGGAAAGTTTCCGTGTTTTATTCTGCAACAAACTGTCGGGCAGTTGTAAGTAGATATATCACTCGCGCTCCGCGCTCGTGATTTGATCTACTTTACAACTGACATCCAAAAAGTGAAACATTACTCAGCAGTTCACTGCTAGAGCTAATCTATTTCTTAAATAAGACTCTTGTCTGGCAAACCAAAAATAGTTATGTCCGAACTTGCATGCCTGACGAAATTACTGCATTTTAGTGGTAAACAAAATGTTGCCAAGGTACAATTCTGCGGTAAAATTTTGCAGTTTTTTTTTAAGATATTGCAAGAGTAATGATTATCTATATGGGCTATTCATCTTATATAGTAGTTATGCTTTTATTTGTTAATTTGAAGGAGGACACATAGTGCGAACTTTGCTTTCAACAAGATATTTATGCCTTCACTTACAAGAACAACCATGTTGAACATTCTAGGGGGTATTGGACGAGTGATGGTTCCTGCTCACCTGTGCAGTATTGTTAATTGGATAATTTCCCTTAGGAACGGTCTACACTATAATCGACTCGCTTTTTTGTGACAACACATAAGCCTAGCATCCCCCGAAGGGGAATCCGGCGAGAAGTGAACATCCAGATCAGACGCTTCAAACCCGAGGTCTGATCAGGATCTGCACTGTTTGCCTTAAATGTTGGAATTTTTGTAAGAATAATCTTAAATCAGTAATAATAAACTATGTATTTTTTCTTATTTTTAATTTTATTCTATTCTATTTCATTTGTTTATTTATTCATTTACTTATTTTTTTTTTTTTATTATTATTATTTTTTTTTTTTTTTTTTTTTTTTTCATTTTCCTTTTCTTTGCGAACCTTTGAATTGGTGAATTTGTTTCGCTAGTTCCTATTTAAATTACGCATCCAAAGGAATTCTGACAGGATCGGTGGCAATGCATTTCTTAAACGAAGCGACTGAGTTTTCAGCGCCGCAAAAGGCAAAACTCTTAAAGTTTCAGTTTTTGGACTCATGGGGAAGCATGAAGACATAATGTTAACTTTGAAAAAGATGTATCATTTTAATCCTCAGAATAAAGACTGTCAGAAATAAGGTTATAAAAAAATCAGTATAGCTCGAAATTTTCAGAAATACGCACTGAAAATGGAAAATTTCGCAATTCTTTTGAATATTCCAGTGAATGTATATGTCAAGATAGGCATGTAATTAAAAAGGCAAGGGAAGCAAGAAAACTTTAACTTTTTCGAAAAATGAAAACACCTTCGTGTAGATAATATACCATGCTTTCAGAATATAGGTTATAAAATATTCAAATAATTTGAAAAAGGTAAGAAAAACATAAAATTATTGATATTCCGTATTCAATTCTATGTAAATTTGATACCCAATATTAGACAGACAAGGCTGTCTAACAGGGGCGATAACAAAATCGATAATCCAATGCGTCGGTAAAGAATGTTCAGTATGGCTTAATCGTGTTAATCTAGCGTCACTTTGTTTATTTAAGTAAATATTGACCTCATCCGTAGAAAAAAGTACCTTTGGCATAAACAAACTGTGCCAGGCTGCACATGCACAATATCAGAGTTCGCAAAGAAAACAGCTAGGCTGTGCACTGTTTTGAAAAAGAACTGCCCATGTCTGATCAGCCTGCGCATTTCATGTAGAGGCTAGTGTTTAGCTAGCGAAATTCGCGTATATCCTTCATATACTCATCCCATGACGCGGGTCAGTTGTATAACAGCAACATGCGCGTGGAAAAAGACATTCGAATATACAGTCCGAACATCACAGAACAGTCTGCGCGTACGTACAGTCTGGTAATATTAGGGTTTGCATGGGTGCTGGATGAACTGAGCATGCATTGTTCATATAATTATTATGCGTTTGTGAATCCCGCGTCTCATTTGCTAAATAACTGTTAGCTGTATCCAAGACAGAGGAGATCCTGATCAGACCGCTCCCTTCAACACTAGCTCTTAGGGCTTAACCATAAGCTTTGGATACTGATGTACGGGTTATGCTCTGAAATACACAGTTTCTGGTGCATGTGGACCAGTAAGCACAGTTTCCATAAAAGCTTTACACCACGCAAATCCTTGAAATAACGTATCAACGTCGGTTTAACATTATTTTGTCAAACAAATGTTGATACGCATTGATACCCAACGTTATGTGCCTCTTAGCGGGGCAGATTGGACGCGGCGGAAGGGGCTGAGGGACAAAAGGCGTTAAAATATGTACTTGAATAGTGCATGCCCCAGAGATGAGGATGATTAGACTCATCTAAACAGTTGTTCATATTTGTTAACTTAAATATCCAGTGTGATTCTTCTTCTCGTTAACGTGAAAAGTGGATCCATTCTTGTATAAGGGTCGGATGCGAGTCTTCGCTGTTCGCACAAGATGTACTTACTAATATGCTTATAAGATGGGGGTTTCCCTCCAACGGAAAGAATCTTTGGGATTGTTAGGGAAACTCTCGCCTTACGGCGCAATGGGTTGTTCTATATGTGCAAGACGTGGGGAAGGGGAGGGGAAGCATGCGGCTTTTTGCAGAATCGCTGATTGCACATGATGTACCTATTTATTCGGTTATAAGATTGGGGATCTCACAAGGTCATTGGGATTGTAAGGAAAACATCCGTCTTACCGAACAATGGGTTTTCTGTTTAAAATGGCATGCGTCTTATAGCCGAACGCTGTTTGAACAGGTTGCAGCCACTTATTCAGTTATAAGACGGGGGTTTCCTCCCAACAACATATCTAGTTCCGTCTTTAAGATATTGTTAGTTATTCTGTGTTTACGGACGGAGGAGTACATGCGTCTCATAGCCAAATCGCTGTTCACACGACATACTTCTATATTCAGTTATAAGACGAGGGAAATCTAGGTCTAGATCGTGAAAAGATCTAGATCTTTGGGTTTGTATTGGGAAACGCCGTCTAACAGCACAATTACACAATAGTGATTAGGTAATTATCGGGTTTTCTGTGTGCGTATTGGTAGGGGAGTGGGGAGAAGACTGGGGACAGGGCATGCGTCTTATAGCAGAATTGCTGTTTGCACATGGTGCTCCTACTCATTCGGTTATGAAACAGGGGTAGCCGCTTTACAACACAATAACGCAATAGTGATTAATATATTGTGGGTTATTCTGTGTGTGGGGTGGAGACATGCTTCTTATAGCCGAATTAAAGGGTAATCGGCGTACCATATCTAAGAGCTATTCTAACACAGTGCGCCTATAGAAGCAATGGAAAGTTTCCGTGTTTTATTCTGCAACAAACTGTCGGGCAGTTGTAAGTAGATATATCACTCGCGCTCCGCGCTCGTGATTTGATCTACTTTACAACTGACATCCAAAAAGTGAAACATTACTCAGCAGTTCACTGCTAGAGCTAATCTATTTCTTAAATAAGACTCTTGTCTGGCAAACCAAAAATAGTTATGTCCGAACTTGCATGCCTGACGAAATTACTGCATTTTAGTGGTAAACAAAATGTTGCCAAGGTACAATTCTGCGGTAAAATTTTGCAGTTTTTTTTTAAGATATTGCAAGAGTAATGATTATCTATATGGGCTATTCATCTTATATAGTAGTTATGCTTTTATTTGTTAATTTGAAGGAGGACACATAGTGCGAACTTTGCTTTCAACAAGATATTTATGCCTTCACTTACAAGAACAACCATGTTGAACATTCTAGGGGGTATTGGACGAGTGATGGTTCCTGCTCACCTGTGCAGTATTGTTAATTGGATAATTTCCCTTAGGAACGGTCTACACTATAATCGACTCGCTTTTTTGTGACAACACATAAGCCTAGCATCCCCCGAAGGGGAATCCGGCGAGAAGTGAACATCCAGATCAGACGCTTCAAACCCGAGGTCTGATCAGGATCTGCACTGTTTGCCTTAAATGTTGGAATTTTTGTAAGAATAATCTAAAATCAGTAATAATAAACTATGTATTTTTTCTTATTTTTAATTTTATTCTATTCTATTTCATTTGTTTATTTATTCATTTACTTATTTTTTTTTTTTTATTATTATTATTTTTTTTTTTTTTTTTTTTTTTCATTTTCCTTTTCTTTGCGAACCTTTGAATTGGTGAATTTGTTTCGCTAGTTCCTATTTAAATTACGCATCCAAAGGAATTCTGACAGGATCGGTGGCAATGCATTTCTTAAACGAAGCGACTGAGTTTTCAGCGCCGCAAAAGGCAAAACTCTTAAAGTTTCAGTTTTTGGACTCATGGGGAAGCATGAAGACATAATGTTAACTTTGAAAAAGATGTATCATTTTAATCCTCAGAATAAAGACTGTCAGAAATAAGGTTATAAAAAAATCAGTATAGCTCGAAATTTTCAGAAATACGCACTGAAAATGGAAAATTTCGCAATTCTTTTGAATATTCCAGTGAATGTATATGTCAAGATAGGCATGTAATTAAAAAGGCAAGGGAAGCAAGAAAACTTTAACTTTTTCGAAAAATGAAAACACCTTCGTGTAGATAATATACCATGCTTTCAGAATATAGGTTATAAAATATTCAAATAATTTGAAAAAGGTAAGAAAAACATAAAATTATTGATATTCCGTATTCAATTCTATGTAAATTTGATACCCAATATTAGACAGACAAGGCTGTCTAACAGGGGCGATAACAAAATCGATAATCCAATGCGTCGGTAAAGAATGTTCAGTATGGCTTAATCGTGTTAATCTAGCGTCACTTTGTTTATTTAAGTAAATATTGACCTCATCCGTAGAAAAAAGTACCTTTGGCATAAACAAACTGTGCCAGGCTGCACATGCACAATATCAGAGTTCGCAAAGAAAACAGCTAGGCTGTGCACTGTTTTGAAAAAGAACTGCCCATGTCTGATCAGCCTGCGCATTTCATGTAGAGGCTAGTGTTTAGCTAGCGAAATTCGCGTATATCCTTCATATACTCATCCCATGACGCGGGTCAGTTGTATAACAGCAACATGCGCGTGGAAAAAGACATTCGAATATACAGTCCGAACATCACAGAACAGTCTGCGCGTACGTACAGTCTGGTAATATTAGGGTTTGCATGGGTGCTGGATGAACTGAGCATGCATTGTTCATATAATTATTATGCGTTTGTGAATCCCGCGTCTCATTTGCTAAATAACTGTTAGCTGTATCCAAGACAGAGGAGATCCTGATCAGACCGCTCCCTTCAACACTAGCTCTTAGGGCTTAACCATAAGCTTTGGATACTGATGTACGGGTTATGCTCTGAAATACACAGTTTCTGGTGCATGTGGACCAGTAAGCACAGTTTCCATAAAAGCTTTACACCACGCAAATCCTTGAAATAACGTATCAACGTCGGTTTAACATTATTTTGTCAAACAAATGTTGATACGCATTGATACCCAACGTTATGTGCCTCTTAGCGGGGCAGATTGGACGCGGCGGAAGGGGCTGAGGGACAAAAGGCGTTAAAATATGTACTTGAATAGTGCATGCCCCAGAGATGAGGATGATTAGACTCATCTAAACAGTTGTTCATATTTGTTAACTTAAATATCCAGTGTGATTCTTCTTCTCGTTAACGTGAAAAGTGGATCCATTCTTGTATAAGGGTCGGATGCGAGTCTTCGCTGTTCGCACAAGATGTACTTACTAATATGCTTATAAGATGGGGGTTTCCCTCCAACGGAAAGAATCTTTGGGATTGTTAGGGAAACTCTCGCCTTACGGCGCAATGGGTTGTTCTATATGTGCAAGACGTGGGGAAGGGGAGGGGAAGCATGCGGCTTTTTGCAGAATCGCTGATTGCACATGATGTACCTATTTATTCGGTTATAAGATTGGGGATCTCACAAGGTCATTGGGATTGTAAGGAAAACATCCGTCTTACCGAACAATGGGTTTTCTGTTTAAAATGGCATGCGTCTTATAGCCGAACGCTGTTTGAACAGGTTGCAGCCACTTATTCAGTTATAAGACGGGGGTTTCCTCCCAACAACATATCTAGTTCCGTCTTTAAGATATTGTTAGTTATTCTGTGTTTACGGACGGAGGAGTACATGCGTCTCATAGCCAAATCGCTGTTCACACGACATACTTCTATATTCAGTTATAAGACGAGGGAAATCTAGGTCTAGATCGTGAAAAGATCTAGATCTTTGGGTTTGTATTGGGAAACGCCGTCTAACAGCACAATTACACAATAGTGATTAGGTAATTATCGGGTTTTCTGTGTGCGTATTGGTAGGGGAGTGGGGAGAAGACTGGGGACAGGGCATGCGTCTTATAGCAGAATTGCTGTTTGCACATGGTGCTCCTACTCATTCGGTTATGAAACAGTGGTAGCCGCTTTACAACACAATAACGCAATAGTGATTAATATATTGTGGGTTATTCTGTGTGTGGGGTGGAGACATGCTTCTTATAGCCGAATTAAAGGGTAATCGGCGTACCATATCTAAGAGCTATTCTAACACAGTGCGCCTATAGAAGCAATGGAAAGTTTCCGTGTTTTATTCTGCAACAAACTGTCGGGCAGTTGTAAGTAGATATATCACTCGCGCTCCGCGCTCGTGATTTGATCTACTTTACAACTGACATCCAAAAAGTGAAACATTACTCAGCAGTTCACTGCTAGAGCTAATCTATTTCTTAAATAAGACTCTTGTCTGGCAAACCAAAAATAGTTATGTCCGAACTTGCATGCCTGACGAAATTACTGCATTTTAGTGGTAAACAAAATGTTGCCAAGGTACAATTCTGCGGTAAAATTTTGCAGTTTTTTTTTAAGATATTGCAAGAGTAATGATTATCTATATGGGCTATTCATCTTATATAGTAGTTATGCTTTTATTTGTTAATTTGAAGGAGGACACATAGTGCGAACTTTGCTTTCAACAAGATATTTATGCCTTCACTTACAAGAACAACCATGTTGAACATTCTAGGGGGTATTGGACGAGTGATGGTTCCTGCTCACCTGTGCAGTATTGTTAATTGGATAATTTCCCTTAGGAACGGTCTACACTATAATCGACTCGCTTTTTTGTGACAACACATAAGCCTAGCATCCCCCGAAGGGGAATCCGGCGAGAAGTGAACATCCAGATCAGACGCTTCAAACCCGAGGTCTGATCAGGATCTGCACTGTTTGCCTTAAATGTTGGAATTTTTGTAAGAATAATCTAAAATCAGTAATAATAAACTATGTATTTTTTCTTATTTTTAATTTTATTCTATTCTATTTCATTTGTTTATTTATTCATTTACTTATTTTTTTTTTTTTATTATTATTATTTTTTTTTTTTTTTTTTTTTTTCATTTTCCTTTTCTTTGCGAACCTTTGAATTGGTGAATTTGTTTCGCTAGTTCCTATTTAAATTACGCATCCAAAGGAATTCTGACAGGATCGGTGGCAATGCATTTCTTAAACGAAGCGACTGAGTTTTCAGCGCCGCAAAAGGCAAAACTCTTAAAGTTTCAGTTTTTGGACTCATGGGGAAGCATGAAGACATAATGTTAACTTTGAAAAAGATGTATCATTTTAATCCTCAGAATAAAGACTGTCAGAAATAAGGTTATAAAAAAATCAGTATAGCTCGAAATTTTCAGAAATACGCACTGAAAATGGAAAATTTCGCAATTCTTTTGAATATTCCAGTGAATGTATATGTCAAGATAGGCATGTAATTAAAAAGGCAAGGGAAGCAAGAAAACTTTAACTTTTTCGAAAAATGAAAACACCTTCGTGTAGATAATATACCATGCTTTCAGAATATAGGTTATAAAATATTCAAATAATTTGAAAAAGGTAAGAAAAACATAAAATTATTGATATTCCGTATTCAATTCTATGTAAATTTGATACCCACTATTAGACAGACAAGGCTGTCTAACAGGGGCGATAACAAAATCGATAATCCAATGCGTCGGTAAAGAATGTTCAGTATGAGTCCCAGGTTCGTCTCCCGCTGGCGTAATGTTTCCAACTGTAGACGGGGTACCATTGAATACAGTCTTTCATTATCACCCTTCCGTTGTTCTGATATGACCGAACCAATGTTAAATAGGCATAAAATTGCAAGTCATCCATCCATTCATCCATCCATCCATCCTAAAACTTAGTAGAAGCTATGGTAGCTCAGCAGTTTTAGCGCTGGGCTGTTGATGTTGCGGTAACGGGCTCAAAACCCGTTGGAGACGGAAATCTATTCAACTGTAAACAGGGTTACATTGCGCACAGCCTTTCATTATCACCCTCCTATCGTCTTGTTATGAATGAAATAATGTTAAAAGACGTAAAATCGAAAAAAAAAATATCAATCCATCCTATTACTTTGAAAATGGACGGTAAGATAAATATAAATAGTTTACTACCGGTTCTAAGATAATAAATCGGTGATTTATACAGCTGGATTATACTAAAAGAAAAGCTTGCTTAATTAGAAAAAAGATGCGTACGTAGGTAGGCTTTACTTTGCATTTTGGGAAAAATGAGTGGCCAGAGGGATGGGGGGAGGGGAGGGGGGCGGGTTCTGATATGACTGGCTCAGCGGTAACACGCCTGACAATCAGTCTCATGCGGAATCGGCGGTTAAGCAAAGCAATCCATTAGATCGCTTTCCGGTGACGTTGAAGAGGAGCCGAAAAAGGTAAACAATACTTACTCAGTCAGATTTTAGAATGTTTTTTCAGAATGATAGAATAGATATCCAAAATCTAAGAATGCTATTTTGTTACTTAAATATTGCTCCTTCAACACACCAAATAATTCTATAATTGGGTCCGCGGTTTTCTTGATATTTGTTCCCTCCTCCGAAATGTCTGTTCAACACGCTCAAGGTCAGACGAAACGGGAGATAAAATAACAACATTTTCTGCTCGATCTCAAAAACGAGCAAAAAGCATCCGAATTCATCATTACATATCAATGTAATAATTAAAGTCTGTCATCAAAAACGATGTTTCAGTGACCAGGTATAAGGCATTATTCCGATATCATTGTTGAAAGGGGCGAAATGTTTTGGTTCAGCATTTAATCATTAAAAATAGAAGGAAATATGCCAGCATCAATCTGCTTATTTAATTCTGTTTTATGGCATAAATTTTATGCTGGATTTTTTGTTTGACATTTGTTAGATGTCAGCTGAGACTTGTAGAATCTATGCTATTGGAGATTATGTTTTAACAAAAAAAAAAAAACAAAAAAAAAAAAAGTTTATCCCATTCCCTAAAGTACTTGGTGTTTACTGTTTCAATGGTTTTAAATGCATGCTGAATTAAAATTTCTAAGATCACATTTGAATAATTAACACGATTTCACAAAAATTTGATTTTTTGCATTTGAATGGGAGGCTCATGTCAAAAATTTTGTGGTTGCGCATGAGAATGTTTGGTTGAGCATTGGAATGTATGGAATATCAAATGAGCTTGGGTGCCTGATTTAGCTGCGAGGCAGCCTGACTTATATATGAACCACGAAAACATCGATCAGCCTGCGACTTCGCACAGTTTGATCAGCTCGTTTAGCACTGAAAAGCTGTTGTATCATTAACCCTACAACTCTAAGGATCTTCTCTGGCAGATAATCTAGTTTTGTCTGACCTTCCTTTAGCCAGGAAGACATGTTTTTCTAACGACAACCATTTGAATAAAATCATTTATGAGACTAGCCACTCTTAAAAGTTTAGAAGGGCCTAAAATTTAACTGGCGGGTGGATGACTTGCGATTTTACGTTTTTCAGAAGTATTTCAGTCATATCAGATTTTTCTCTCTATAAAAGGTATTGCGAAAATTTTGAGAATGTCATGCTATCAGTTGTTTACAATTGTATGTTGAGACCAAGTGATATGAACAGTTTTAAGTGGTGTTTGGTATATTACATTTGTCCTCCAAGTTCAGTACCGAAAGAATAGTTCTGCACGGATAAATCGGCCCCGTGCGTGCAATTGCACTTTCTGTGAAATCTTATCGATGCAGCAAGACACTTCACTTATATAACCGCGTTGAAAATTCACTTTCAAGAAAATGCATGCTTTTGTTACTACGTCCTCAACGAATATTTATCGGCGGTCAATTTGAAAACCACAAGGCCAATAGTATTGAAATTGACATGGGGACAATTATATTCTGCTCAGAAGGGATTGAATTAAAAGCACGTTTAAATCCTTCTAAACATACGTCAGATAATTTTGGTCAAGTAAGATGGTCTTGGTCTCTGTATATCCATAATAACTCTTTATTACCTGCCACATACGTAATTCATGGGACCCTAATCATGCGGGTACCCATACCTCAGAAGCCACAAACTCTGATCAATTTGACTGATATTTTCACTCAGCTGCAACAAGGTGTGTGCTGCCGTTCTGGAAGTTATCAAGGTCCATCGACGTCCATACTTGGAGCTTGGCTAGTGCGTTCTGCTGTGGTGTGTGGTTTAATGTCATGACGAGAATTTTGATACACCCACAGTAATTAAAGCATTAAGTTTTGTAAATATATTATTTGAAAGTGTATGATATGGGCACGCATTAATAAGATTTTAAGGAAAGCCTACAAATGCATTCACAGAGCAGAACTACCTGTGCAAGGCTCAAAAATCTTACCCGTGACCCATCAATATACCACGAAAACTGCAAACTGACTACTGGAAAATAGTCAAATTAGTTTTCAACATATTTCAGCGGAGGTCAGTTTGAAACATTACCTTCCGTGTTAATACTCAATGAAATTTCGTGCGCTGAAAAGTGCCGATGCCTCCTGGCTTTTGTAGCAAGCCATTATATAAGAACCTTTCTATGCACGCCGTATTTTTCCATACTGCCTCGAGCAAAGAAAGAAAGGCATTGCTATCTCTATTTTTCTCAGATTTTTAAGCTCTTATTTTTCTCCAGTTCGTATAGATGTGACATTTTTTCTCTTCAATGCACTAAAATGGCTCTAACAGGCTTGGGACCATGAAAATTAGTTCAAGCCAGGGGCAGTTCTAGCCATCCACTTAGTTTCTACTTAAAGTTACCTCTAGGGACTCAGGAAGGAGTTCTAGTCAGGCAGGGTTGACGAGTCATCAGGGTTCGAACCACTGAGGCGTGGTAGTCGAGTGGTTAGAGTGGCTCGGTTATGTGCAGAAAGTCACCAGAAAGTCGTGAGTTCACGGTTCACCGTCGCCATCCGACGACTGGAAAACTCTTTCTGTCAACCCAGCAGTAAATGAGTACCTTTTTCGAATCAGGGAAGGATAAGGCAGCGAAAGGAGAGAGATGGGCTCCGTCTTTCATCAGCTGTGCCCAAGATACAGTGGGTCTCTAACTCCCACTGCCCCTGTGGCTATTAGGCTTTGGGAATCCTTTACCTTTTTTACCCGTCCATAATTTCACGTAATTTACGTGGATGAGGGTTTCAGCAAGACGACTACATACATAAGCCTAAATGCCATTCAGTACGTGTACGTCATATCTTTACTTAGTTTTCCCTCGTTTTGATCAACGATAAACTATCAATATCGATGATTGAATCGAATAAACTATATTTGCCCCAAAGTACATTTTTGCACAAAACAGTAAAGACTTACTGCGACTGAAACTTCAATAAATTGATCATAACTTTCCTAAGAATTAATATTGTCGAGCAGGACATAAAACGCCAATCAATAAAGAACAGTCAGTAAATTACCAGACAGACAGTAACTTTATTCACTCACAGTACATGTAAACATGACATAATGAGGAATTACTTCAGTACTAATCTAATATCATTATTATGATACTGTAGCAGGACATATGACAAATCAGAAGACACAGTATTGGCGTAACCAATTTAATAGTGATCCATGTATAGCTTGAGGCGTTTATAGCTAAGTTTAGCTAAGTTTAAAAGAAAATGTGAAGTTTGAAAGAAGTCAAATGCTGAACCGAGCTATCGCATGCGTAACCAGGAAAAATTGACATGGGGACTTTCCCTTAAAAATAGGCAAACCAAAAGTGTTGAAATAAGCTAACCAGATATTATATGGAGTCATTTGATATTCCAATGACTTAATCAGTGCATAATATTCAACATAAAATGGCTCAAAGCAGTAATCCTTGATTTCTCTTGCAATCTGGTTTCAAGCAAATATTATCCGTCAGACCTGCATTTGTCAACTTTAGAAACTCCAGAATTATACTGGGCACAGTTTTTCTGCACATATGACAGGCTGAAACAAAATTATCTGTGAAAATATTTTCTTTATATTTTCAATGATTACATGCGGAACCAAACTTTCGAGACCAATTATGCATGCATTTCAAAAGAATTCTTAGTTTTAGCAAAATGTAAAGGTATTACATACCTCACTTTCTGTTTAAAATATCCGCGCACCGTCTAATTTGCAGAACATATGCACACAAATGTCAGATTTAGCGGATAAATGTGTTGCTTACCTCATGTATAATCCAGTCCGAACAGGTGTTTCGGAGGAGGGAATAAAACTGACAAAAACAAGACAACGCTTCACCAAATCCTTCGGCATACAAAGAAAACAATGTGTTAGCAACAAAATAGCATTCGCATATATTGAAGAGAACATTTTCTAAGAAAATAAATCGTCTTCTTACACTAACGATTATCGTTTGTTTACCTTTTTTGGCTCCTCTTCTACGTCACCGGAAAGCGATCTAACGGATTGCTTTGCTTAACCGCCGGTTCCGCATGAGACTGATTGTCAGGCGTGGGTAAGATCTGCTAATACTTTCAGGTGTGTGTGCTAGTTGTTGTTTTCTCTTTTATGTTTTGAAAATTTATTTTCCTGCCCATTTTGATAAATGCACCTTCCCATTCTGATAAATGCACATTCAATATACTAATACATTGTTTCGTCTATAAAATTGACAAAGTGCCTTATTTTTCAAGGCCGATCCGCCATTATGGAAAAAGAAAGAGAGTGCACATGTATATTTCTGAAGTTTGTGCGAAACTTTTTTCTTCCTCCTTCTTCGTATTATTCTTCCATCTTCTTTTTTTCTCATTTGTCGAGGCGCAGTCTCGTATAATTTCGATATTGATCCACATTTCACAAGATTCTATTGGTCAAATAACGCGTATGTCAAAATTTAGCCAATAATATCAAAGGTCAATGAATATTTAATCTTCGTATTTTCTCGTCGTACTGCACTGTGAATACTAGCACTACATCTTATATTAAGTCAAAATGTTTCTCTTGTTTGTAATTTTACGATACACAGACGCAGATATTCAAAACTTTCTGTTTTTTTCGGTTTAATACACACAAACAAACAACGGAACTTGTTGATAACTAGTTTGAAATCAGGTCAATTTCAAGATTGACCGCGGTCCATTTTGGATTTACAAATTGGACAGCTCAATTTTGAGATAGGTCGTTGTCGCTACCCAGTGTCAAAATTACGGTTGTGGGTGCCTACCGACATACCTTACTTATTCATGTAAGTAATTGTCAAATCTTTAACTAGAGACATACAACAAAACACACTTCCATTTTATCTGCACCGATTATCTTTTTTTAAAGATTTTTCTTTTTTGCTTGTTATTCCTCTTCTACTAATTTTTCTTCGTTGTGTCTGGGTTTTCTTTGTATATTTGTACACTTTAAAATCTTCCGTAGATTTTACGGTAGAATAAATGGCAAACAACTGCTAGTCCATTTACCGTTATTTTTACGGGCGTTTGCCTGTAGAACATTGTTGGGAATTTCGGTATGGTAGTGCAATTTTTACTGGTCGAACTCGAAAATACCTTTATACTGTTGAAAGGCAATATGACGAAAACAACACCTGTTACATTCTATCCTTTCCTGCTAGATAATTCCTGCTATTTTTACGGGCGCCCGTAAAAATAACGGGCAATGGACTGTCAGCTGGTTCCCAGTTATTCTACCGTAAAATCTACGGATTTTTTTACACTGTAGGCTAAAAATCAAGAAAATACCTTCCATTAACTTAAATAATAGACATTCCGAAAATAGTACTCCAGCCATAGGATCTTGTCAGACGAAAGATTATGCATACTGTTTTATCCCCATACATATTTTTAACGCATTGATACATTGTAAACTTCTATATAATGGGAAAGATAGGCACTAAGCATACAGTGGAGCCACAAATCACACTGCCTCCTAAAGGAGCAGTCTGATCAGGATCTACACTAGTTGCCATTCCATCTGTATCTTTCAAAAGCATTACTACATAAACCAAACGCTTTCTCTTTAGGACAATACCGGTATGTGTTTCATGTGTCCCGATTTTTAGATTTTTTACGGAAAGTTTTGTAATAATGCTAATTTATTCAAGGCAGTTATCTGCCACGCAAAGGTTGAATTATATGGCGCCTTGTTTTTGTTTTAATTGCTTGTTAGTGTGCCTACAAGTACACATTATTTGATTTTCCCATTCATGCCTAACGTCATAGGCGAACAGTACAGACCCAGATGAGACGACAAACAAAATTTGTTTCTGCAAAATAACAAATGTTTCTTCCAAGCTGTATCATATTGAAAACCCAAGGACTAGAGGGCAAACGGTATAGCTCTAGATTTGGCGCCTCATCATGAGCCGACTCGTCAGGATTGTTCCAAAAGTACTTGACTATCGTGGCTAAACACATTTTGTTCAGCCACGATGACCAAGTAGTTTTGAAACTATGATTTTTTTGCGTTTCGTTACAGCCCTTATTTACACAATGCATATAACCAGCTGTAATATTTACATTGCAACGTATGTGACCCTAAAGTTGTCAGGGTCCTAAGGTCTTCATTAGTCTTTTTGCTTCATTCTTTTCCATCTGTGTCACAGAAATGTCTAGAAGCGGGCGAAATTCAAAAGCTAAATATCTTAATTTTATTTTTATAGCTGGTTTTAAATGTTCTTCCAAGAGGAAACAAGGTAACCCATTTTACTTAAAATTCCAAGTTTGTCGACGGAGCAAGCTGCTGTTGATATCGGTCTGGCGAACCAAGATTGGCACGCTAGATTCAAGTTTCAGATGTCTTTTTGCATTCGCCCAAATGCATTATACATTAAACTATCATTATTTTCTTACCTTTGGTAGTCAGAGAGGAAATGGAACGAAACAGACATCAAAGATCAGTGATGGCGACTTTAGGTCATACCTGACGACTCTAGGGCACATACGTCTAGGCAACAAAAATTCATTTCTCCACTTCTTATATGCTCTTCTTTCACTCTAGTTTTACAAACATGTATTGTGATTATTTCCGTATAAATGAACATTTTTAGGTTGGTTTGCCTTCATATAAGCAAATGAAACAAAATTGATTTAAATTTAAAGGCAGAGAATGTAGCAAAGTTGTCTATAAAAACAGGCACAGTTTCAGTTGTGCTGGATTTGGTGTGGAAAAGGAAATTATGCATTAGCAGCCCAGCTATTGGTGTCACACCCATCCGGCGAGGCTGCAAGGTTATACCCATCTAATACACAGCCAAGTTGTTGGTGTCACACCCACCCGGCCAGGCTACAAGGTTATACCCATATAATACACAACCCAGCTATTGGTGTCACACCCATCCGGCGAGGCTGCAAGGTTATACCCATCTAATACACAGCCCAGCTTTGGTGTCACACCCAACCGGCCAGGCTGCAAGGTTATACCCATCTAATACACATCCCAGCTGTTGGTGTCACACCCACCCGGCGAGGCTGCAAGGTTATACCCATCTAATACACAGCCCAGCTGTTGGTGTCACACCCACCCGGCCAGGCTGCAAGGTATACCATCTAATACACAGCCCAGCTGTTGGTGTCACACCCACCCGGCCAGGCTGCAAGGTTATACCCATATAGTACACAACCCAGCTATTGGTGTCACACCCACCCGGCCAGGCTACAAGATTATACCCACAGGAAACTTACAAATTTCATGAAGTAATCCCCATCTAATACGCCACCCAGCTGTTGGTGTCACACCCACCCGGCCAGGCTGCAAGGTATACCCATCTAATACACAGCCCAGCTGTTGGTGTCACACCCATCCGGCGAAGCAGCAAGGTTATACCCATCTAACACACAACCCATCTGTTGGTGTCACACCCACCCGGCCAGGCTGCAAGGTTATACCCATCTAATACACATCCCAGCTGTTGGTGTCACACCCACCCGGCCAGGCTGCAAGATTATACCCACAGGGAACTTACAACTTTCATGAAGAAATCCCCATCTAATACGCAACCCAGCTGTTGGTGTCACACCCATCCGGCAAGGCTGCAAGGTTATACCCATCTAATATGCAACCCAGCTGTTGGTGACACAACCATCCGGCCAGGCTTCAAGGTTATACCCATCTAATACACAACCCAGCTATTGGTGTCACACCCATCCGGCGAGGCTGCAAGGTTATTCCCATCTAATACACAACCCAGCTGTTGGTGTTACACCCACCCGGCCAGGCTGCAAGGTTATACCCATCTAATACACAACCCAGCTGTTGGTGTCACAACCACCCGGCAAGGCTGCAAGGTTATACCCATCTAATACGCAACCCAGCTGTTGGTGTCACACCCATCCGGCCAGGCTGCAAGATTATACCCATCTGATACACAACCCAGCTGTAGGTGTCACACCCATCCGGCCAGGCTGCAAGATTATACCCATCTGATACACAACCCAGCTGTTGGTGTCACAACCACCCGGCCAGGCTGCAAGATTATACCCATCTAATACACAACCCAGCTGTTGGTGTCACAACCATCCGGCAAGGCTGCAAGATTATACCCACAGGGAACTTAAAACTTTCAAAAGCTGTCAATATTCAGCCAAGAATCAGAAAGCTGAAATACAGCCTGAAATTGTTCCCTTGGAACGAAAACAGTCAAAATGGAAAATATGTTGTTGTATTAGATAGTGAACCATGTCATTGTACAAGGTGCAAGACGCAACAAGACCTGTCACAGGCACAGGATAGCTCGCCTGACAGCGCCTTGTCCATCACATAAAAACTTAAACGTAAAACTTTAACATTTCGCTAACGCCGACGCTGACGCCGACGCCAACGCCGGGGGGTAGCGCAATAGCTCTTCCTGAACTTCGTTCAGGCGAGCTAAAAATAAAATGATGCTCTATATACAATGGATCCAAAAATGCAGAAAACTTATACTTATCTATAAATTTGTGCAGTCTAGCTGCGGCCTTTAGCCTTCTCTACTTCGTACACGTGAGCTAAACACGGCAGAAAGACATGACTGTGTACCTGGAAACCTTACACAAGGGCACATACAAACTACAAATAGATACCATATATCACAGTTTATTTCACATTTGGTTCATATCAAAAACATATAACTCCAGGCCATGTAATCAGACATTTTGCAGAGTAAGCTCAGTTATTCAAAGCAACACAAGCTTAATGAAGTCCTTAATCAAGGATTTGTTTAAGTTTTATTGTACATATAACATCAAACATCCTCATATTTCAAATGAACAACAAAAACTCCTCACATTTTTTTCTGCAAAAAGTGACATTGTATTTTTTTGTACAATAGTTTGAAAATCTAACTTTTGGTTAACTTACACTTCCTTCTTTACTATGGATGTTATTAGTTCTCAACAACTGGGCCGTGGTCTTTTCTCTCTATCTTACTATTGGAAATAATTCTCTCCCTCTCTCTCTCTCTCTCTCTCTCTCTCTCTCTCTCTCTCTCTTCTTGGAAAAAAATCAGATCCAACTCCCATCTGTCTCCCAACATTGCAAAAGATGACCCTATTCGTTTTCATTCGTTCTGGCCAGTCTATGTTAAGATACAAGTCCTTCATATTCTTAATGCAACTGTCCAGTGCAGCTGCTATTTCATGCAACCATCCTATGATAATGCTATTTCATCAAAGGAAATACCCTGTCTCACATAGGTAATGAAATTTGCAAGGTCATAAAATTGCTGCCAACACTCTATCTTCTATTTGGAGAAAAAGTGTCTTTAACGAAAAGAAATTCTTTCAAAGTTGGTCCCCATTTGGTCTTATATGAAATATAAAGGCATTCCCTTCATGATTTAACAAATTATTTGTTTTTCAAACTGACCCCTATTCAGAAGCCAGGCCGCCCCTACGCCAGGGGTGGGTGGGATGTGGGATGGGGGGATGGTCTAGGTAAATAGTTTTCTTCCTTTTTTATTTTGATTAGCTTTCAAAAATGCGCTATAGAACATTTCAAATTCAATCCACATTTTTTTCCGGTTCTTACAAAATGATAATGAGGCAATGGAAAATTATGCTCTCAGCAGAGCCACAAATTTTGAAATGGTATCCGTGCAGATTATGTCGCCATTTTAGTGTCAATTTTCTACGATTGAAAATTTGAGGCAGAATCTTTGTTCAAAGTCTGAATATATCTTACCATTATATTGTAGCCCAGCTGCTTTTTAGGAGATATTTCCCGAACTTTCAGTCAGAGGAGTATTACAACAAGGCATGGTCTAACAGGGGAATAAGCAAACAAGCAGCAACAAAACTCAAAATGGCTTGGCAGCAAACTCCTACATCCACAAACACAAACACATTACAAATGCTCTCTAAAACACAAACACAGTCAGAGTTTCTCCAGACACAATGATGTCCCCAGATCGTGTGCCTGGGGTCAAACGGAGACGGCTGAATAGTAGGGAATCTTCAGCTACAGCAATTAGTTGCAGCATCGGCGGAAAACCCAATAGATTGAATCAAATGTATATTCATAGACAAAATCGAAATTATAAATAAAAAATATAGGTTAGACAAACAAGCCCACGCTATTTCGTTCTCTTTACATTGAATAAACAACCAATTCAAAACTGTTCCTTCTAGTGCGGAGGATGTCAGTAGGTCAATTCGCTTAAAAAATCGAAGAATTTGAAAGCTGAATAAATCTAAATTGTATCATGGCCTATTGCGCTGCGTACCAACGCAGTGCTATTTGTGATGAGTTTGGGAAGGCGTTGGGTGTAGATTTGTTTTATTGATTATTGCTATAAGCGACTTAAAAAGTAAACTTTCATGCATACCTTATCACTATAATTCCGATTATAACATCAAATTATCTGAATCATAACATTAAAATATCATTTTTCGATCTTTATTATTTTTGTTTTCTATATTTCGGGATAAAAACATGGAACTATTTTTCTGTCCTAAATGTCGAAAGGATCATCGGCTTTGATAAACGCATTGTATTGTTGCAAATAAGTCAGCTAAAATATTTTTTTTCATTTTTTGCACTGTATGTGTTTAATCAAGTTAGCGTTTAGCATTCATGGTATTGGATAAAATAATAATTGTTTAGCGAGAACGAAAACTTTAATAGCATATAATATCGTCTTTCACTATAGTATCCTTTCGATTTTTCGAGGTAGTCTCTTTTCATATATGACCTACAAGATTTGACGTCATCGACATGCATTGCCTTGCGTACGTCATATTCCTCGAAGATTGACTGCCTTATTTTACTCATCACTATCCTCGAGAGGATAAAATTAATACGCCTATTTGTTTACTCATCTGTGTTCCTTCGCGAAATAGCAAGCGAAAAAAACATATAAATGAAAGCAAAACGAACCAACTGATATTTAGTGTTTGTAATTATATTGTTACTTGAGTCTAATATAAATATTACATGTGATATTATACTGTTCTGTGTGACAAAAACATTATTCAACTCCTGACCACGCTGAAGAGTAGCCATGACGCGTCATGACCTACATTTGATACAACTTTGAATGGACCAATCAAGCAAAACACATGACCTGGTGACGTAATGGTAAACAATGTAGTACCGGCTTACCCAGCAGTCCCGTATGCGATAGGTCGGTATTTTAATGCAACCTATCAGCGATAATGCATCGACATGCGATGGAACTCAGCTTTTGCGTAACTGCCTTATTTTTAGAATCGAATTTTCCATATATTAGTACACGAACAGGAAACGTGCATTTCTTTTATATATCCAAGTCTCATTAGAGAAACGGAACTTATCACCATTTTGGCACTTTAATAATTGTTTCGTTCCTTTGTTTTTAAATACATAATGATTGTAGATCTAATAATGATTTAAACATTTCTAAACAGCCATAGAAACAGTAGGACATAGTTTGAAATCTGGAATGGAATGGAGTGGAAAAGATAAGATAATCTACATTCCATAGATTGACTACAAGCAACCCAGCCGGCACATTGCGTCGGAAATACGTCTTATTGATGTTAATGCGACGTCATTACGTCATTTCGACGTCATGTGCCTGCTGGGAATATGCTGGCAAAATTGGCCCCGTGAAACAGAAAGGAGAGCATCTCCTGATAATATTACGACACGGGATAAATTCCTTCAGCTGCATGGATCCTTACCCAGCCCCCCCCGCCCCCCCGTGGACGTATGTCCTATTATCATGATTTTACGCCCCCCCCCCCCCCCCCCCGTGGATGTATGTCCTATTATCATGATTTTACGGCTCAATTATTGTGAGTACGGGGTAGAAAACTGTAACCTCAGAACTCTGATTTTGTATCATAATACTCATATGCGGTTGTATGCCGTATGAAGAGATAGATAGAATAGCAATGACTGACAGACTGAAACAGCTTTAATAGCCTAGGCTTACGGACAGAACCGTTAAGAGAAAGTCAAATGAAGGAAAATAGTAATGATCTGGTTCAAAATCTTTTTTTATCAAATGAAAATTAATGGGCGAAGAAATAGTGATTTCGTTGAAATTCCAAAGAAGAAAGCTCAAGCTCGTTTTCAAATTAAATAGGCGACATGCTAGACTTGCCAAGCATGAGATTTATCTTTAGATTTCCTTGTCTCCATTTAAACCCAATCATAGGTTCTGTAGTAATTACAGTCATTATGGAACTTTAAATCGGGGAAAATTCGGAAGATGTACTCGAAACTTCAGGAATGCAAAGTTTTTGAAAGTAAAACTGAGGTGAAATAGTCGTTGTCTTATAATCAAAGAGCCATTATGAGAAGTTAAATACAAATCTTGGAAACATTTTCTAAAACTCAGATTTCCTAAAATTTTCTGGTTTAAAGTATTTACAGTACTGCCATGGGAGCTGTGTCACGCATAACGTGTGCCGATGGTGAATGGGTACTCTTTCAGGGGAAGCAACTCATTCCAATATCATTCTTTGCCTCCCTTCACAGTGGAGATCAACAGAAGAACTTGCCCCTTGAGGAGCATTTTGTTTTCTTTTATCAGTAGACTCCCTTTTGGAAAGGCTACATTATCCAGAAAAACAATCAAGAGGTCACACAAGCTGTTCCCCTTTGAAAAAATGATGAAAAACACAACAACCCAAAACATAAAGGTATACACATGACTGAGATCAATTCAATAAATTAAATATCTTTCAAAAACATATTTAGGTATTTTAGTATTATACAAAGTTTTGCATGGGCCTTTAAACTAGGTAGTCTTCATCAGAAAATTAACACGTTATTATTCTATTTATCTTAATGCCCACTTTAATCTACACACCACCAAAATAAATAAATGAATATATATAAATGAATAAATAAATAAAAGTTTTAGAGTCGCAGAACAAACAAATAACGCAACGTTTTGCCAAAACGTCATCTGACTCATACACAAGTTTTCTTAGATTATTTTGAGTACAATTTTTTGGTCAGCCTCAAGCTGAAGCTTACAAAGAAAAAATGTTGTAAAATTATGTTATATGTCACAACACTTTGAGGCTTTTCTACATAAAACACACATTCAATGTAAATATCCTTTAACTTAAAGGTAAATGTAGGTTACCTGTCTTAAACTCGGTGCCATTCATCCATGCTATAACATTTATTTTAAATTTTTTGTTAGTTTGTTAGCTCTATGAATAAAACTGGTAGAGTTTAACTGAAGTTTTTGAAACTATTTATGAAAATTAACAGTGCCCGTGCAGAACTTTTGTCCATATGTATATATGCTTTGTTGTTCCAAATTACCATGCTAATCACAATCCAGCGTTACGTGTCATTTTAAAATGGTTTAAGATAATATATTATCGCTACTTTAATTCATTGATACCTCGATACCGTATTTTATACATCTATAATACTAAATAAACGAAGTAACGCATCAACTGCAAAATTGGTGGCATTTTCAAGCGTAATTTCTATACTGGTTATTTCGCATATTGCTATCATTGATAATTTCGGTTAGCGTGTGTTTTAGTTTCACGTAGATTTAAAGAATTTGGGAATTAAATTCGGCTTTCATTTTAAATTCTCCCAAGTATTTTTCTAGAAACTTCGACTATTGGTCGAATTTTTTTTGTCAACAATGGGTGCGTTCGAGTAAAATTATCGTGTACTCGAATACACGTTTTAAATTAATCCGGTCGTTTCGGTTCTGCGTCGTTATATCGGCGCGCTGCTTAGCAAGTCCAACTTTAGCAGGTTCTAATGCCAAAATCCGACCCATGAACGTACGTCATTCCCCATAAATAACGATTCATTTTTGTATTTTTGCTCATATGTCTAAACGGGTGAAGAACTAAATGGTCATAGTCCCGACGGCCCTGGCGCGATCTTCCAGAACGATAGTCAACACGAGTAGCCAATCGAACTCGCCCATTGAAGAATAAAGCTCAACGCACATGGTCTTTCGAAAAGTCGGACGGACACACGGCGCCAGGTGTGTGCGGCTATGGTTACGTACCGCTGAGCCACTTGGGGAACGTCGTTAGGAGAATTCAAACTGAACTGAACTTTCGAGAAGACAAAAATTTAAAATGTCTAAGGTAAACACACATGCGCCAGGTAAGAAAGGGCATTTTTTCCAGCGAGGCAGATGATTCAACGAAGCTAAATAAGCCTTAAGTCTTCAGAGGGCTTGAATATTTCCCCCAAAACGTTCCAGGACCCAATTTTTCTAGAAAAGAAATACCCAGGACAGGTCACATAACCAAGATGGCAAACATTTATTATGGTAAAAAATTTCAAAAATCTTCTCCCCCAGAACCACGCCGGGCCGCGTAGCGCAATCGGTAGGGCACCTGAATCATAAGTCAGAGGTCCTGGGTTCGAAACCCGGTCTGGCCACATACTTTCGTTTCTCCTTCCGCTGATTCAAGAAGGGCAGTTGTCAGTTACTAGCGAAAGTATGTGCACTTAGTACTGGTTAACCGCTTAGGAGGTCTAATTAAAATCTAAACAAGTTCCTTCAAGAGCAGAGAATACATACAGAAGTAGGAACATGGGCCAGACTACGTAGTTTCGGCTAATAAAGCCTCGTCAGTGACCCTGACAATATCTGGTGACGAAACCAGAAAAAAGCATACTGTAATTTCTTAATTTTAATTGGGCAGTCGATTCAAAGACTGATTAATTTCAAAAGGATCCAAATAGTATAAAAGACGACGATCTTGAATAATAGTCTAAATCGATCTAAAATTTTAGATTTCTCAGAATCTATCCTGTGATCACAAAGGATGTAAATAAAATATAATCTGCACTATGGATGATGTACGGGGAGACTTTTTACGGCCGCCACACGGCACAACACCAGCTGCAGTGAGGTACAATTAAAATCTAAACAAGTTCCTTCAAGAGCAGAGAATACATACAGAAGTAGGAACATGGGCCAGACTACGTAGTTTCGGCTAATAAAGCCTCGTCAGTGACCCTGACAATATCTGGTGACGAATAGCCTGCCCAGGAATAGTGTGGCAAGGTTAACTGACCGTCCCGACATGACCTTAGCTGTTTACCGTGGACGTTAAGCATCAAATCAACCAATGATCCCCCAGAACCACAAATCCTATGATCTTGAAACTTAGCATCTCGCATCAAGGACTCAACAAAATTTATATAAATGATGACCCTGGGATGACCTTGATCTGTTTTACGGCAAGGTCAACTTTTGAGTCACTTAGGTTTTTCTATAGGAAAAAGTGAAAAAAGTTGATTTTTTCTAGAAACAATGCAGTCTGCTACCTGAAAGCTTGTAGATGCAGACAACTAATTAGGTAAATGAAGCTTTAGTGAGTATTCATGGTAAAGGTCATATCTTCACCTGGGCCTAAGGCCATTTACATTGAAAAATTAAAACTCGCTTTTTTATATAAACTTGACCATTATGAAATATTTCCGCGCTTGCGCGGGCTCTTTTTTAGTAGTTCCTAAAAATGGATAATCAAGTCTTAAATTTTGTTTTCCGCAGCGCTTCCTCCTTTGCTCTATACTAGAGCAACTTTTTACTTGTTTCTCTTTGAAGTAGCCCATTCATTAATTGTGTAAGCTTGCACTCTGAGAAAGATTCAGCAGATTATTTAAGTAGGCGGAGCCAAACTTCAAAGAACTGTGCTGGTATAACAGTGCGGATATCAGATATACTGCATCGGCATAGTTATAGCACGGTTCTGTCAAGTTTGATTTACATTGAACATCTGAGCAGCACCGGGATAAACAGGGTCTTTGAGCAGTTGCAAAGCAAAAATATATTTTGATCATTCTGCACATCCGGTCAGTCTGATCAGTGTCATATCAACAAGGTATGGAACCTGAGAGATCAGTTTTGCCAAAATCAAAGACTCTGATCAGAGTGCAATGATCAGAGTGCAAACTGATCCAAGCTTTCACAGTTTACACATGGCAGAAGGTATTTTTTACTGAGCACAGCTCGATTTAATTTTCATTCAAAGAAGGAACAAGGCCATATCTAAGATTACAGCGACATTTATCTTGTAGCTCCAAACTCTACCTTGTATCATGGCCTACTTTATTTCTCTTTGAAGTAGCCAATTCATTAATTGTGTTAGCTTGCACTCTGAGAAAGATTCAGCAGATTATTTAAGTAGGCGGAGCCAAACTTCAAAGAACTGTGCTGGTATTAACAGTGCGGATATCAGATATACTGCATCGGCATAGTTATAGCACGGTTCTGTCAACTTTTGATTCATGATATAAAAAGAACAATGTCATTTCAGGTTACAGCAGCAATTTATTTACAAAAATACCATATTCCTACAGTATTCAGACAAAGAGTGTAAACCCAGATTAGACTACTGACGGCACAGTATGCTAACTCCATTATGAGACTGCATTATTCGTCATTTTGCAGCATTCACCTTTCAGTAAAAGCATTTTTTTTCTTCAAATTTTAGAATAAACGGTAATTGGGTTAGAGTCCCAATATCAAGGGTAATTACTCCATTATGCACTGTCTTCTGGTAATTTATTCCTAAGCTATTAAATCAAGCACAATATAAAACTGGAACTGAAATGGAGTGGAATTTGATGATCCCAGACCTGGGATGGTACTCTTACAGGAAAAAATTGTTCACTCAGACGAGCAAATGTATCCATGTTGAATATTCAACAGAAAATCGAGACAAAATAATGATTTAAACCCAGGGCTTAAGCAAGTGACTCTCAAAAAGATCATGTGACAAATTTTGAATTTGAAAATTTTCAGTTAGTCTCTGTTAATGCTTAATTAGATTTATGGACTGTAGATAAAAATTGTTAGATGTCTGACCTTGAGGTCAGGAGCAGAATTATTGTGGGGAATGTAATCACATAAATAGGCAACTCTTTATTAGCAGCCATTTAGGAATTATTTTGAATTCAAAATAGACGAAGCTGATTGGCTGCCATGATACAAAACACATATAGAAAGGTGTCACGAGTATTTAGGATAACCTTCTCGGGGGCTACGCTCCCTCGAAGGTTATCCTAAATACACTTGACACCATTCTATATGTATAATTTATAGATCCTAAACATTGTGGCAAACAGTATAGACCCAGATTAGGCAACTGAATAAGCAGAAATAAATGCCCTTTAAGACTGCTCTTTTTGTCATTCTTAAGATATTAAGAATATTAGTTGTAAAATCAGTGTTTTGAAAAATCATCACATTCTGTCAAGTAATATAAGTTCAAAAGAATTATGTTATTTTCAGTTGATGATGTGCTGGAATTTATAATTGCCAGGTGATTTATTTGACATTCAGGTCAAGAACAAGACAGCTGTAGCAAATACAATTACAGTAGATATGCCACTCTTCATTAAAAACGGGATAAGAGTTGTTTTTAATTCAAAATAGACAAAGGTGATTGGCTGCCATGATACAAAATACATATAGAACGATGTCACTCATATTTAGGATACCCTTCGCGGGGGCTACGCCCCCTCGAAAGCTATCCTAAATCAACCCGTATAGACTGGCTACGTGGAAACGCGTGTAGCACGGGCAAGTGTACTCGTAAATCGTATAGCACGGAGCCACAAGGCGTAGCACGGCGATTGTTTACCGAGGGTAGGTCACTTTAGACGGCAAAGACAAAAAGGAAAGAGGTAGGTTGACATGCTGTTTTACTTAACTTGGCTCTTTATACCTTGGTGAGTATATACACCAAAGTTTGAAATCTGAATTTATGCTCATACTGTATTCTGGAGCTGTTGAAGTCATAAATACGTTTAAAATTTACCACGTTATATCTTCGATGTTTATTCTCACTATAGGTCAACAAAATCTTGAAATAAACACATAATTTAATACAAATATGTTTTAGGAATTTGTCAATGAAAGTTTCATCAAGATTTTCTATGATGCCACATTGAAATGGATTATTGCAAGACACCACCCATTTTCAAAGTCACGGTGTAATAACGGATACCTTTCTGTGACAGTTACGGCTTTACCCGGAGCAGGCATCGGTATAACCCGGGTAACGCAAAAACAAATTATTTCCTTTTCAGTCTTTTTGTCCCACCCGGAGCAGAATAGAATCCCGTTTTAGACTAGTAGTAGACGATGAAAGATTTCTTAGACATACGCAAGCCAGGTACATAGTCTTTACCTCCAGTATTACTGTAAAGACAGTTTCACACTGCCCGAAAATATGGATGGATGACTTACGACTTTAACGTCCATTTTAACAGTATTTCAGTCACATAACCTACTGAGTTACCGGGGCTCCCCCGACAATATGAAGGTATTGAAAAAGAAAAAAAAGAACCTTATTTGTTCAAATATACATCGACACATGCATTTGCACAAGGCAGGCAGAGTAGCGAAACGTTCAAGGCCACCAAATTAGCCAAGAGTAATGTGTTTTTCGTCCACACCTATTTAGATGGGTATCACACTACGTAAGCAGCGAACAAAATTGCGAGAACGCACAGGCCAATTTGCGTCTTTGGTATTCTCGAATGGCATAGACTGGCTTTGTTGAAAGATTCAGCCTAGCATGCGCAACTAAAATGTGTCTGTTAATGATACCGTAGATTCTTCTTCTTCAGAGAATTGTTGATGCAAGCAATAAAGACTGATCATAATACGAGTTGCAACATGGAGAAAGGATGCTCGATGTATTGGCAAACAGCAAAGCTAAAACCAGCCTGCGCATCCACACAGTTTGGTCCGGCCCTTTGCTGTTTGCATACAACATGTATGAACTCTGTGGATTCTGCATTTTAAAATAAGTCTACCTAGATCTTAAACGGTGGTAACACCAATTTCTCAATCTGTGCTGTCGACCGAGCCATTCATTTACCCCACATGAAAAAAGTGGCTGTTGACCGAGGCAATTACAACAGTATCAGCTCGGTCTACAGCTGTTAACAAAAGTAACATTTACCGTCAACGGTAATGCTGTCGACTGAATTCTCGGTCGACAGCCATTTTTATAGTATCGTCTACGGTCGACAGGGTAGGTTGTAAAATTGGTATTACCACCGCGGCTGCAAAGACATATGTGCAATCAAACCTTTTGACAGCAGTTTGAAAGTTCTACATATTAAATGAAATACACCAAGCCACGTAAGACTGCATGGGTGTGCACGATGGGCTTAGCTGTTGCTCACACACAACGAGCGTACACAGTTAGTGCTCTTCAGGTACTCTACTCCGGCTAGCTTCACACATATGAGCCGCGTCACACAATAAGTTTTGGTAACTATCCGCGAACAGCAAAGACTCAAACCAGTCTATGAGTCCATGCATCTACGAACAGCCTTCATTTTGTGTCTGTAAAATTCTAAGGACCCACATATGGTCTTCGTTAGCAGCAAAGACTCTGATTAGACTGCAAAGATGCAGACAGAACCTTTGCTATTTACATTTCCCATAAGCACCATGTTGCGTGTCGCGGCTCATATAACAGCGCCTAGCACAGGTCGAGACTCAAACAAGTAAAATTGAGACGTTTATTGATTAAGATGCAAAAGTCTAAGCTCAAGCCAGGAACCCAGTACATGATCAGTGGTCCGCGTCCCTGCCCACACCCGTATATATGAGAAGCAGTCAAAATCACTGAGACATGTTCGTACTTTGGAAACCATTCAGTTTTTGCCTGCCCATCTACTTAAAGATGGAGACACGTACAGGGACCTCGCACCGTGTATAAATGAGTTCTCGGCTTTACAACTACTTCGTCTATCAAAAGTTAAAGATTTCCGGAAACAAACAAGTTCACATTATTCATTTCTTCCTTTTTAATGATTCCAAAAGAAAAACGGTGCCCGTTTTATACCGTAGTCTTTCGAAAACACTGAGCCGTGTTACTCCGTTGCCACACCCGTGTTATCCCGCAGCGCCCATTGAGGTATACTCGCAATTTATGCTTGATTCTGGTCGGTTCAGTGTAGGGATTCTAACGTGCTGAAGATGCTGATGCATGATTTACATGTTAAAAATAGAATTGTCAAGAATATTGCCTCAAAAGAGCTGTTTGAAGGGAAAGTGGTGAGATTGACTTTGTGGCAGCATACTTAAAAAAGTAGTGTAAGTTTTGCCAAATAAACCTGAAAGATATACTGGTTGAAATTAAAAAGTGTTAGATGAAACTTACATCCTAATTTGTCTGTGAAATCTAACATTTTCTGAAAAGTCACTCGTAAACAATCGCCGTGCTACGCCGTGGTTCTCCGTGCTATACGATTTACGAGTACACTTGCCCGTGCTACACGCGTTTCCACGTAGCCAGTCTATACGGGTTGTAAATATTCGTGAAATCATTCTATAACTTATTATTATAATATCAAACAATCAAACAGCTAACAGGAAGACCGAAAAACAACAAGAAAAAAAAATAACCTAAAAAGCAAATCTGGGTTAAAGTTCAAGTTTAAGTAATATTTAGAGAATTGAACTGTACGAGTAATTGATATAACCTTCGAGGAGGCGGAGCCTCCGAGATGGTTATATCAATTACAAGTACAGTCAATTTTCTAAATGTTTTGTATCATGGTCCAATCAGAAACCAGATTTTTCTTCCGTGGTTGTCCCTTTCAGAATATTTATTGCTTTGTTTAAATTAGTTCCCACAATCAAAAATGGCATATCTATGCTATTGTAGCCCACTTCTTAACATCGCTGATAAGCTAATTGCCTGAGCCAAAAATTACAGGAAATTTTACACTTCAATATGATGGTTTGGTGCATTTGCGGTTTACTTTCTTTTAAAATTTGTATTTAATGATGAATTTAATAAAAGTGACAATACTTTAATACTTTACATAATATCTGATTGCGCATTGTGTAAATGGTAAATACATCTCTGTTTACCCAACTAAGTTTCCTTTTTGTAGCAAAGCTACAACAGGTGTCTGGAAATTAAATCATTTTGACAGCCTTTTTTGTCTTTAGTAGAATGAACTGTATGAACTGTGCGGTATTTCAGATACCCACTATAGTTATTGCACTGCTTTGAATTAATCTCAGTGTAACTGAATGGAAACCTAAAGCTCCGCCTACTTGATAAGATGCTGAGTCTGGTAGTTAATCAAATATTGCACACCAAACATCAAAGGAAAAAATATAGGCCATGATACAAAAGATTTATAATACAATGGACTTGGTTGCGCTTCAAAGTGGGTCAGTACACACGACCTCACTGGCACCTCGCCAGGCAGCGCACCTGCATGACCTGGAAAATAGCCAAACCACTCTCGCATACACGAATATCACTATTTATGTACACAAAAATCACGAGAGAGATGTTCAAGGTCAACAACCATTATCGCTGATAGGTAGCATTAATCTTCGAATAATATGACGTACGCAAGGCAATGGATCAACAACAATTCTCTAGACAAAGGGAGCCTCCCGCACCCGGGAAATGGAGGTATGATGGGGGGCAGGGGACCGCTGAAGTACTGTGCTATCTGGTTGCAACTCACTGGGCGTTAGCACTTCAATGGGAGCAGTCTTCAAACGACAATCCCCTGCCCCCCACCATGCGCCAACACCCAAGGAGTGCTAAGCGAAACGGACCAGGGGGAGGGGAAGGGTGTAGTGAGGGGTGATCTGAACCGCTTAGCTGCAACGCGCGATTGGCTCAGGCACTTCATGTCCCAGTACCGAAGCCAACGATCGCCGCTCTCTGCCAGTCCCCACTGGCACGCGGAGCCAAGCAATTCAATAGACACACCAGTGGGGGAGAACACCCTAAGGGTGAGACCAGACGTACAGCGGAGGGTGTGGGGCTGGGAAGGGACACGGAGGGAAGGAGAAAAATCCAGCTGGCTACAACGCGAGATTGGCACAAACGTTAGCACTTTATGGGTCTCGAACCGAAGCCGCCGACCCCCTCCCCCTGCCTATCCGGCCCGCCCCCCTCCCCCCGCCTACCGGCTAGCCACATTATCAAGGCCTGCTCTCAACGATGGGCCGCGTACATTTGAGTATGAAGTGGACACAAAGGATAAATGTTATTCATTCTGCTTTTATTTTTTCGTTTTCGCTTAAAGAGGAGGGCATGCACTGTAACAAAATAGGGTTTCTTTTAAAAAGAATTGTTGGCCCTGAAAAGGGCCGTTCCCCCCCCACCCCACCCCCCTAAACAAAACACAAATCACATACCAAACGCTTTCAACAAAGCCCGGCAATAGCGCGCCTGCCCCGCAGCTGAGAGATTGACACCGTCTGGATCATGAGGGTGCAGACCTCCAGACTGATCCTAGATCTCCACTCTAAAATACACAAAATCCCGCTGCAGTCTTCGCTACAACCTGACATTAACGGCCTTCCGGACCTTCTTAAAGGTCGTCAGGATAATGTTCCCTCGTACCCTTGCACGGGGCAATACCTCACCAACTATTAAGTAAGTACCAAGAGTCTGCAGCTCACAGACTCGATCCAGGGTTAGTCCGGCGATCTCATCCGTCTCTGTAGAAAAGTTATTCTTGCACACCAGATAAGCACAGTGTATAAGCGGACAGTCACCAAATCGGAAGCGACAATTGACTGTACACCCGAAAATCATTAGTGCGACATAAACAACTTATCAGGTGAAACGGTCAAAAGCAGGTAAGTCCGTATCGGATTTGTTCCTTTATATGCGGTTTTCGACATCGGGGAGAGAATTGGATGTACCTCACCTGTAGCATTGTTAGTTTGACATATCACCACCCAATCTCTGTGTAAAAATCAAGTTTTCCTGCGTAATCACCAGTTTTGCTTTATTTTCTGTCGATCGACACGGAAAATCGGGATTAAAAAGACTAGAATTATGGCATCATTTCTGTTAAAACCAACATAGAATAATCGCTACATCTATACCCTGTGATATCCAATAGCTGAATCCATCGAAACATTACTGTAAACAAATATATTGCCTCCTGAATCGCACACGTTCGTCTCATTCGACTGTCCGACTAGTGACAAAAACAAAAAATGGTATTGAACGACTAGCGATGATTTTCTTGTAAGTCTTATTGAGCAGAAAATGTGTTAGTAAATATTTTTACTTATGTATTCTTTATCGAAATAAAACCACAAAGGAGGGTAAGAACTTCCACTGGATTGAGTTTGTTTTCAGAAGTCCAGTATGCTGTTTATATCTACCATAAATTTGCACAGATTAGCATGGCAGGTTCGAAAGATTCAAAATAAATTGAAAATACTGAGAGTGTTTCTGAATTTTTCTGTGTAAAGAAAATGTACTTTGAATGCGTTTTCCAACAGGCGAAACTGATTACAATGGTCAGACTAGCAGCTTAAAAGATATGAAAACATATTTTACAAACGGCACAATATTGTCACCTAGATCTACATTGATACCCTATACTACCCTTCTACATCCTCTTTGCTCTCCCTAACCTAAATTACAATGTAGGACGAGGACGTGTGCTTGCATCAGGTGCGTAATGTGGGGGTTGTTTTAGGTTTTTTTTGTGTGTGCTTTTTGTGTGTGTGTGTTTTTTTTATTTCACGTCTACCCTATCTGTCTTTCCAAATTCCCCATCTCTTGGGAAACAGCTTAACGTGCCCACAGAAATATACCTGAATATGTGCGGTTATAACCAACGGTACTTGTCATTCACTGTCGGATGAGAACTTACCTGTTATTCGTTTCACTTGCTTAGATAGTCTAAGCTTGTATATGAACAGTTAACTGGCTCGTCATGACCTTAACTGTGCACCGGACCGCTAACCCAAACAAAGAAACAAACTCCCCATTTCTACCCCACCAGCCTCGCCCTGCCCTACCCTAAGCCTACCATTTAGCTTTACTCTAACAAAATCACCCAATCAGACCGAAACTACCCAGGACCGAAATGATCCGAGTTTCTTTACAAAAACAGGAAAGATATAGATCCGAGGACAGAGCCCTGGTGTACACCTACAACGTCATGAACTTTGTAGAATTGGCCATTCAATATATAGGGGTAGTTGGGGTTTACATGTAGCTTTTCTTTACTTTTTATTGCATTGATGCTTGCTTAAACGGTACCGGAAGACGGAAAATGCGAATTTTTGAAAACCAGTAGCGCATCAAAAAAGCGGTACGCGGCTAGGTCACAATTTTGATTGAAATGTTGACAGAGAAAAATTTAGCCATATGATCATTTTTTATCAAGAAATGCTTGATAGCCTTCTCCCCAAATGATGATCCCAGTGAAAGCATCCAAAACGATATTTTTATTACCTTTTTCAAGCATTTGTTGAAAATGATCGCCATGAATGTGAAAATACAATCACAGCTAGTCAGACAGTTTTTGTTTCTTGATATGTCGCAATGATTAGGTACAGTTGTCACTAGTCGGACAGTCGAATGAGACGAACGTGTGTGATTCAGGAGGCAATATATTTGTGTACAGTAATGTTTCGATGGATTCAGCTATTGGATATCACAGGATAAAGATGTAGCGATTATTTTATGTTGGTTTAAACAGAAATGATGCCATAATTCTAGTCTTCTTAGCCCCGATTGTCCGTGTCGATCGACAGAAGATAAAGCAAAACTAGTGATTAAGCAGGAAAACTTGATTTTTACACAGAGACTGGGTGATGATATGTCAAACTGACAATGCTACAGGTGAAGTACATCTAATTCTCTCCCCGATGTCGAAAACCGCATCTAAAAGAACAAATTCGACAAGGACTTACCTGCTGTTGACCGTTTCACCTCACAAGTTGTTTATGTCGCACTAATGATTTTAGAGTGTACAGTCAATTGTCGCTTCCGGTTTGGTGACTGTCCGCTTATACACAGTGTTAAGGATATCCGCGTGCTTCACCTGTACCTACAAATCTTATCTCTCCCATGTTATCTCACCCAGGACCGGATAAAAATCAAGAGCTGCCAATGCATTGGTTGTATTGGAGCTCACGTACCTGCGTCGTCAAGTGACGTTGGCTTTTTTTACGATGACGTCACGAAGACGGCAAAAATGACGTCAGTTTATGCACGCCAGGCGTTGACTTAAACAGCCAAATGGCTGTCGTTGCAAGCGGCGCCTTCTTTCAAAATCAAATTGAAACCTCCCAAGCACTAGCATTACGCATTTTGACAATTTCTAAAGTTAAAACGAAACGTGGTATGCAAGAAAAAGTATCTATCATTGGTGTGAGGTGCTGATAGAAAAATCCGTCACTCGGGAGCACTGTTCGGCATCACTCGGCAAGCCTCGTGATGCCGAACAGTGACCCTCGTGACGGATTTCTCTATCCACACCTCACACCCATGAAAGATACTTATAATATCATTCCCCCCGAAATGGGGGAAACAAACATCTGGACGGTATGCTCTCAACTGCTCCCAAAGATAAGTTGGAATAGCGTTAACACGCATCCCGCCTTTCCCAAAAAAGCGCACTTGACCAGGGGTAAGATACTTTCCCCCGAAATATCCCTGTCTTCTTACGTACCTGTCCCCTAACACAGCCTAGCGAGCCGTTATCAATGATGCACATGTAAAGAAAACTGTGCTTAAATACAAAAAAACAGGGATTAATTTAATTGGGGCCTGACGGCGCGTCTTTAAGAGAGAGCGTGCCTTTTAGACATAGCCAAAAAATGTACATTGTACATTTATTGTAAATAAGTTAATTAGATACGTAAGATGTAGCTAATAGTAGAATAATGACATTTTTTTCACAGATATCTGTAACAGGATCTGGAGAACAGGAGAAGGGTCAACCCCATAGACTCAGTAGCTGACTATTACGCTCCCAAAAAAGGGCAACCTACAGCTCTGCCAGAACTACAGAATCATCAGCCTCATCAGTCATTCAAGCAAAGTTATGCTGAAAGCAATCTTGATGTTGGTTGGTTGATTTGATGCTTAACGTCCACGGTAAATAACTAAGGTCATGTCGGGACGGTCAGTTAACCTAACCACACTATTCCTGGGCAGGCTTAGACCTCCTAAGCGGTTAACCAGTACTTAGTGCACATACTTTCGCCAGTAACTGGCAACTGCCCTTCTTGAATCAGCGGAAGGAGAAACGAAAGTATGTGGCCAGGCCGGGATTCGAACCCAGGACCTCTGACTTACGAGTCAGGTGCCCTACCGATTGCGCTACCCGGCCCGGCTCGAAAGCAATCTTGAATCGGCTTAAACCACAATCCGAAGAGATAATCGTTGAGGAGCAGGCTGGGTTTCGAGCAGGAAGTAGCACCACAGAACAGATTTTCAACCTTAGAATCCTGTGTGAAAAGTATCTCCAACATCAGCAGAATCTGTACCATGTTTTCGTTGATTTCAAAAAAGCCTTTGACAGGGTAGCGATACCCGAATTGACATTTTTCTTAAACACTTGCACTTGAGTTTCAAAGTGTATTATACTCAAAAAGGTCCAAGAACTCCATTTAAACGCACATTACACAAATGAGCCTTCACAGTCATTGTACATATCTAAAGTTTACATATGGACACGACTGTGATAACGCATTTGTGTATTCGCTTTTAAAGGGATAAGTCGGACAATTTACAATCTCTTTGGAACTCAAGTGACAGTGTTCTTCAAGACCAACTAGTCAGTCATCCGCCTTTTATTTTCCGTCCATCTTCGGAAAATCTGTGTGTCAAGTCCAATGCGATTGGCGACAGGCCGATCTGTTTATTATACCGACCAAGGAATGACGTAAAATGTGGGCCAATAGTAAGGTTAGACGTTGCCTGACGGCAACGAAAAATAAATTAGTCCCATTCTGTCCTACAAGAGCTGTCCCTTGTTCATATAGGTGTATGAATGAAATGCGATTTGACGTCCTTTTCAATAGGTTCAATGTTAAAGAAATGGATAACACAATTCTTGGGTCTTTAAAATTTTCAGGAGTATAGCTGTTTCCTTTTCAGCAAGAAAAGGACCTTACGCGCGAACGTTGATGAGTTTGTGTACCCACACAGTGTGTTCATATGCTCGGTTTACATGAACGTTCTATATATTTTTAACAATTTAGAAAATGCGTTCTTAATTGTGCGATCTGTGAGCACGGCTGTGCAGGATCTTCTAATTTTTGTAATAAGACCTTTTTCTCATGCCGCTTCTAAATCTTGATCAAGCATGCTACTGCCATATATAAACCTGTGATGCCGGCAAAACTACCGTATTAATCCAAAATCTTGGGAGACAGCTTTCTCTGCAAAAAGTGCATAGAGACTAAGAAACCTCAGTTCCTAAGAAAAGTGAAAAAAAATTGTGCGCTACATGTACATGGCCAGCAAATTGTTAGCATATCTTCGAAAAGAAATACAAATCTGTGCAAATAAGAGGTAATTAAAGTACTCAAAATCTTAGGGTAATTACGATTCGCAGTAAGTTTCAGCTTCCATTATTACATTCTATTCTATTATATTCTATCCCATAACCTTTCTAGGTCGTTGGGACACCACAGATGACTTCGAAACAACCCCTTTCCACTATTCCTGTCTTCAGTTGCCCTAGTTGAGTTGGCAAAATCCATTCCTGTCCACTCCTTGATATTGTCTTCCCACCTCTTTATCTGTCTACCTCTTCTTCTTTTTCCTTTCACCGTGGCCTAAAGAATCGTCTTAAGTTTGCTAAACCAGAAGACCTTGAGACGTGGCCAAACCACCTTAGTTTCCGTTTCTTTACTAGCGCCAGGAGCTTATCATATTCTCCAATGCCTGCTTGGATCTTCCTGCGAACGTCCTCATTGGTTATTACGTAATAATACATGTGTATTTTGCAAACCACGAAACTGCCAAATTCTTGGTATTTTCCAATGGCCGTAGACACTCTCTTATATAGTATGCACTGTAAACGTATGGAAGAATAATAAATTTGGTCAATGAAAAAGAGTGTCTAAAGGCCAAACTGGATCCAGGGTGAATGACACTGATTATTAGATTACAGGTGCTACACAGATTTTAACAATACTATAATACATGTATCATAGGCCCAAGATATATGATTAATTATTTAAAAAAAAGCAAGATCTGAGATAATTTATTTTTCTTCTATATGTTCCTATGTCTTTGGCAACTTTAACTAGAATGCTGCATAAGGGACAATTATATATGTCCATTTCACCATTCTACTATCTGAAAAAAACTATTAAAGTACACAGGCCAGCTGATCTTACCTGGCTATTTCCGTTTTGAACTTTCACGACCACAGACCCAGTCGTTCTTGGGCTATATAGCCGCACAAGCGTTGAAAAACAAGGGAAATAACTCTGCAATGACAATTAAGGAATGAATTTTATTTTTCTGAGGTTTATCGAAGTGTACACCACATTGGGTCACATGAAACGTGATTGAACCCCGAAAGGGTTCATGTAAACTTTGCTAGTGACCCAATGTAGTTTACACTTCGATAAACAACAGAAAAATTAAGTTCATTGTTTATATTTACTTTCGTTTCAATCAGAATTTTCATGAAAAATCTTATTTAAGCTCTTGAATTGAAGCAGTAAAACATGCACACGCAGTGTTTTTGCTAACAGCAGAACAGCATGCATGACGTCATGACGTTGCTGACGCCCAATCAAATTGACGAGAGACATTGTTTATTTTGACGTCATTGACGTCGCGTGTCCCAATGTAATTATTGGAATGTAAACTACATAAGGTTCCAATGGTTTACTATAGGGCTTTTCAGTAAATGCACCAAGAATGTAAATATTCGCAGAACACCTTACTTTTCCAAAATATTTGACATACCAAATAAATATAGTGTTCCAAAAATCAGCACCTGGTCACACCTCTGTCCATATCTGTGTGACTAAAATATTCCGGAGTTGTCAAGTTTGATTTGGGCACTTTGACCACTTTAACTTCGTAGGTTAAACTGTTTAGATGTTTGGAAAACTTCAAAATCGAAATAGGCATTTTATTAAGGAATGAATTTCATTTTTCTGAGGTTTATCGAAGTGTAAACTACATTGGGTAACGTGCAAAATGTGAACTTTGCTAGTGACCCAATGTAGTTTGTACTTCGATAAACAACAGAAAAATTAAGTTCATTGCTTATATTTACATTCTTATCAATCAAATCTTTAATGACAATTCTTATATAAGCGCTGAAATTGAAGCAGTAAACATGTACACGCAGTTTTTTTTTTTTTTTTGCTAACAGCGGAATAGCATGCATGACGTTATTACATCGCTGACGTCCAATCAGATTGTTGAGGGCAATTGTTTATTTTGACGTCATGGACGTCGCGTGTCTCAATGTAATTATTGGAATGTAAACTACATTACGTTCCAATAGTTTACTGTAGGGCTTTTCAGTAAATACATTAAGAAAGTAAATATTTGAATGTAAACAAAAGGACGGGTTACACTTTGGCCGTTTTTGTGCCCATGACCGATCCTGTTAAACTTCATGTTTATGAAAGCTTGGCATTTGGCAGTTTATATAAACACATTTTTAAGTTTGCGGTTTCATAAATAATCACGTGACTTCCGGTTTATTTCATATGGGGTACTGAACAAGGTACACTAACTTTCTGTGGTTTTTCGGTATAATCAGCAATTCCGCTGTTATATCAGCCCTCCAAACTGACAGATATAATACTTTTGGTTCTCATCTATAGTCTAAAAGATAGATTTTCGCTCAAACCATCTAGTAAGGAGAAATTTTGTTTGAATTTTTACCAAACCTCAGAACAGTAATTTTTACAAGTGTTCATTAACACAATAATAAGCATGTAAAGCGTTTACGTTTGTGAAAATAATGACACAAGTGAACAGGAGGTCGATTATAACCTATCAATATTGTTAAGCAAATGTGTTCTTGGTGAAACGCTTTTGCGCGCTTGTGAAACGGCAAGTGCGTGAATAGGTCATCAACCGTCTTCTTTTCTTAAGCATTATTCACTATTTAAACATATAATGAAAGCTTCATCATAGTGTCAAATGTTAATCACGTATGAAATATTACGCATTTATGGATGCTAAACAGGTACAAATGTTTAATATATTAGACAAAATCAGCGAACCAAGAAATAGAGGTCACAGGGACCTACATGTACTACCAAATGAGACGCATTGCTGAAGTGACATACTATTCCAAGTCCGATGAAGATTCAATTAAGCATTAGTTCGAAATAAAACATTAATTCATTGGATCATGAAATACAAGTGACCTACAAATAGTATGACGTCATTAGCAAAGTCTGATTTAACCATTGTCTTTAGTATGATGCATATATAATGTTGGATATATAAGGTAAAGAACAGTGAACTTTTAAATATTAGTCACGGCAACCTACAAGAAGTATGAGGATTTTTTGCATCGTTTGACTGATAAACTATTTGTAATTATGTTGCGTATCCAAAAACCATGTTGAGATATAAGTGAAAATCCTGGTCCATGCATAAAGTTCAAGGACCAAGTGTGCATGGATGCCTTGCAGATCCTACATTTTAAGGATTTGATCTGATCAAATATCAGCACTCCTTCGCCAAAGATATCAAAAGAGGTAAGGAAAAAGCTCATCCATGTAACTTTTTATACAATGTTAGTGGACCAAAGTTCAAGGTCACAGAATTTTACAATGCATTAGCTTCAGGCAGAGGGACACTTCATTTGACCACGTCGCAACATTAAAACATCAGAGGTTATATCACAGCATGATGATGGAGGACGTTCAGTCTAACGCGTTACATACGCACATAACGCCATACCTATATGCATTCCCAACGCTGCGCCCCCTCCCCGACCTCAGCCCCCTTACACATACACTCACACGGAATCCTTGGTGGGGGCGCATTAGGAACACATACTACATATATGAACACTTTGCAAAAGGTGTGGTGTGTCGAATAATGCCTCTATTTTCTATCAATTACAAATTATACTAATGCGATTGTGATATAGATCCTGTAGTCCAAGTGTTGGATACATGAAAATTTACCCAAAAAGTTTATTTTTCGTTTACTCCTACCCTCGTAACCACTGCAATATTACCCGATTATGATGAATATGTATATGAGGAATAATTATTTATAAAAATTGTAGTGGTTACGAGGGTAGGATGAAGTTAAATTAGGATGCATAGTGGACGTTGGTAGTTCAAATTCCCATAGGCTCAATGTTAAATGTTGCAGACAGTACATGTATTCAACCGCAAATTTAACCTAAAAGGCATTAAAATACGGGAAAATTAAATCGTACAGAATAATCTAGAAACATATAGCTAACGTTTCTGCATGTTTTTGTGGATATCTGCCTACCTTCGAAAATCGGCCTTTTCAGTGGGCACATTGCAATAGTAAAGTGTAACTCGTCCTTTAATAAAGTAAAGTACATACTGACCTTGAGTCATTTACAAACTACGAACATCCTGATTCAAAACGTGTTAACAAATTTTCACCATGCTAGCGAAGCATAGAGAAGGTAATACCGTATTTCTGTAATTTTAGACCACTATGCCATCTTCATGTCAGCAGTATAGGCGAAAACTATGTTATGAAGGATTATTTGTTATGCGCATATTCATTTTCAGTTTTGCAACAATGGAGTTAACTTCGTATGCACAAGTTTTGATAATACACTCTATCACCTATTGCAGAGATTTCATAACAAAACCTCTTTTCTACAATCTATAAGCATGTCAAATGAATTATCATTACAGCTAGCCTATAACCCTAAGAGAAGACAGTGAAAGATTTAAAGGCATTTGGCCTGTCTGTTTCAATTAACTTTATGTACACATTTTCAGCAAGGATTTTTCATTATTAAATTTAGAGCTGTGAGATATTTTTCTTCTTTCTTCTCAAAACATATGCTGTCAGCCTCGTGCTGACCCAGATCAGACGCTGCGAAACAGGTTTATACCATTCGCTTTAGACAAATGGGTATTTTGCCTTCAAATGGAATAAACTTGACCAGACAGCCCTCGATTGACAAATGGGTTCATCTATTTGATTAGGATAAAATATTTCATTGGGCATAAATGGGTTTAGGAAAATTATATTTAAATAATACTAATAAATGCCCCCTGTGTCTTTTCCAAAACAATGTTATACTGTATTGAATTGCCAATCTCTGCGTTTTCCATCAATTTTACAGTGGAGAATTACATGAATTTCTGATTGCTTCTCTCCAGGAAACAGCTCGGCCAAATGGGGTCCATTTTTCAAGGAAAAATAATTGCTTCTAGAGAAGAAAATTCTTTCTTTAAGAGCTGATCCGTAGTGAGAAGAGCCAGAAAAGAAACACAATAGAACCACTATATCTGAAAGCATATCCATTTCCATTAATTATGTTTATTAGTTGCATTTGGACAGTGGCTGATGTTCTACTTTTTAGGCTCTTAACATATCACCCATATCCCATCTCTCTTAAAATGCGACGTCCCCTATGCTTTTTATAGGATAAATATAGTATACAAAATATGATTTTTTTGCAGATGTCTCTATTCTGAGAAATGACATTTATGTTCCAATTTTAAGAGACAAAATACTTACTATGCATACCATATTTTTTTTACTAACAAATGCCCCTCTCTAATAAATACCCTGCTCACTTTTCAGACCCTGGGGCCATCATTTGAACAAACATGGTAAAGGACGACTAAGCAATGCTACATACCAAATTTCTTCAGAACGGTAAAGAACCACTAGACAATGCTACATACCATATTTATTCAGAACTGCAAGGCTTAGATGCTTGAAATTTGGTAAGGTGCATGGCCGAGTGATCCTTAAAAAATCCATAAAATACAAAGGTAAATGTTCAAAAATCTTCTTCAGAACCACTTGACACAGATACTTAAAACTTTGGAATGTAGCACCGCCAGATAGTCCTTTACTAAGTTTATTCAAATGGTGGTCCAAGGGTCCGAAATTACCCTGCCCCAGGGGGTCCTGGATTTGAACCATAGCAATACAGAATAAAATATACTTAAAAATCGTCTCCACCAGGACCGCTAGGCTCATGATCAGATGCTTGAAATTTGATATGTAGCATAAATAGTGGACCTATACCAAGTTTGTTCAAATGGTGGCCCCAGGGTCCACAACTGCGCTTGGGCGGGGGTTTTGGTTCACAAATGAAATATGTTTAAAAATCTTCTTCTTTAGACCTGCTAGGCTCAGATGTTTGAATTTCATATGTCGCATTGCCTAGTGATCTTTTACCAATTTTGTTCAAATAGTGGCCCCAAGGTCCAAAGAGGCCCTGTTCCAGGGGGGTCCTGGCTTTGAACCATAGAAACACATAGAACAAGAGGGCCAAGAGGCCCTGAATCGCTCACCTGGGCAAAAAGGTTAAAGGTCAAACTAGCTCATTATTTGAACAAACCTGATAGTTTGCAACCATTTCTAAATGGTTCTGAAGAACAAGATTTTTGAATGATTTTCTATGTATTGCTATGGTTCAAACCCTGGACCCCCTAGGGCGGGACCATTTCGGACCCTTGGACCATCATTTGAATAATCATAGTAAAGGTCTACCAGGCAATGCTACATACTAAAGTTCAAGCATCTGAGCAGTGGTTCGGAAGAAGAAAAAGATTTTTGAATGATTTTCTAGGTATTTCAATGATTGAAACGCAGGACCGTCCGAAGTGGGGCCATTTTTGACCCTAGCGCCATCATTTGAAAAACCTGGTAAAGGACCACTAGGCAATGCATCATACAAAATTTCAAGCATCTGCACTGAGGGGTTCTAGAGAAGAAGATTTTTAAGTTTATTTTAATTTTAAACCCAAGACTGCTCACGCAAGGGCCACTTTGGATCTCAGGGTCCCCATTTATACAAACTTTGTAGGAGTCTACCAGGCAATGCATCATACCAAATTTAAAGCATCTGAGCGGAGTGGTTCCGAAGAAAAAGATTCCTGAATATTTTTCCATGTATTTCTATGGTTCAAACTCAGGACTCCCTGCCGCAGGTCCATTTTGGACCCTGGGGCCATCGTTTGAATAAACCTTATAAAAGACCACTAGGCAATGCTACATACCAAATTTCAAGCATCTGAGCCAAGTGGGTCTGAAGAAGAAGATTTTTGAATGTTTTTCTATGTATTTCTGTGCTTCAAACCTAGAGCTCCCTGCCACACGGCCATTTTGGACCCATGGGCCACCATTTTAACAAACTTGGTAAAGGATCACTAGGCCATGCACCATACCAAATTTCAAGCATTAAAGCTTTGCAGTTCTCAAGAAGATGTTTGAGTATTTTTCTTTGCATTTCTATGGTTTAAACCTTGGACTCCAAGGGGCCATTTTGGACCATGGGGCCACCATTTGAACAAGCTTAGTAAAGGACTATTAGGCAATGCTACAATTCAAATTTCAAGCATCTGAGCCTTGCGGGCCTGAAGAAGAAGATTCTTGAATTTTTTCTATGTATTTCTATGGTTCCAGCCCAAGACCGTCGTGGGCGGGCCATTTCGAACCCTGGGACCATCATTTGAACAAACTTGGCAAAAGACCACCAGACAAAGCTACATATCAAATTTCAAGCATCTGAGCTGATTGATTTTGAAGGAGAAGATTTTTGAATATTTTTCTATGTATTTCTATGTTTCAAGCTCAAGACTCCATGCCGCATGACCATTTTGGACCCTGGGGTCATCATTTGAACAAACTTGATAAAGGATTTCTAGGCAATGCTACATACCAAATGTCAAGCATCTGCACCAAGTTGTTCTGAAGAAGAAAATTTTTGAATATTTTTTCTATGTACTTCTATGGTTCAAACCTAGAACTCCCTGCCACGGGGCAATTTTGGACCCTGGGGCCACCATTTGAACAAACTTGGTAAAGGATCACTTGGCCATGTACCATTCCAAATTTCAAGCATCTAAGCCTTGCGGTTCTGAAGTAGAAGATTTTTGAATATTTTTCTTAGCATTTCTATGGTTCAAACATTGCACTCCATGACAAGTGGCCATTTCGGACCCTGGGGCCATCATTTGAAGAATCTTGGTAAAGGACTATTAGGCAATGCTACATATCAAATTTCAAGCATCTGAGCCTTGCGGTTCTGAAGAGGAAGATTTTTGAATATTTTTCTATGTATTTCTATGGTTCGAAGCCAGGATCCTCTGGGGCTGGGCCATTTCGGACCCTAGGACCATCATTTGAACAAACTTGGTAAAGGACCACTAGGCAATGCTACATACCAAATTTCAAGCGTCTTAGCCTTGCAGTTCTGAAGTAGAAGATTTTTTAATATTTTTCTATGTATTTCTATGGTTCAAACCTGGGGTCCCTGCCCTGGGGTCATCTGGACCCTGGGCCACCATTTGAACAAACATAGTAGATGACCACTAGGCAATTCTACATACCAAATTTCAAGCATCTGAGCAAAGCAGTTCTGGAGAAGAAGGTGTTTAAGTATATTTTAATTTTGAACCCAAGACCCCCTGCCCCATTGCCATTTGGACCCTGGGGCCACCGTTTGTACAAACTTGGTAGAGGTCTACTAGACAATGCTTCATACCCTTTACGGTACATACATATCATAGTTGTCTAACTTGGCTATTACGGTTTGAAGACCCACAAGGGCAGTTGGTCAGGTGGATAGTGAAACTTCGACCTGTGTAACCATGGATATGCTGGTGCAATGTCTGGAATACCGGTGTCTAGAGAGCATTGTAATGCATATGGTCTTTGGGTAAAACCCTGTGATCTGCTGTGTGGGGTGTGAATTCTGCATAAAGGCCGATAAAAATGGGGGTTCCTTTTCCAGGGAAGTGGATGGTTCAGTAACAAAGGATCTCCAATGTTGCAGATCATTATACCTATGATCACTGGACAAATGGTGATGTAACTGGGGAATGTTTAATTGGTATGGAAGAAAATGTTCAGTTCTTAAAATCCTGGGGAATGTCGTATAAGTACAATTGAATTGGAACAGGGGGGCACTCCTGGGGTACGGGGTCATACCAGAAAGTGTTCAGGGAAAACCTGGGGTATTGAAAAACTTGTAGATATGAATCGGGTAGCTCCTGATGGGTGGATTAAAGATACCATGGGAAATGTTCAGATAAATTCTGGGGATTGTGATGAATGTCAAACTGGATACAATCTGGAAATATTTTGGGACTTTGAAAAGGGGTATCTTAGAATATGATCAGGTAAAACCTGGGGTAGGTCGTGGAGGGGTATTTCCCAGAGGCCTGAAGTATTGCAGGGAGTAAGTAATAGCCAGTTAGAAACTCAGCTACAGCAACAAAGTTGTTTGTTAGCTGTTAGAGTCAGGATAACAGTGTTCTCCCCAGAAATTTCAGAAGTCATGTCACTTTTAGCACAAAAAATCAGATTTTGACTTGTTGATCAATTTTTTAAAGAAATCCTTAATATAGCAATGTTTTGCCAAAATTACCCTAAATTTACATTTTAAATAATTTGTTGTAAGCCTTAATGCATTTAAAACTTTTACTGGCTAAAAATGAAAATAATAGCACTTTAATAAAATTTCACTGGAATTAAGGCATGTTGCAAGCGACGTGCCTTAATGGTCTGGGGAGATCCCTGGGAGAAATAAGTCCATATAGATACACTCACGTTGGATGGGTTGGCAGACATCGAGATCAGCCTTGGAGTAACTGAAGAACCATCATGCTGGGGTTTCTGAAGATGGATATCTGCAAATCATATTGATTGGGTGAAAAGAGCTAGCAAACCCAAAGAGGGAGTCCTGTTCCTGGCAGGCCCTTCGGCAAAGTCGTACAGGCTTAATAGGGAACAATATCTCCTGATTGATGAGGACCTTCTAAAACTCGGAATGCCACCGACGAGAAGGACTTGGTCATGTCAACAAGTTCGAGAGACGAAGCCATCCAGTTAAGTCATTGCATATACCATCTGCAGGACAAAAGGGAGATGCTGAGTGGCCAGAACCAAAGAGAAATTCTGTTGATAGGTCACCCACGGAGAGAGTCCATATTGACCTGGAACCATTGCCAAAACGCCCAGAGGAAATGAAAACATACTATGATGGTAGATCAGTTCACTAAATGGGTAGAATGTATACCATCCCCATCGCAAACTGCTGAAGTAACAGCCAAAGCAGCTGTTGACCATTTTTCTTGTGTAATGCCATTGAGATCCATGAATCACAGATTACGACATATAGGCCGTACTGGAAGATTCCATCCTTGAGATCCATTAATCACAGATTACACCCCATGGTCAGCTACGATACCACTTATAGTTACCTCTGCATGTCAGATGTATCAAGAACCCGAGTCAACTTTGATACACCTGATAGCTTCTTCTGCACGTCAGATGTATCCAGAAGTCACACCCTACAGTCAGCTACGATACACCTGATAGCTTCTTCTGCACGTCCGATGTATCCAGAAGTCACACCCTACAGTCAGCTACGATACAACTGATAGCTTCGTTTGCACGTCAGATGTATCAGGAATCGTCAATCAACTACGATACAACTGATAGCTTCTTCTGCACGTCAGATGTATCAGGAACCGCCAGTCAGCTACGATACAACCAATAGCGCCTTCTGCATGTCAGATGTTTCTTGAAAATTCTACGACACGCTGCCAACATCAACTAAACACTGGGAGCTTCACTGCATAACAGGTGTTCTACTGATACTGAGAACGTCCGAGAAGTCGTCGGATCTTTCTTCATAAAATGGGGAGGAGTGTAGTGGTGCGCCATGTCAGACGGATAGTCCATTGCAGTCAGTTACTGGTCGATTTGGTTCGGCATTTAGATGGCGCTAATTTCGCTGCACGTGACTGCAGAAGCGCTCTCTTACTTACCTTGACGTCGTAGCGGGAAGACGGGCTTTCTATCTCTGGAGCTCCAGATGAGAATTCTACCGGCTGAGACAAGTTTGCGGCTCTGTTTCATACAGTCTAAAGTAATGGGTGAATTTTACTTTATAATTAACTATGGAAAGTGGTATTAAATAATGATGACAGCTAGCTGAAAACCACAAGATATTGCCTCCCAAACCGGGAGAATTTCAAGCAATAGGTGATAGAGTGAATACTTGCTGTTTCGTGTTTTGGAAACGGCACAGCAATGGACAGCAAACTGAGAAAACTCAGCCACAGAATAAATAAAAGAATAAATAATATGCAGCAAAACATCAATAGCATGCAATTGAACATTGCAGATTTGGAATTTGAAAATCTTGAATTGAGGAAAGAGCTTGAAGGAGAGAAAAATCGGACAAGTGAACTGGCGATAAAACTTAACTCTGCGTTATCAGGAGGTTCTCTGGCAATCACTGACACGGGCCCAAGAGGTAGGTAAATGTGTAAATGTTCTAGTTGGCTTGCAGCATATGTGTAAACTGATTACGCAGATTAGACTGCACTTCTGCGCAGATGCGCAGATCATTTTTTCCTGTTTCGTTTCAACCGTGTATACATAGTTAGTTTTAAAATAAGTTTCAAATTTAAAGAGTAACTAACACTTCAGGAACTGACTGAATCAGATCCCAAACCCTATCCCCAAGTCTATATTGATACACCTGGTGATCTATTCATTTTCAAAGAAGAATTGGTGCATTGATGCACAGGGTCATCAATGTATGTTTTGAAGCGCGGGGTGATCTGCATATATATATATTCAAGTCAGCATTGATATTCAGGCTGGTTTCTAATTCAATTCTTGTTTAACTATTTTTCTGCTGCCACCGCTAGTAATTTGAATTTTCCAACACTATTTATGTGTATGGATAAACTCTCAGGGGATGCAAGTTTGTTAATTTCATAATGTCTCCTTTCTTTATTGGGATCACCTCTAAACGGAACGCATTTTCTCCCCCTGGATAAAGATAAAGTAAATGTATGTTGTGCGTAATGATTTGCTTGGTTGGCACAAAATAAATAATGTTTGGTATACACGTTATGGTTTGATAGGGTGATCTTGGTGTGTTCCGCGCTTCACGAACTGCAACCTTAAGTGAGGAAGTTAAACAAATAAATATGTTTTCGCACTAAATTTTGTAAAAGTACAGTTTCATCATATTACTCGTTTTGTGACCTAATGCGGTAAAAAGTGTCACTACATAAGGCTTTTTGTTTATCCCCTCGGGGATAACCATATTAAGATAGGAATTCGTACTCGATTGTACGCCGTTTCCTTTGCTTTGCTTTCGCCGATTCCTACAGGTCCCACTATCTCCCGGTACTTCTATATTTGGCACACCCTGCTACAGGGTTCTCGCCATCATCGCTAATGCATGATCTTTATAGCTTATATCTTAAAACCCTTCAAACAGTTACCTGAAAGTTCAGTTAGCACTTTACAGTGCAGATCAATAACAAATTCTACTTGATGAAAGCTTACTTCAGGTTCCACTATTTACCGGTATTTGCTCCCATAGTTTGGCGCACTCAGCTGCAGGGTCCCTTCCAGCATAACTAAGACATGAGCTGTAAAACTTATCCTGAATACTTTATCTCGCCTAATACAAGAATCTCACCTAATACAAGCACTTACCAGAGAGTAAAGTCCATTTACGGAGAGCCATTACTAAACAGTATAGGTCATCTAACAAAAGTTAATAGCACTGAAGCTCACCTGTTACAAGCAATCACTAGACAAATAGAAAAGGCTGTCAAACTCGCCACTTACCTACAGCTTCAATAAATCCAAGAATACAATGAAATTAACTTGTATTGCTGCCATTTTTCTGCTTTACCACTTGCATCCTATAGATTCATTTGCTAAAGGATAACCTCTCAAGCTTTTTCAAAAGCTAAACTTGTAACTTTAAAGGTAATCTTGAAACGATATTTCTGTAATTGTAGAGACGTTTACACAAAACCTGTACTTGGATACTTTGCTCTAACTCTGTAAACAAAAACTAAAATATAAGCCGCGACACGACAACACCAAGTAAGTGGCATGTACGTCCAGCGAAGTCTGAGATCATCCTGGACATCCGCCCAGCCTGATCTGATTCTTCGCTGTGCACTTAAAGAGTAGCTGTGGGTCAAACATACCTCCATGTCGAAAGCGAAGACTCTGATCAACTAGGTGGATGTCCGGGCTTATCTGAGTCTTCTGTGGTTTGTTTAGTCGTAGCGTGGCCTATATATAATTATAGAAGTCTGTCCTTCACTCCCCTTATGCCATATGAGAGGTCAGAGAAAAATGGCCCAATACGCAATTACACAATTACACCCAACTAGTCGGTGTGAGCAGGATGTTCCAAATCAGTCATTATTGAAGAAGGTTGTAAGGCTCGTTTACCTTTTTTTTGTTCTTGTCAGCGGCAAACAGAAGAACGCGTGGCGTCAAAAAGGAAACTTCATTCAGTTTTCATTTTATAATTCACTTTCATTTTTTTATTCAGAACAATCCTTAACAATCCGAATGCCACTTGGAAAACAAAATTTCATCCTTTTCGAACATTATTGAATAATCTGCGAAAGAATAACAGATACATTCTCCGTGTTTTGCTTTAAACTTTGCAAAAATAATTAGGTAAAAAGAATAATATTTGAATGCACCAGCGACACATCTCGTCCTTACGAGTGACGTATAAATCTTTCAGAGAAACAATTACATCGAATATGCTGTTACCTTGTAAATCGGACAAGGCTGACGGCGTAAATAAGTACGTAATAAATAAATCATAATGTCAGAGTGACACAACTCGTGTATTAGATTGTCGTTTCAAAAAGTATATGCCAGTGGTACATCAAATTAAATATGACAGGAAGAATCATTGGTCCCGTAGGAGGTGTATTGTTTAGACAATTCATACTGTAAAACACTTTCATTTAGTAGTCACTTTATTTTGGCGACATTGGCGGATAAGACGAAAATCGCCAAATTAAAATGCTGCCAAATTTAAACTGATGATCACGAAATACAGAAAAAATAAAACGGTTGAGCACATCATGTATTCCTTTCACCATAAAAGCTATTACAGATCATGTATATTAGTACAAAAGAAGATCCCAGGCAAGTAAAAAAACGGGAGGGAACGGGGTGTGAAATGTTTGTTAGACATGTCTAATGAGTTAGTACATAAGCCAAGTTGATTAAATCAGCAAGATCACAAAAATCTATTTACAATAAACAGTTATATTAGGCTAAACTTAGCTTTTTAACAGAGCTAACTGTTATCATTATATATGATAATGTAGAACTGAGAATAATTAATTATGATGTCAGCAGATATCACTTATGTTCAGAAATTACAAATCCGCCAAAACAAAAATCCTCAAAAAAAGTCCATTTTCAAAAACCGTAAAATTTTGCTGCCGCCAAGTATAAGTCTTTTACGTATGTTTATCTTGTCACACTGAAAAAGCTGTGTTAAAAATGTAAACCTACTTTCAGTATTGTCTGGAGATTTGTCATATCAAAATGATTATTTCCTCACGTTTCAAGCTTTTTCCTGCACTTATGTAGGTCACTGTTTTCTCCCACAGTACCAGTCCCAAATTTTTTCTGACATTTTCATCTATATTTCAGAGTCCAAAATTAAAACTGAAGATGCGACTAATCTTATAAAAGGCCATAATTTTAAGTGAATACACCGATCATTTATTGAAATATAAGGTACGAGGGGCATTCGAAAATTACTTAGCATGGTCCAATTTTTTAATAACCGATTAACAACCTGTTCATGTTTGGTATCATTTGAAACAACAATCTTTGCTCTATGTTAAAAAATAAAAATTTGAGATGGAAGATATGTGACAGGCACATGATATTTTATTTAGAACACAAAGAGTGTTTTGACACTGGAAATGAAATATCACATGTTGAGCGACATGTCACTGTCAATTCTTACAAATTAGTGTAATTTGGTTAACTATGCCATAGACTAGCACAAAGAAGACAAATATGTATATTCTAGAAAATTTATGAAAAAAGTAAATATGTATAGTTCTTAGCCTTGAGCAAGGCTAATGAAATGAGTTCATGAAAAATTTTGAATAATAAAGGTCAAGTTCATTCTTTAACTAATGTATCTCATATTTCGACAGTTTTAAACCATCAGGTTTGTTCAAATGACAACCCTAGTTTGTCCTCTGAACTTTTTACTCAGGTGAGCGATTCAGGGCCCCTGGTGTCATGTTTCTGATCGACTAAGAAAATATAACTCTATACGAGATAAATTTTATGTGACCAACTGCATGCGAAGTGGTCAACTAAGTCCCGGTTGGCCACCTTGCTGACCGCTTTTATCGCACGTCGATGGTTCAGGCCACACACTTAATAACTACTCTCCTCTATAACCTCCTAAGTTGCTTGGAAAGTTGTTGGGGCTTGAAAATCTGCCTTTGGTCGGGCCCATAGATGATCGGCGGTTGGAGCGTTTTAGTGTTTTCTTGCTTTTCGGTGCTCATGTTGTTTCTCGGGTTGTTTCTCCTAAGTTGCTTTGAAAGTTGGCGGGGCTTGATTATCTGCCTTTGATAGGGCCCATCGACGTTCAGCGGTTGGACATATTTTGATGGAGCGTTTTAGAGTTTTCTTGCTTTTCGGTACTCATGTTGTTTCTCCGGGTTGTTTCATCTCAATATTCAATCCTGAATTTGCTGTTTTTGATTCATCGATGGGTTAGAGAGCCTACACCTGGAACAATATCCTAAGTATCGCGTGCATTTGTCTGTGCAGCTCAATCATTTATTAGAAGTTGACAGTGGTAGCCAAATTTATGCAGTATATAGCAGTTTAAAATCGTCAGATATCAAACGTTAAAGTATAATTGGCCTTAAGGAGGCCCTAACAGTTAGATCCGTTTGGAAAAAAACCCAAAAAACACCATAGCGACAACAATGACATTGACCTCTTGTACTCACAAAACTTTATAAATGCAGTTATTACGTCACTGGATATACCATTTATTAGGCAAAATCCTCAACAGTGTCCATGAAATCTTATATTCTACCATTTTCCATACAAAATGATCAGAAAGCGAATTTGAATTTGCCGTATAAAAGGTCAAGGTCAAGGTCAACCCAAGGTCAATGTTTGAACAATCTTGGTAGTACGCGTGCACCAAATGCTACAATCCACCTTTCTAGGCCATCGTTCAATTGCTACAGGAGAAAGAGATTTTCATAGGTTTTCACGATATATGTGCCTAGCGCAAATGATGGTCACTTGATCAGGGCCGTTCGGACAACTTTTCTTTCCCCTAACCCTGGAGGCTACAAATGAAATTTGGTTAAAAAATCGGCCCAGTGGTTTCTGAGAAGAACAAGTCTGAAATTGTTGACAGACGGACGGACGGACGATGACGGACGAATGAACGAACGACGGAGTCTGCCTATCCTGTAATCTCCACCTGAGCCTGAGCCTACGGCTCAGGTGAGCTGAAATTCTTTTTATTATTCTCGTACGTGTCTAGGTGATTTCATATCTCTTTTCCATTGCCAAGAGCATTCCAACAGACATGTGAAGAGAAAAGCTACCTATGAATAAATTGAATTTCATGGTAGCAATTTGGGGCATGGTTTGAGGGGAGAGGGGAGAGAGAGGAGGGAAGAGAAGAGGTACTTTTAACAATAAGAAGATGTCTTTTATTTCACCGTAGCTTCTCAGAAACGAAGCAGTTTGTTCCTTTGTGAAATCAGTTCTTTTGTTTAATTTGAATATCACCGTTTCGAAGGAGAGCAAACAGAAAGTCATAAGAGTTGTTTCCCTTGTAAATATGACGAAACGCCAGATGGTGTGTCAATACTCTTTGAAACACGCAAATACACGTCGTGACTAGCGTACCACCCGTCAACTCTTCGACCTAATCAATTCTTCATGCAAATACTTGTCCTGACTAGCGTACCACCCGTCAGCTTCTCGACCTTTTCAATTCTTCATGCAAATACTCGTCCTGACTAGCGTACGCTTCTGCACCTTCTCGACCTTTCAGTTTTTCAAAGACAGTTGTGCATGAGAACACGAGAGAGCATACTCTGACGTCTGTTGGAGACGGGGTTTTTTTTCACGACGATGCTCTTTCTACAAAAATAGTCGTTGCTTAGTTGCTGAAGCACGCGGTATTCATTTTTTTTCTGCAAACATATCTAATACCAAAACATGTTGCAAGTCACATTAACTTACCTGAGCATAACAATAACAAGCTTTATTTTTAGGAATTATCTTCAGTTGTTTGGCACATGAACGGTAGCGCTGTGCATTCTTCTCGGAATTGCGTTAATCATTTGAAAACAACTGATTTTGGCAATAACGTATACGACTTAGTTGGCCAATAGTTTTATAGATGGTGTATATCTGAACCGGATGTATGCGTGATAAATGATGTATGTTTCAGTTGAAGTTTTATCAGTCTGTCTGAACGTACATTCAAGTGATATAATCAAAAGAGAGCTATAACATATAAATAGAGTCCAATTGAAATTGTAAACTCTCGAACATTATAGCAGTCGGAGATATAGGGCATATTCATTTATAGCTCTCCATTAAGCTGCTGCAGTGAGCTAATCAAATCTGATTTATTTTTCTGTCCTGAGAGTAAAAAGATAGGCAAATGATCAGGAAATAATACAACCAAATCCCACATTCCGCATTCAAAACCAATAGGGAAAGAAGCACAACCACCCAGAAATTGACACAAGTTTACGAAAGACACGCACAGTAAACTAAATGAGCAGCTCTTTCCCAAAGAGATGGTCCTTCAGCTACCCCAATAACAGCATCAACACCTATCTAGCTCAGGGCAATCACTGTCGCTATCCTGATGCCACTTTTCTAAGTCAGGGCAATCACTGTCGCTACCCTGATACCACTTTTCTAGCTCAGGGCACTCACTGTCGCTACTCTGATACCACTTTTCCAGCTCAGGGCAAGCACTGTCGCTACTCTGATACCACTTTTCCAGCTCAGAGCAATCACTGTCGCTACCCTGATACTACTTTTCCGGCTCAGGGCAATCACTGTTGCTACCCAGATACCACTTTTCCAGCTCGGGGCAATCACTGTCGCTACCCTGATACCACTTTTCCAGCTCAGAAAAATCTCTGTCGCTTCTCTGATACCACTTTTCAAGATCAGGGCAATCACTGTCGCTACAATGATACCACTTTTCCAGCTCAGGGCAATCACTGTCGCTACTCTGATACCACTTTTCAAGATCAGGGCAATCACTGTCGCTACAATGATACTACTTTTCCAGCTCAGAACAATCACTGTTGCTACAATGATACCACTTTTCCAGCTCAGGGCAATCACTGTCGCTACAATGATACCACTTTTCCAGCTCAGAACAAGCACTTTCGCTACGCTGATACCACTTTTCCAGCTCAGAGCACTCACTGTCGCTACCCTGATACCACTTTTCCGGCTCAGGGTAATCAATGTCGCTACCCTGATACCACTTTTCCAGCTCAAAGCAATCACTGTCGCTTCCCTGGTACCACTTTTCCGGCTCAGAGCAATCACTGTCGCTACCCTGATACCTCTTTTCAAGATCAGGACAATCACTGCCGCTACTCTGTTACCACTTTTCAAGATCAGGGCACTCACTGTCGCTACCCTGATACCACTTTTCCAGCTCAGAGCAATCACTGTCGCTACCCTGATAACACTTGTCCAGCTCAGGGCAATCACTGTCGCTACCCTGATACCACTTTTCCAGCTAAGAGCAAGCACTGTCGCTACCCTGATACCACTTTTCCGGCTCAGAGCAATCACTGTCGCTACCCTGATACCACTTTTCCACCTCAGGGCAATCACTGTCGCTACTCGGTTACCACCTTTCCAGCTCAGGGCAATCACTGTCGCTACCCTGATACCACTTTTCCAGCTCAGAGAAAGCACTGTCGCTACCCTGATACCACTTTTCCGGCTCAGAGCAATCACTGTCGCTACCCTGATACCACTTTTCCAGCTCAGGGCAATCACTGTCGCTACCCTGATACCACTTTTCCAGCTCAGAGCAAGCACTGTCGCTACCCTGATACCACTTTTCTGGCTCAGAGCAATCACTGTCGCTACCCTGATACCACTTTTCCAGCTCAGGGCAATCACTGTCGCTACTCTGTTACCACTTTTCTTGCTCCGAGCAATCACTGTTGCTACTCTGATACCACTTTTCCGGCTCAGGGCAATCACTGTCGCTACCCTGATACCACTTTTCCAGCTCAGGGCAATTACTGTCGCTACCCTGATACCACTTTTCCAGCTCAGAGCAATCACTGTCGCTACCCTGATACCACTTTTCTAGCTCAGAGCAATCACTGTCGCTACCCTGATACCACTTTTTTAGCACAAAGCAATCACTGTCGCTACCCTGATACCATTTTTCCAGCTCAGAGCAATCACTGTCGCTACCCGGATACCACTTTTCCAGCTCAGAGCAATCACTGTTGCTACCCTGATACCACTTTTCCAGCTCAGAGCAATCACTGTCGCTACCCGGATACCACTTTTCTAGCACAGGGCAATCACTGTCGTTATCCTGATACCACTTTTACAGCTCAAAGCAATAATTATCGCTACTCTAATACCATTTTTCCAGCTCAGTGCATTTACTGTCGCCACCCTGATACCTTTTTTCCTTGTCGTATACATTGTAACACATTATTGAAACTTTAATTTTGTATCGAATTACATCATTCTTGATTTTTTTAATCATTAGACTTTTTGAACTTCTATACAAAAGACCGTAAAACTCAGGCTCAGTTTGGCCTATTTGAAGAAATACTTTTAATCCTACGCTATTTTTCTGACATCAGTTCTTAATGTTGGCGACATAACTCAGAGTTTGTGATATCGATTGCCATGTTTCAGTTGAACTCTTCGGCCGATTAATAAAGTCATCAATGTGACTTGATGCTTTTGCAAAACGCATAGGTTTAAAAAATACATTTTATGATGTTGCACGTGGAATATAACATTTTAAAATCAAGTCATCTTGTTTTAATGTCATTATTTGTCAGCCTCGCACGCAGTAGCATCCATTTAAAGATTAAAACAAGCAAACAAGACGAAAAACGAAAGAGAAAAAACAAAAACAAAAAAAAAGCAAACAAAAAACAAGATGCCGCCTTGCTAAAATACGATAACGGCCGTTCAAATGACTTTCAAAGGTATGACTCATGATCCTTGTTTTGAATGTGTTCTCTGCTCTTAAGGGAACTCTGTAAGATTTTTCCAGAACAGCTTATTTACCAGTTTTACATGTAACATAAAACTTGCAGAAACATAGTAAGCACGTCCTCTTTCAAACAAGCTTAAAGCTGAATGCTCTGTGAATCTTTAGCTCAGGTGAGCGGTTCAGCGCCACCATGAACGTCTTCGTTTGAGGTAAATAAGAAACATACTGTTTCTAAAACAGATCTTATCTGGTTACTATTCAGCGTGAAAATGGGCATGCAGGTACGAACAATCACAAATAATCCGATCATGTTGCGCTTCTGTGCTGCTTGGTCAACGTCTTCTTTGTTCGCCTAAAAATTCTGACATTTCTGAATGATTTGAAAAGTAGGTTCTGAATTCTGTGTTCAGTAATACTGAATATGCATCTTGATCTTAATCTTTAGTTTTTGTACATGTCATTTCTTGACAATATAAGGATGTGTTGTATACTGACACACCTGTTTATTTACCGTAATGATCAAAAGTAGTGGAAAAGAAATAGCTGTGCAAAGAATCGTCTAGACTCCGACCAGCTAGTTCCTTAAAAAGAGCCTTGCAATATATATGCATTTAGTTCCTTGATAGTATATAGCAGAAGAGTGAAAGTCCTGATTTAAGTGCAAATCTTTGCAGGCTTGTCGGAAATTTCTAAGTGAATAATATCTGTTTTGATGCGCATTTTACAGCTTCATATATCTAAGGATATTCATTACGTAAGCGTATGTTTCTTGGAACAACAAATTCATTTCTCTTCGCCAATTCATTTTGTATACATCCCAAATAAGTTAAGCGAAAGCAAACGTCCAAAGAAACTTATAACAATATTTGAGTCTCACTTAAATTGAAACTTACTAATTTAATTGATATATTTTATTATTATACAGCTATGAATATTAGATGAAAAGTAATCAATGATAAAATCCGAGGAAAAACGATACCGATATTCTCGATATCGGCACGAAATATCAACAGTCCATCCTTTCTTAGGTCAATAAAGCTTGTTTGTAATTAACAACAAATCTCATACTTTATCGTAGTTTTTAAGAATTTTCGTCGGATGAGGTAAAAACCAATTACGTCATATATTCCTGGTGAGAATATGACATCATGCACAGTCGGAATAAATCAAAAAGTTCTAAAGTCACAACCTCAGCATCGGAAATTGGTGAAATTTAGAAAACCATGTTTTTTTCTGAAAATTTTCACTGCAAACTAGCAATAGTGCAAATATGATATCGTGGCGATATTGCGCTAGTGCAAAACTGATGTCACTGTCTAATATCCTTCAGGCGCTGTTGCTGAAAACAATATTTTCGTAACCACATTGTTCAAAATGAGACGAAAATGACGAAAAACATTGATCGATATAATACAATTTATGTTGCACTGATATTTGGGAATATGGTCCCTCCGGGATATCTAGGGACGCTCGCAAGCTCGCGTTCTTCAATATCCTACTCGGGACAATATTCCCCAATACCAGGGCCATAACCCTATAATACTGAAGAGTGCATGCCAATAAGGTTTGTAACAGTAATTCTTTTCTATTAATATTTAGCTTTTTTAGAATTCCAGTTTTACAGTTTTAATAAAACGCCAATTTTAATCTAATAATGGTTTTTGTCCTGTATGTTTTAAAATATTTTGTTTGACTAAAACTCCAGAAACATTCCTGGCTTTAAGGTAGTTTGGTATACGCTCAAAAAAGCAACTCTGCATTTTCAATTTCGCTTCCCTTCTTAACTGAGTTCACCACTTAAAAATAATATCTTATTTTGTCCTATAAAAGCTGACCCTTGTTCATATAGATGTACAAATGACTTGCGATTTGAAGTTCTTTTCGACATGTTCATTGTTAAGGAAATAGATAACACAACTCTTGGTCCTTTAATAATTTTGAGGAGTATGGAGATAATCATTCAAGAGTTTTGTCTGTTCAGCAAGAAACAGCGAATACCATGTTAGTGTCTTTTGATGTCAAGTTTATCAGGCGAGACCAGAAACAGCGTAGGAATGGCGAGGCTTGCCGAGCCAGTCCGACGTGTTTCTGGTCGAGCCTGATAAACTTGATATCAAAAGACACTAACATGGTTTTCTATTTATCATGCATCATAAGAAGATTTTAAGGCGTAAAGAGCGGCAAACAAGTGATAAGCCAACGCAGTTTTGTTCGAACTTGCTGACGTCGCGAATGCGTTATGACATAAGTCGGTGACGTCAATTAACCAATCGAACGCTGATACCACGGCCAGCGTCAGTATGTAGCCAATCGTCTTCAGAGATCGCTTCTTAAGGCATGACCTGATAACATTCGCGCAGGCGCAGTTCTACAGTGACATGATATCATATCATGTTATCATACCCCTGTTTTCAGGTGAAATGTGCAGCAGATGCATGATAAAAGGTGCTTACGAGCGAACGACAAATACGTTGATGAGCTTATGTACCCATACAGTCTGTTACGAGCGAACGACAAATACGTTGAAGAGCTTACGTACCCATACAGTCTGTTACGAGCGAACGACAAATACGTTGAAGAGCTTATGTACTCATACAGTCTGTTACGAGCGAACGACAAATACGTTGATAAGCGTGTGTACCCATACAGTCTGTTACGAGCGAACGACAAATACGTTGATGAGCTTGTGTACCCATACAATCTGTTACGAGCGAACGACAAATACGTTGATGAGCTTGTGTACCCATACAATCTGTTACGAGCGAACGGCAAATACGTTGATAAGCTTGTGCATACAGTCTGTTACGAGCGAACGACAAATACGTTGATGAGCTTGTGTACCAATACAATCTGTTCATCGGCTTGGTTTACATGAACGTTTTATATAGTCTGAATAATTTATAAAATGCGTTCTAAAGTAAGCGATCTGAGAGGACGGCTGCACAGGCTCTTCTAAGTCTTGTAATAAGGCCCATTTTCTTATGTACCCTACGGTTGGTAATATAATCCATAGCATGTTATTGCCAAATATAGAGCTGCGATAGTAGCAAATATACCGTACTGATCCGAACTCTGAGGAGAGAAATACATTTACAAATAGCACAGGTAGACTCAGATATCAGAAATCCTCAAAAAGAGGAAAACATGTTGTGCCCAGCATGGTCAGCCAAAATATGAACACATCACCTAAACGCAATCTAAATCAGTCCAAATGAAAGGAGATTTATGTACCCAAAAATTTGGAGTAATTACAATTGGAGTCGAACTAATATTACGCAATTATAATGATTGCCGCGACTCGACAAAACCAACAAACAGACATGTTTGCCACCCAAAGACTCAAATCAGCCTGGGCAGCCGCTCAGCCCGACCAGACTTTTCGCTGTCCGAACTACTTAAACTCTTAGCTTCTTTTTTAAGCGCACAACTTAGACTCTGATCAGACTGGGCGGATGCAGAGGCTGATTTGAGTCTTCGCGAGGCACACTGGGCAGCTTGTTGGTTTTGTCGTGTCGCGGCTCTTAAATAATATGCAAACGAAAGGCCGTAGATACTCTCTTATGCAATGTGCACTATAAACATACCGACAGATAATTTGTTAGAAAGAGTGTCTAAAGGTCAAACTGGATCCATGGTGAATGACATTTAAAGGACATAATGGCCCGTTTTGAACCTTCACAATCATAGGATTAGTCATTAATTCCTGAGATTTGTACCTCAACAAGTGTTGACAAACAGGGGTAATAACTCTGCTCAATCACAATTGCAGAGCTTCTTACTTTTCCATAATAAACTGTGTCCATTTACGTTTGAGCAAATCCATTTGCTCAAACTGGCTGTATGATTTTGGATAAGACGTTTGTTGGTTCAAAATTTGGATTAATAGCTCTGCAGGAAATATATTGTACTTAAGTTAACTGATGAGTAATAATTAGAATTAGATCTAATCCATTTTTATCCAAAATTTGGATAAACCAAATAGCCTGGGATAAGAAAACACCCTGCCTATGCCTTATACTGTATGAAAATACATGGCCGAAAATTTTATCCAAAATTTGGATAAGCGACTGTGCAGGCAATACAATGCAGCGTATAAACAGACTGAAATACATTAAATTTTATTTTATCCAAAATTTGGATAAAACCAAACTAGCTGGGAGAAACAAACACCCTGTCTTGCCCCACACATTATGCAAACACACGGCCAAAATTTTTATCCAAAATTTGGGTAAGCAGGAAATGCAGTACAACGAATACATAGAAATAATTTTATCCAAAATTTAGATAAAACCAAACTAGCTGGGAAAAACAAAACCCCTGTCTTAAAATACGCTGTTCCAAAACACAGTTGTAAGTTTTATCCAAAATTTGGATAAAACTTTTAGTTAAAATACGCAGTGAATGTCATCGAAGTTTTATCCATAATTCGGATAGACCACATCATGTTTATTGCCAAAAAATACCATGAACAAAACTATGTCGAAATTCAGACGAATAAAATGTATAAGAATCTTATTTGAAAAAAAAATACTGTCTTTGTACTCTTAACTTATTCTAATTTTGTCATTTAATCAATTAGTATAACTGTCAGAAAACAACCGTTTCTAAGTGTTTCAGCAAAATATTTTTATCGAAAAGGTGTTTGATTTATTTAAGTGTTATTCTTTCATCTTTATTTATTTATTTTTATTTTTTTTTTTTGGTTCGATTTAGATGCTACGCGAAAAGTTGCTCGCAAAAAAAATGACAACTTATGTTTCATCTTTATTATACTGAGTACATTGTAACTGATTAATGACGCAGTTAGATAATAAAGAATAAGTATGTATGCATAAGACATACATAAGACATGCATCGGTAGTCAGGTTTTGTTTTCAGTGAACGGAAATGGGATTTAAACCGTAAACGTGCAGATGAAATAAATTCTATTTTCATCATTCAAAGTATTTGTGTCTAGATTTCCCTCCAAAATTTTTTTACTGAGTCCTTAGAATACGTTATAAATGCATGCCAAAGTCCATTACATATATTTTTAAGTTGAATCACATTAAATTAGAATGCAGCACTTTTGATTTGTTTTTTTTTTTCTGTTTTTTTTTCTTCTTCTTCTTTCGTTGTGTTGTGTGATCTGAAATGACAAAACATACGTGTTAATGACTGATAATATGTGTTTATGTTATTTATTTAGGACCTCTGACAGTAATAATGTTAATTTGCCTATAAAATTAGTCAAAATTAGATTTTTGATATACCCAAGAATTTCTCTTGAAATTTGTTGCTCTCAACTTCCCCTAACTGGCTATGAATTTAATTTCTGATTTTTTAATACATTGACTTCAATTCTGGTTGAAAAAGCCAAATTTTATAACTAAAGTAATGGAAACAGGAAAAGTTTTCTAAAGATACTCCCCCCACCCACCCGTGCCTCAGTTAGCCACTTTGCATGTATGAGTGTACTATCATAATACACATTATATGTGAGTGGCTTGCTGAGGCACGTGTGTGGGGGGAGATAGTCTACAGCTGAAAAACTGAAAAGTGGGTAGGGTACTTACACCCTTTATATCTACAAATAGGCTAAAGTCCTTGAAAACATATTGCATACTATCAGTAACAGTAGTGTGTACTTTAGTTTTAGCATAGTTATCAATTAAAATTTCGATATATTAGAAATCCCAAAAATGGACTTATTTTCAGAGTTTGAAACATTCACGTACCCCCTCTTGATGAAATTGGTTTAAGTTAGTCTAGATGCATGATAATTTTTCAAAATCACTGTTAAAATGCCTTTATAGTACACAGTCCTACATATTGATGTCAAATATTTCAACTTTTGCTGCTCGAGGAAGGTGCAATAATTTGTCGAAAAATAGGCAAATATGCATTGATACTGTCAGAGGTCCTTTTCTTTATGCACACTCTGAGTCTCGGAGTCCGGTACCGGACTCTTAGGCGCTCATCCGAGGATTGTCTCCGGGTCCAGCATGTCTCAATACGGGTAATATATGTCTCAAACGGAAAGAAATACACAGTAATCGTTAAATTCCTATTAGAGTTTGATCTTTTCTACGTATATCGCCATTTGTACAAGCGGTATTACGGTATGACCAAATGTCATACTAAACTAACCAAAACTGAAATGAATTACAAAGCGGGATCACAGTAATTGTTGGTACTGTAAATAATAATATATTGTTCTTATTTTTATTTTAGTTATTTATTTATCATATTTTAATATATTTGTTTATTTGTCTGTCTATTTGTTTAACAGTGGCGAGGTATTGTGTTTTCCTATTGGCCGTCCGTGTGTTCGCCCGTCCGTTGCACGTATGTTGCATTAAAGTGAAATTGTGAATAAAATATGTTCAACTGTTTAAAGTAACAACCGCTAATTAACATACTACCGGACCCCGAGCCATTCTTAACAGGAGAGGCTCCGGGTCAGGTACCGGACGCCGAGACTGGCAGGCTAGGGATCCGGTACCGGACCCCAAGACACTGCTTTTCTTTAAAATTGATATCAAGACAGTAATGATATATTTAGTCCTCTGTATCTCAGGAATTCCAGCCTATAGAGACTCGCCACCCGCATGTCACAAGAGGAGTAAATTGTTACCAAGACTGAATACGAGTCATCCGGAGATGAACAAACGTACAACAAACTGCCATAAACCTTGTGGAGTTTGATATGAGCGTCTAACTTTCCGACATTCACGAACTTCCGTGCCCGTGTAAAGTTCGGAGTCTGTATTTCATGTGGAAGAAGAACATTGCAGGTTTATTCAGTATATAGACAGAACCGCAAAAGACTAAGTCGCATCTTCCTTAGGTGTCATGAACCAGCGGTCTGCTGTCGCAGGTCGAACACCTTGACAAACAAGCTGCCCGGGGCAGTAGAGGAGTACACCGCTTCACTGGAAGGTCTTCTGCGACAGCCTGCATCATCGAGGGTTTAGTAGTCTTTCAAAATAAATTCTAAAGAAGTAAGTCTTGCTGTCCACTTTCAAGGAATCCAATATTGCATGGCTGAACAGACGTACTTTTTATATCTCCAACCTACATTTGATAGAGTTAAAATATTACAAGTCGCTCAGGTTGCTGCACAACTGCTAGAAAACAAGTAAAAAGGTTGCTGCAGGGTGCAGCAAAAGATAATGCACGGCAAAAGAAATGAGTTTTTTCGGTTTTTGACGATGGAAAATATTTGACCAATGGTCCTGTTTCTAATTTTCATACTTCAATTAGGCATGTTTATTCACAAGCTGCTCACTCGGTTGACCATATGTTCTCTGTATCTTGATTATTTGTAATCTTAGTTGTTTCCAACTATGGTTTGAGGGCTGGATTTGGATTTTGATTGTTTCAGTTCCTGGTCTTTGCATACTTTTTACTTTTATTCACAAAAAGGAAAAGAAAATCATAGTGTCAAATGGGGAAATAGACATGGTAATGTGAAGTTTAGGATCAATATCTATCATTGTGCCAAATGTGAACTATATCAATCTCAGGATTTGGAACAAAATTCTTAGTATATTATGTGACCTTGACGTTCAAGCCATCTAGGAAGTGGGGATGGGAATCATCCAAAAAATTATGGTCGCTTTTCGTGAACTGTTGTCAGTTTAATGAAAATATGCCTTTCCCTTTAATATGGGGTCTGAATGAATATATTTGTTCCCTATCATTGCATTTTACTTTGTAAAACCAACCGATGATCGACTAACAGTCGACATAAATTTTTCCTTATTTCATTTTTTCTGGGCTTATTGCAGGACTAATTTCTAAACATTTCTATTGCTAACCTAAATTTTACATTGACTTACTCAAATAAACATTATATCCTTTATTTTACATGAGTTTAAAAAAATTAAAATATGCACACGCTGTGCCCAAGATATAGTGGGCTTCTTTTCCTCACTACCCCTATGGCTACCATGCTATTGGCAACGTCAACGTCAAAGCTACTGATCTGAATACTGTGGTTACATGTATGAAGCTCTACAAAGCTACAAAAATGTTAATGTATGGACAGATGAACAAACAGACGAAAAGACAGACGCATGGAGGGCACATGTTACGAACCATCTTAGAGCGGCGTATAAAAAATAACTTCGAGTTCACAATGGCGGACACATGTCAAATCAGAGCATGATGCTGAGCACGTGCTAAAAACTTCGCACATTTTACAAACAACCAACTCCTTCCAAAAGGTAAAACGCGGTTCAATAAACACAGAGTCAAAAGCAACAACTCTTAAGCTCTTAAAATAAGTAGGCGAAATTAAATTATCCTAGTTATATATAGAAAAATAAATTTCAATGGCAAAAATGCGCCCATCACTCATGCAATATCAACGTGCATATCTGTGACCTACTGGTTTTAGGGAATGGGATGCAGCTTTATCCCTCTTAGATACTTTCAAGGCTATTAGCATGACAGTGATGAAGTGTTAGTAGCCTCCGGACAAACAGGCTATAATTACTGATAACATCTTCGGTCCTCGAAAGTAAATCGTCGATTAAAAAGTTATTCCAGTGAACTCAATACTAGAGGAATTACGCACATACTAGGGAACTTTTATGATTTTCTGCTGCCTCAGAATGCGATTCGACATGATTCCATGACCCTGACCTATTATTTTGGGCACTGAGTTTGAACAAACTTAGATAATTATACACTGCTCATGCAGACTGGTCCGGTTTCAGAGGCTACATGACAGATATTTAGCAACCAAAAGGACTCACCCACTAGACTGTTTGGTGTCAGCTACTTTATGAAGCAGTCATTCTTTTCCTAGTAGATCAGTAATGCAATAAGTGCTATGGCTGTAATGAGTGATATTTTATATACAGAGCACTACATTCGCAACAAAAAAGCGGTTTCAGTCCCATAAAGTGGTCATACGGCTACGTGTCCTAGACCCACGATTTAAAATGATCCTGTTGAGGAAAGGATGTCTGATAGCTTATTCTAACACACCTCGCCTATATAGGCAATGCTAAAGAACCGTGTTTTATTCTGCAACAATTCACCGGAATTAACGCACGCTCTGGGTGTATGCTAATTAAGCGGCTGTTCAAATATACCCAAAGCGTGTCGGCAAAGCGGAGTTCCGGCTCTCTGCGCAAGTCGGTCAATTTTGACATATGCAAATTATTTGTTTGTAAACAGAAACACGTGTCGTCTGCACTGTCCGTTCTTTTTCCGCAAAATGCCTGAAATTCCTGTTGGGGCAACAGTAGAATTACGTAATAGTAATGACAGTTGGCGAGTTATTTCATACTTTGATGATGAAATGCCTCGTTTTGTACGTCAGTACAATATAATGAGCTTGAACACCGGTGAAATGAAACGGGTATTCAAGAATGAGATTTTTGAAAAGAACACAAGCACTTATGAAGAAATAACCCGTTTCTTTCGGGAGCAAACTATTTCTGTACAATGTGATGGTGGTGAAAATGCATATACTGACATTTGGGACGAAATCCTAACAAGTGATTTTGATACAAGCATGAATGAAGTGAATGAAGAGGATACCAGGGAGACCATGACTGATGCTGACAGAAGCCCCCAACACGCAAGCAGATTCAAGGCAGTCTCAGCAGCAGACATAGAATCACTGGCATCCAAAACCACTGAAAAAACAACCAACAATCAAACAAAATGGGCCATAAAATTATTTAAAGGTACATGTACATTATGAAAGGGAAACTCGTATCTGTTGCACTATAAAGTCACCAGGAAACAAGCAAGTTTTTATGATTGTCATGTAATTCACCTAACATCTCTGTCTTGTACTATAAAGTCACCAGGCAAAAAGCAAGTATTGATGATTGTCATGTAATTCACCTCACACCTCTGTCATATTACTGCCTTCAAACAGGCTATCTGGGCCTCCATGCCTAGTGCTTTAAGTGCTGACTCTTCAATATCCCACTATTATACCCCTTCTCTCTATATATTATATCGAGAGGATCTTACATTTGTGGTCATTTTATATGAAACCTATGTAAAGAGCCTTCATGTGAAATGACCACAAGTGTATGATTCTGTTTATCTTATGCTCCTTTAAACTGAAATTTTAACTCCTTCCAATATGAACATTATTTCAATAAGAAAACCTATTGCTGACATGGATGTTATCGATAATGTTCCGTGTAGGCCAAAAAGTGTAATTACACATGTGGTAATAGGATTTATGACACAACGTTATCCATTGAATCACAGTGATGTCTTGTGATAAATATACATTCTGGACACCTGTAAACAAACAAAAAGACATATTTCTAAGTCATAAACAGCAAATTCAATTTTCAATGTGTTTCCTCTTACAAACTGTACTTCAGTGACCTCAATCTTACTTTTATAATGCCGAAATAATTCTGGCTCAGAATTTTACGACAGAAAATATCTCATTCAGCCATTTTTCATGAGAAACTCTCCGTACTAATTCTCAGTGAGTTTTTTGGTACTATCCGTTACAGAATTGCAGTTCGGATGAGATTTTTTTCTCACACAGAACAGTTTTCAATGAGATTTTTGGCCAAAAATATAGAGCAAATCTCTTACAATCTCACCTGAAAATGATCCCTATAATGTTAGCACTTTCGTGACGCTAAAGTAAATATGCCAGCAGGGCCTGACAAATCTACCATGCGGCTGCCCATGACTAATTACACTTAATTTTACTTGGCCCCAAATTTTATCGAATGGTTCATAAAGTCCCGATTAATTGCTTAAGCTTTTTCACATATTCACAGAAAATTTACTCGCAATAAAAATCTTCCTATTATCACTCCAGGTATGCAGCAATACAAAACGCTCGTGCAATCAACAAACCCAGATCAAAAACAGTTAGAAACAGTGTTTTCGATTGCAAATTGGAGGCAATTTGCAATCGAAAACGCTGTTTCACAATAAAAAATGCTGTATTTGATCCGGGTTAATCGATTGTTCAGAGCGTTTTCGATTGCCGCCTACCCAGTGTGATCTATATTTTTTAATTGTTGTCTTTGCAAAATGAAAAAAAAAAATTAAATTGAAACTATAAGATAAAATTCACGAAGAAAGAAATAACCATAAAAATTCTAAAACTTGGGACAGATAGATAGGAGCAAACAGTGCTAACCCAGAAGACTGCTCTTAAAGAAGCAGTCTGTTCATTGTGTACACCGTTTGCATTCTATTTGCGTCTTTTAAGTGCATTACAGCAGTGAAAAGCCAAGCTGTTTAAATTTTAGAAAAGTTAAACTGTAATTCTTTAACATGTCCCAATTTTTAGAAACTTTACGGTATGTTTATCTGAAATTAAAATCAGCCAGTATACAAACTTTTAAACTTTTAAAATCAACCGGCAAGGGAAAAAAGCCACCATATTTAGGAAACACAGCAGCTGTAGGAGTGAATTGTTGAGTAATAATTCACTCGCTTACAACTGACCCACAAACGGTGAATTATCACTCAACAATTGAATGTTACAGCTAAACTTTTTCGATTCTAACACTCAAAAACACTGAAAGAGTATTCTTTTCATTTAAATTCTCCCAAGCCAACCTTCTGGCCAGGGTGTCAGGCTCCCACCAGTACTCTTAATTGTATCTAAGATGAATATACGTTTTTGTTTTTTATGGCGATTTTAGGGGGAAAAAAAGACGTTACACCGTCTAACATCTCAAAACGTCACAATATACGTTATACATCAGTAACTACCGGTGACGTCAACCTTTACAGGGATAATTCTGGCTCATGCTTATACAGGAAAAAAAAATCTCATTTAGCCATTTTTCTTGAGAAATTCTCCTTCTTTAGTGGATGATTACTATCCATTAAGGAATTTGGTATTATCCAATATGAGATTTTTTTTTCCCACAGAACAGATTTCAGTGAGATTTTTGTCCAAAAAATAGAGCAAATATCTCAATCTCAAACGAAAATAATCCCTGCAAATATATCTCGCACGAAAATGATCCCTGCAATTAGACTCACATGCTCTAAAACAGTGAATTATTTCAGAATAAAACACAGTAACTTTCCATTGCTTCTATAGCCGCATTGTGTTAGAATTTGGAATTATTCCTTACAATGAATGATCGCTGATAATTAAAATAGCAGGCCTACAGAAGCAATGGAAATTTTTCTTGTTTTTATTCTGCAACAATTCACTGTTTTGGAGCGCTTAGACTAAATGTTAATGTCAAATCGTGGTCAAGTCATAGGATATCGGCATGTTTCCTTTACAATTGATGATGCTATGTCAGTTTTTTAGAATCAAATTCAAACACAGCGCGCCTATAGAAGCAATGGAAAGTTTCCGTGTTTTATTCTGCAACAATTCACTGTCTCGGAGCATGTTAGTCTAATTGCTGACGTCACTTGCATTACTGACGTAATTTTGTGACGTTTTGAGACGTTAGACGGTGTAACGTCTCTTTTTCTTTTTTAAATCGCAATAAAAAAGCACATTTACCTTAGATACAGTTAAGAATATTGGCGGGAGTATGATAGCGCCTGGCAGGAAGGTTGGGAGTGTTTTCAGCGTTTTTGAGCGTTAGAATCGAAATAGTTCAGCTCTAGCATTAAATTATTGAATAATAATTCACTGTTTGTCGGTCAGTTATAAGTAGATATATCACTCACGCTCCGCGCTCGCGATATGATCTACTTTACAACTGACCTCCAAACAGTGAATTATTACTCAACAATTCACTGCTAGAGCTGATCTATTTCTTAAATAGTTCAGCTCTTACAGTGAATTGTTGATTAATAATTCGCCGTTTGTCAGTCAGTTCATATGACGTACTTTACAACTACCTCCAAACAGTGAATTATTACTCAGCAATTCACTGTATGAGCTGATCTATTTCGGTTTAGTTTCCTTACAATTTTAACTATTCAATCGGATGAACCAGTGAATACTGTAGATTAACAGATTTTTCTTATTCTTCCCAATGAACCCAAAATGTTGTGATTCTGACTAGAACTGCCTTGCCAACACAGTTCTAAAGACAAAATTGTTGCGGAAAACATGCAGTTATACCGCCTGATAAAACAGGGTCTGACAATTCCAGTGTTGTGCCTGGGACATATTAATTTTTTTTATCTAATTGTTAAGCCCTTTAAAATATTACATGAATTTGTACGGTACCACTGGACAAGTAATGAATTAGAACAATCCATCATGAGTGTCCATGTAGGATAGGGAAATCTCACCCGAGGGGTCGGAATTTCAACCAGGGACGAGGCTTGCCGAGTCCCTGGTTGAAATTCCTACCTCGAGGGTGAGATTTACCTATCCTACATGGACTGGCTCATGATGGATTATTTTTCTCCTACTGTTAGCAGATTTCAAACCTAAAGTCGGATTAGGCTTCAGAACAGGAAAATTCTAACATTTTAACCAATGATCTGAAGTAAATTTGGAGCAGCCCAGTGTGTTTATCGGCTCCTAAAAAGGGTGTAAACACAGTTTGCACCTCAAAATTAGACGGAAAACACGATATGTGGACTATTTCATCTTCCAGAGGGCGAAAACAAAATGCAACTTAGCCTCTCACGTCACGCGCTTCAAGTTTGCTAGCGATTTTTTAACCGGTTTTAGTGACGTCATTAAAATTGAGTGACATCACAAACCCATGATCTGCTATTTAACGTCATACGACATGCTTGCGTGTCCATTTTGTTCATTTAAAATTAAAATATTAGTCAAAAAATGAAAAAGTATGGTGGGATGAACAGGCCTGTGCCATGATACTGCCATCCCACTATTTACGGTTTATAATATCGTAAAGGCAGGCATATTTAAAGAAATGTTTTGTTTGGCCCTTCCCTACTCAGTCTGAAGATTTTCAGTAGGTTGGTATGTCCTTTTTTTTTTTTTTTATTCAGATTACAGAGATGTCAATATTCTTAAAATTCTGGAAATGACCCAAGGCAGAAGAAACTGAATTGTAGTTCAAGTTTATATCAGTTTTAAACTTTATAAACCTGCCGAGAAATAAATTGAAAACAAAAGAGAGAAAAAAAAGATTTCAGACTAGAATGCCAATATTTTGTTGTTGTTTTTTTTCTTTTCTTTTTTGAGTAGGCAGGATTTTTGTTGGTAGGTAGGGAGAGGGCAAACAAACAATACTTTATTTTGGGCCTAATAAATTGTTTTGAAATCTCTTTTCAGAATGGCTATATGACACAGAGCCATCAAACACTTCCTTTGAAACTATGGAGCCATGTCAACTAGACAACATCCTTTGCAAGTTTTATGCCAGTTTGCAAACTAAGAAAGGGAAAGACTACAGCAAGTCAGCACTTGTCGGCCTTCGTGCCGGTATCAACAGATATCTGACAAGACCGCCTTACCAAAGACAAATAAACATTATGAAAGATCGAGATTTTATGAAGTCTAACCAAGTCCTAAACGGACTTATTAAACAAATGAAACGCGATGGAAAAGACATTAGCGAGAACAAAGAACCAGTTTCACACTCAGATCTGAAAAAATTAAATGAATGTGGGTTATTCAATGTTGAAAATCCCAAAACATTGCAAAATAAAGTAATTTTTGACATAATGTCACATTTTGGAAGGCGCGGTCGTGAAGGTCTCAGAGCTTTGACAAAATCGTCTTTCAAAGTATCAACAGATGCTGACGGGCATAGGTACCTGGCTATGGCATACAATGAAAGTGACAAGACCCACCATGGGGTAGACTCTCGAGAAAAAAGAAAAGCTCCCCGTATGTATGAAACGAATAATGAAAACTGTCCCCTGAAATCTTATGAAAAGTACATGTCAAAACTAAACCCAGAATGTTAGGCTTTATTTCAAAAGCCATTGATTAAATTTCAAAATGAGGTATGGTATGCAAAAGTTCCGGTTGGTGTCAATTATTTATATAACTTTATGGCCCGTTTGTCAACTGAGGCAAATCTCAGCAGACGCTATACCAACCACTGCATCCGTGCAATGGTTGCCTCAAATCTTTGTGAGGCTGGGGTGTCCAATCAAGGTATAATGTCAGTAACTGGTCACAGAAATGTGCAAAGTTTAAATTCTTATATTAGGCCATCATATAATGACCGGAGAGTTATTAGCAGTATATTGTCCGGGAATTCCGACAATCAATTAGCTTTGGCAAACCCCACATTAGCTGTGTCCACCCCAGAATCTGTTTCTGGTCTTGGTCCCTCGTACCCCACCCGCCATGCGCAGCCAGGCTTCAATCAGTTTAGCTCACAGTCATCAAGTAGCACGTTAAATATATTTTCGGGACAAATATCTGGAGGAAATATAACTGTAAATGTCTTTAAACAATAGAGACTCACCGTTTCTGGCTAGTCCAAGGCTTTATAATTATCAGCTGGCTCTGCGACCTTCTCGGATGACGCCATGACAGTTGGCCACGCTCCACTTACTTTGATTTTTTCCAAATTATTACTGATTTAGGATAATTTGATACTTATTTGAAACTGATTAATCTTTGAATATATTTTAAAACTTGTTAGTCACATATATATTTCCAAAATATCCATTTGAGAAGAAAATATTTGTTGTTGTTGTTTCTGTATTCGCTGGAGAAGATTAGAACAGCCATCACTGACAACATCGTCATGTGACTCCAGGAGGCGTGGAAAAGTTGAGGTGGATGTGAAACAGATTTTTTTAATTTTTGTGTTAGAATCGAAATAGATCAGCTCTGACAGTGAATTGTTGAGTAATAATTCACTGTTTGTCGGTCAGTTGTAAAGTTGATATATCACTCGCGCTACGCGCTCGTGATATATCAACTTTACAACTGACCTCCAAACAGTGAATTATTACTCAACAATTCACTGTCAGAGCTGATCTATTTCTTAAACACAAAGACGGTTGTAAGAAAAATACTTGCAAGATTTGTAAAATAATAATAATAATAAATAAATACATAAATATATGATACTGAATGATACATACTCGCTATTAGAATATGGCAGTTTGTAGTCTGGCCCATGTTCCTACTTCTGTATGTTTTATCTGCTCTTGAAGGGACTTTTTAAGATTTTAATTTGCATGAATTTGTTACATTTTGCTACTTTGTGGTACTTATATATTTACAGATGTTTTCATATTTAGAACAATGCTTTACCAATCATTTTGACATTAAGGACAGTTATGCAATGTTTTATCTAGATAACTTAATAAGCGCAGGTGAACAATAACGTCGTTAACATGCTACCAGCCTTTTGATAAGTTTTGCGAAACAAGCTAGTAAGGATACAAGGGAAAAATTACAAAAAGCGATATCACAATATCAGCTATAAGATACCAGATATGACGTGTCAGCTTGACACACAATTGATCTGTAAGGGTATTGAAAAGCATGGGCATTATCAGAACAACTGGAATCTGCCAGATTTAAGAGTGCATATCACAGAAAATGAGTCTTATGCCCCGAGACAAAGTTATATGTTGGAAATCTATTTGTTTTATATTAAGGTGAGTGGGTACACTTTCAGGGATTGAGACTTCTCCATTTTCGTTTTTGTCTCCCTTTTCAATAGGGTTCAACTCTTTAAAGGAATAATTTGCTCCTGCAAATTTAACTCTTACTTTTAGGAGTAGACTCCATTTTTGAAGAGTTACGTCATTCAGGGAAGCAAACATGATGTAATGGAAGTTGTTTCTCTTTGTAAAAAGTGCAGAAAAATACGGAGCTATACCCATACACTTTAAGCTGATTTTAATAGTTGGAAAAGACAAACAAAGGAGATCTTGATGATCCTGCTTATTTCAGGTGCAGTCTGATATGGGTTTACACTGACCGCTGAGGCATCCATCTCCCGGCATTTAGTATCATACATTGGTAATTTGGGGCTTTAGGTCCCCCAATTAATATTTTTATACAGTCGGAACTCAAGAGAATGGCAAGAGGTAATTTACATGATATCTCACAACATATATTTATTTGTAAAGTTTGGATTTTAAGCAAAGAACAAGTCAACTCCAACATTTTAATTCATCTTATAACTCGGCAATGGGCTTTTGACTCCCTTCAAGTGATTCATAGGTAGTAAATGTGTTTTGTTTTGTTTTTTGTGTTTTCTTCCCCCAGCAGCCTTTATTTGTGTTAACAATTTAATGTTCAGCAAGGTCTATGCATGGTAAAGGTAAAAAGGTAAAGGTTTTCCATAGCCTAATAGCCGTAGGGGCAGTGGGGGTTAGAGACTCACTGTATCTTGGGCACAACAGATGAAAGGCGGAGCCCATCAATCTTCTTTTGCTGCCTTATCCTTCCCTGATTCAAAAGAGTTACCCATTCATTGCTGGATTGACAGAGAGAGTTTTCCCAGTCGTCAAAACGCGGGCGCGATCTCGTGACCTTCCGGCGACTTTCTGCAGCATAACCGAGTTACTGTAACCACTCGACCACACAGGTATAGGAACAGCCATAGTAGAATAGCTCAATTTGTTTCATCATTAAACTTGCAGTCAATTAGTCTCCAGATCCAGCTGGAACCACATAACATCACGAGATTGCTACTGGCCCCTTCTTAATTGCTTATTTTCTCTGACTGTTATGTTATGACCTGTTATTCTGATCATTTTAACACACTAGTTTTGTTTGGTGAGAAAGAATTTCAGGATTCGAAATGCCAGCTTTAGGAAGACATATATATATACATATAATTTGATTCATTGATATCCATAATTCAATTTATTGTTACATTTATTTCAAGATGATTTATGGATATCCAACAATGATAGCCTTTAATTGAATGTAGGTTACTGTTTTACTGTATATTCCTTATTTATTGATATCAATAATTCAAATTATAGAAATCTGTTTTTCAAATTATTGATATCCACAAATCAGGGTGAGTGCTGGATATCCATAATTTAAATTCTAAATATCTATAAATCAAATTATGGCTATCCATAAATTGAATTATTGATATCCAAATTGTATATACCCATAATTTGATTTATTGATATCCATAATTCAGATTATGGATATCCATAATTGATATCTGTAATTCAACATGGATTATAGATATCCATAATTCAATTTATGGATATCCATAATTTGAATTATAGATATCCATAATCCGAAGTTTGGATATCAATAAATAATTATGCAAATCCGTAAGTAATTATAGATATCAGTTATTCGAGTAATGGATATATGCAATTCGAATTATGGATATCAATAAAGTCTGCTTATCTACAGTTTTCGAAATCTGTCTTGCACATCAGCATGTGTGTGCAGGCTGATCTACAGAGACACAGCTGGCATACAGGCTGATCAGGTGTCTAGTTAGTCAGCTACTATTGAAATTTTACAGCCATATGACAAATGAATATAACAATATTAATGAATAATATTTTTTCCTTTTTATCAACCTAAACTAGTACCTCTTTCACTTACTAACATTATAGATTATACAATCTGTTCTGATTGTGTAGACATTATCTGCAGATTACTAGATTGTGTAATTAGTGGTCAGCAAATGATTAAGACCCTGGCGGTTTTATTGCCACTTCAGAACTATTATCACCCCATGGGGTAATTGGAGCCAAATAGCCTCTTCTGCAGCAAAACTATGGCCGTTCCTATACCTGCACAGGAGGGTTTCTTTTTTACAGTATCGAGTATTGAGTAATAAAAAGAGAGTTTCGAGTTATAAAAGGCAAGTTTCGAGTTATAAAAAGCGAGTTTCGACTTGTAAAAAGGGAGTATCGAGTTCCCAGCATGCTGGTGTTATTTTTTTTTATTTTTATATTTATTATTTCTTTCTTCAATTTTATGTATCATTAATGAGCTGAACGCACTGCTTTTGGCATATTTATGCATTAAGGTCTACACCGCAGAATTTTCCCTTTCATTTTCATCTGATTTGTCAAAGACATCAAAGGATTTAATTTTGCCAATTGAATTCTCCAGGACCATATACCATTATATGTTTTAAGCAGGTTTTGATTTCTTGCATCTGGAGATGTGCAGCTGGAGATATGGCCAATCAGCTGGCAGTTTTTGTGTGATAGACTGAAAAGTTCCTTTTTTCTTTTTAAATATTACATGCCACTTGTTTAAATATCATATATCATCTATGTGTAACCTGACATGTTTACCTACATAGATGAGCTTTTGTTCTTTTCTGTTCTGTTCCGCAAAATGAATTATAATTTCGAATGCCGCCATGTAGTCGGATTGCTCTGCTTTTAATTGATTAGGTGTTCTGAGTGTGTGAGCGTGTTTTTTTTTCTTTCGTTTTGACAATATGAAAAGTACAAGAAAGAAGAATACAAAAGTTTTATCCGGGATTTCGGCCTTCATCCGGGCACGTACACATCTGAGTAAGTATATATAATCATGGCAAGAAATCAAAATGGCAGATCATATCAAAACTAAACACAAGTACAAGCACTGGATCATACGAAATGAAGTTCTTTTGAAAATACGTTACGTTCTGGTGACGTGGGTTGTAAGGGTTTCTGAATGACCACCTGTCTGGTTTGATTTACCATGCGTGTGTTTCGTGAACTTTGGCAGTTTTTGTATGTACTTTTTGCTTTTCAACCCCACATTTTCATCAAGATTTTCAAAACGAACGCCTAGTGATGGAATGCACAACAATAGCCTTAAAAGACTGTAGTTAACATTTTAGTTTAAAGACAGGACTTCTCTGCCGGGGGGTCTGGTTCCCATCTCACAGCAGATTTACCTGTACAGGTAAAGGTGTGAAAATTTATTCAACCAACCAATGGACCAGAATTGCTAGTTAAGATCATTTTATTGGCTGACTGGAGGTGTTGACACTATGTGATCAAGAGACAGAATGACACTTTGGAAGTTAATCCTCCTTATATAGTATCACCCCTGTCTTTAAGGGCCGAAACTGTACTAAACCCATTGGTGCATAACATTGAAAAGATAATAATAATAATAATAACTGATAATAAAGACTTTATTTTCAGTGGGTGACACAATTAGTTACAAGCTACTCTTATTTGAGGCCCACTTACAAAATATGTACAAATCAAAAGATATATCAAATACAAATATACAACAGACACTGGTCAGCGAAACCAAACATTTACTGTTACAGGCCTCATGACTCAAGAAAAGAAAAAGCACTGGCAGCAATCAGTACTACCGTAAAATTCTAAATATTGGGACACCAAAAATAATCGCCGCAACTGTCCCAAACACGGAACCGCCTGGTTTTACAAAGCAGTAGCCAAAAGATTCAGGCAGAATAGCAAACAATGTAGACACTGATCAGCTTGCTCCTCTAGGACAGCCTGATACGAGTCTACACTGTCCGCTCAGACCTATCTATCCCAATACATAGAATTTTTTATGGTATAACGGAATGAAAAGAAAGAAGCCCAGTCCTGTAGCCTACCCTACCCGAAAACGAAAAGCAAAACCGAGCCCCGGTTTCTGGGTATCTTAAAAAAAAAAACAACAAAAAACCGGGTTACTTTAAATGTACATAAAAGTAAATCGAACATATGCCATATGTACGCTCAAAAACAATCACACAAAATATGAATTTACATAGTTTAACAATATATGCGCTACGCAACATCTTACGGTGCCCTTGCAAGGGGAAGTCTGATCACAATCAACGCTGTTTTTCCATTCCACTGGCATCTGTTGGGCGCATTGCAGCACTTTAAAATATATATAACTTTACATTTTTTTCGAGTAATTTTTGTAATTAGTTTTGGTGTCCCAATGTTTATTATAATTTTTGGTACCAAATATACGGAATACCAGACCACGCATTCAGCTGCACTGCTCAGCGTCAGTTGCACTTCAGAGTCGTTTAAAATGCTATAATTTTACAATCTATGTTGTTATAGGCGGTTCATTGACAGATTAAAAACAAAGCAATGAAAATTAGCGAATTATCCCATTTAAGCTCCTTTTGTTATGAGATTGATTAATTGATTGATTTATTGATTGATTTATTGACTGATTTTACCATTTTCGGTCGACATCTGAACAACACATTCGTATCACGAGATGTCAAATAAATGATAATGAAATGAGAATAAAAAAGTAGGCCTAGGCAAGAGACAGAACAGGGGACAGGTGTTTTGAAGAGACAGACAGACAGACAGAGAGAATGGTACCACTGGCAACCGTAAAACCCTGCACAGTATCGGCAGCCAATGGTGCCATTGGCAACCGTTGGCACCACTGGCAAAATTGCCAATGTCACCACTGGCAGTGCTTTGGTAGAGCCAATGGCGCCAAAGGTACCATTGGCAGAGCCGATGGCGCCTATAGCACCATTGCTTTAGTTTTTCTAATTTTCTTTCATTATTGTGGGGAAAAATTCTCCTTTGTCAACTCGAGTGTTTATGATGGGTTCAATAAATTGCCGTATTGAATGACGCAAATTTACCACCACGGTAATTTTTCCCACGCCCTTAGTTGTCTGCAGTATTGGCAGCCAATGGTCGGCAATGCTGGTTTCAATGGTAGAGCCAATGGTGCCAATATTGAAGCTCAGAGCGTCATTGGCATGTCAATAGTGACATTGGCAAAAACCCGAACGCAACAAGTATTGGTTTTGACCTTATACATAAAAGATGCAACGTCACACTGGTGCTTCATCCAATCAATTACTAGATTATTTATATAACTGAGGGAAAACCGATAGGCCTAGTGGAAGTCAAAAGCTGTTTTGCATCTCTCCGTCAGCCTTTGTCGTTTCTAGACAGTTTCTAGACAGTTGTAAAGCTTTCTAGCTACACCACGTGTGCGCCTGCCTGCTGCCGACCTAGAAATATAATGCGTGTCACCAATAAACAGATGCCGAGAAGCCGCAGTTGAAAGGTAGGTAAGGGTTGTTGTTGTTTTTTCGAGCTGTACGGCCTTCTAGCCGAATATTCTGACGGCTATAATAGGATTTTTTTTGGAATTCAGACGCGTGTTGCCAGGGAAGTGTCGGCGGAAGTTCAGGAATTTATTTTCGTCCAATAAAAATGCCAGCGTCTCGTTTCTCCATAGAAAGAAAAACGCCGACCGGAAATTCAGTGACACAAAAATTCCGAAGCCTTAGTGGTACGGGACAGAATAGAATAGAACAGAAATACGCCTTAATCGTAAAGCAACCAACTCTCGTTGTTTGCCGCCTTCGGCGGCAAACAACTCGTTGGTTGGTTGCTATAACACATATGAAAATTTTTCTAGAGAAACAAAGTTGTGTTAGTACGAATATATAATTTAATCTGTATCATCATAAACGCATTGTGCAGGGCCTAATTTGACACCATTTTGCTTTAAAGACAAACGTTTTCAGGCTCTACCTTCGCTTTGTGCAAGTCCCTCAAAGCCAGTCCCTCTTTGTTTTCAAGTCTTTCAACAATCGTCATACCAAAACGTCCAGCAGTCGTCGTCGTCTTTATTTATTTACCATTTATAGTATCGAACTATCTAAAGCGAGTTTCAAGTAATTAAAAGCGAGTAATATAAAAAGAAAGCAGTTATAGACAGTATGAAGTAAAGAAGTGATTAAAATTTATATACAGAACTCTACAAAACTATCATATTACGAATGAATATCATTTGATACTGATTTGATTTCTTTTCATTACTGGCAATGCAACTACGCATCAGAGAAACAATAAATGGGATCCTTGTCTTACATTTTATTACCATCTATTTAACGCGTTCACCTTGTATTTATCTTCATGTACATTGTAGTTTTACCATGTCATAAAGTTTGTGAAATCGAAAAATAGGTCATTGAAATCTTTTTTTATGATTAATCAAGAACGGTTTAATGTTTTAAAGCCGGTGTCTGCCTAGAATAGCTTGCGCACATGCGCATTCTGGTATGTAGACTAGCTCCTTGTCTGATACTAATGATTTTTACAGCCCTGCTAAGGCAATAATTTTTCCTGTCCGCAACGGTAAAATTGTACTCAAAGAAAAACTTCAGACAGATTCCGCAATTAAGCATGTGGCAAAGTTACCATATACAAAGTTTAATGTATTTTCAATATATCAATCCGTCAAAAATGAATTCGCAGAACTGAAAGTAATCACAGTTTATTTATCAATAAGATCCGCCTCCTTTCAGCCAGTAGCAAACTGCAGAAGCCTGACAGACTGCGCATATGCTGACGATGGTCTGGGCATGCGCACATTTTATGTCTCAATAGATATTCCCCGGACATAGCTCATATTGAAAATCAAGATAAACTTGCGCATCTGTCCAGTCCGAAATCACAACCCATATATCCTACTGCCATATGCTGTACCAATTTCGCTCAGGCTAGTGGAATGATCCTTGTTTCCTTCTTTCCACGGACAGAGAGAGAGAGAGAGAGAGAGAGAGAGAGAGAGAGAGAATTTCGCTCAGGCAAATGGAATGATTCGTCTTTCCACAGAGAGAGGGAGAGAGAGAGAGAGAGATAGTGAGGGAAAGAGACTGCATATAGAAACATATGTCTTTGCTTTGTAGAGGTATTTTATCAGACTTCCCTTGAATGACGTAACTCTTCCAAAATGGAGTCTACTCTTAAAGGAAATCTTCTCTAAGAATATAAGAATTGAACCATATTGAAAAGGGAGACAAAAACAAAAGTGCCAGAGTTTCAATCCCTGAAATTGTACCCACTCACCTTAAGATAAAACAAATCGCCTTCCTATAGCTAATTACGTCTTGGGACATAAAACTCATTTTTAAATCTGGCAGATTCCAGATGTTCATGCTTTTCAACACTTTACCGGTCAATTTTGTGTCAGTCTGGGTCAAGTTTAAATGTCATATCTGATATTGTAATGTCACCTTTTACCAATTCCCGACTTATTATTATAAGCGTAATTCCATACCCACCGATAAAGCTTTTGCAAATAAATAACCAAAATATGTCGATGCTATTTGACTCGTATGCATGTAAAACGCATTGTGCAAACTTTCTGTTTTGAGTTAAAAAAGGAAGAAAAAAATAATGGTGATGAAGTTATCACAAAACTCTTGAGAGTTGCTAAACCAAAATTTTGCATGGGCAACTTTCCAATTCAGGCCATGCATAAGCGGTTTGAATTAACATGAATTATTTTGTGGAAAATCGTTCTTTTCCTCCATTAATATTGCGTTAAGTTCTTACAGGACAAGGTGTGGTTGGATTCGGCGATGGTGCTGTCCCTACTGTGTCTTATAAACGTCCCGAAGAGAGTCTGATGTACACATTTATACATACACTAAAATTTGACAATCTCGTGTTAAGTTAAAAAAAACTGTACTCAGTCGTATGCGAAATGTTTGTCGTACACCAGCCTATTCGCAATCAACTTGCGCACGTGAAGACTGAGTTGTATCGTTCTTTGTTGGACGAACTGTGATGCCTCAAACAGATTTCGCATATTCACAAGCTATCCTAGACATGCACAGTTTTATATTATGAATGTAAAAAGATCATATCATGATTAATGATAAAAATATACGTAATAAGGGAATTTAACTAAGAAATAGATTAGCTCTAGCAGTGAATTGTTGAGTAATAATGCACTGTTTGGAGGTCAGTTGTGAAGTAGAGCATATCACGAGAGCGGAGCGCGAATGATATATCTACTTACAACAGACCGACAAACAGTGAATTATTACACAACAATTCAATCCTAGAGCTGAACTATCTCGATTCTAACACTCAAAAACGCTGCAAAAGTATTCTCTTCATTCAAATTCTCTCAACCTTCTTGCCAGAGCGTTAATGCTCCCGCCAATTTTCTTAACTGTATCTAAGATAAATGTACATTTTTAAGGCGAATTTAGTAAGAAAAAGAGACATAACATCGTCTAACGCCTCAAAACGTCCCAAAATGACGTCAGTATCGCTAGTGACGTCAGTAGTTAGACTGGCGTGCTCCGAAACAGTGAATCGTTGCAGAATAAAGCACAGAAACTTTCCATTGCTTCCATAGGCTCACTGTGATAGAATAAGAACCAAAATAAGAAAAACGTATAACATGACTTTATTTTATAATGTAGGCGGATTGTTTGGTATACTTATGCGTGTTGCCGGACATGGGTTATTAGCTAGCCTGGACGAAGTCCAGAAAGAGCTATTGCACAACCCCCGGCGTCGGCATCGGCGTCAGCGTCGGAGTCGGCGGCGTCCGCATTTACGCTAAAAGTTTTAAGAGCTTATATTTTCTAAATTATTTGATGGATCTGGTTCCTATTTGGTATGATGATAGACATAGGTCCAAATTTTCTTTCAGCAATACTCTTGCCCAAGCCTATGATCTCAAAGTCAGAGCGTCATGAGAACAGAAAGATTCTGATCACACTGGACGGAAACCACGGCTGAGGTGAGATTTTGCGGGCCCACATGCCACTTCTTGGTTTTGTCATGTCGTGGCTCATATTTGGTAATAGCACATTGACCAAATATACTCTAACATGTTCTACTTGCTGTCGGAATAAGTACTTCACTTTACTATTTAAAACAAGAGGACCAAGAGGCCCTAAATCGCTCACCTGAGCGAAAGGGTTAAAGGTCAAACAAGGGTCATCATTTGAACAAACCTGATAGTTTGCAACCATTTTCAAATTTTGAATATTTTCCTATGTATTGCTATGGTTCAAACCCATTGAACAAACTTGGTAAAGGACCACTAGACAATGCTACATACTAAATTCCAAGCATCTGAGCCAAGTGGTTCTGAAGAAGAAGATTTTTGAATATTTTTCTATGTTTTTCTTATGTTTCAAACACACGACTCCCTTCCGCGAGGTCATTTTAAACCCTGGGGCCATCATTTGAATAAAGTGGATAAACGACTACAAGGCAATGCTACATACCAAATTTCAAGCATCTGAGCCAAGTGGTTCTGAAAGTGAAGATTTTTGAATATTTTCTCTATGTATTTCTATGGTTCAATCTCATGACCGCTGGGGTGGGGCCATTTAGACCCTGGGGTCATCATTTGAACAAACTTGGTAAAGTACTACTAGGCAATGCCACGTACCAAATTTCAAGCATCTAAGCCAAGTGACTCTGAAAAAGAAGTTTTTTTTCCCATACTTTTCTATGTATTTATATGGTTCAAACTTAGGACACCCTGCCGCGGGGCTATTGTGGACCCTGGGGCCACCATTAGAATAAACATGGTAAAGGACTATTTGGCAATGCTACATACCGAATTTCAAGCATCTGAGCCTTGCGGCTCTGAAGAAGAAGATTTTTGAATATTTGTCTATGGTTCAAACCTCGGACTCCATGCCATTGGGCCATTTTGGACCCTGGGCCCATTATTTCAACAAGCTTGGTATAAGCTTATTAGGCAATGCTACATAAAAAATTTCAAGCAACTAAGCCAAATGGTTCTGAACAAGAAGATTATTTAATATTTTTCTATGTATTTCTATGGTTCAATCCCATGGCCCCCAGGGCCGGGACCATTTTAGACCCTGGGGCCATCATTTATACAAACTTGGTAAAAGACTCTAGGCAATACTACAAACAGAATTTCAAGCCCCTGCACCGAGTGGTTCTTCAGAAGAAGATTTCTAAGTATATTTGAATTTCGAACCCAAGACCCCCCGGGCCTTTTTGGACCACAGGGCCAGTGTTTGAACAAAACTTGGTAGAGGTCCACTAGACAATGCTTCATACCAAATATCAAAGCCCTAGGCCTAGTGGTTCCAGAGAAGATGTCATTTAAAGCAAATTGACGCACGACGGACGACGGACACCGACTGATCTCAATAGCTCACCCTGAGCCTATATGGCTCATGTGAGCTAAAAATCGCAAGAAATTTTCAAAATTTAAATTTTCAATTCTATTCTCTATTTTATAATTACGAAAGCAAACAAAATAGTTACCTATCAATAAATTTCCTCAAGTTATATTATTAACCACAGTGAAATACAAGTTTTCGCCACCTGCTGAGAAATTTGAAATTCCTTTTCTGCTGCGCATGCGCCGTTTATAAACATGCGCAATCAATGGTTGGCGCATCAAGCGGCCAAATTAAAAAAAAACGTGTCAGTGTTTTGAAATATTGTGAGAAATGTTGTCTGAGAAAAACATCTTTTTGGATAGTTAACTAGATTATTGTGATAAAACAATTAAAACTGTTAATAACATCGTGTCGCTCATGTCATCGTCTAGTATGGTAAGTAACACAATATTTATTTTTATTCTTTCTTTCGTATTTAAACGTTGAATACATTATCATCATTGTGCTAGAATTCTTCGCGCTACTTGTTTCTGTGTGCAAAATGTAGAATATTGTTTGTCTGATTAGAACAGCCTCACTGAGACGGTTAAAATGAGTTACCACAATAAATATTTTTGAACTGTGAGTAGAAGACGTGTGCCCCTTATAACCCTTTGTCTGTTATTTTTATAGGTAAATGTATAGAAAATCCAAGCTGCAGAAGTGATATTGTCCTACGTGTGATACTGGATTGCGATGAAGATTTGTGACGCAGCGTATGATGATTTCGTGTCTCATACTGTATCGCCCGTGTAAACGTCACAGATGGTAAGTAACACAATGTGTTTTTCTGTTCTTTGTTGTTTTTCCCTTTTATATTGTGCATAAACGATGAAAAACTCATGATTGTGCTAGCATGCTTTTGTTACGGCGCTTGTAGATGATAATTTATGATATTTTACTTGTTTCTGCTCGCTACATGTAAAAGGAATTAGAACAGTCTCAACGAGTCTGTTCAAATAAGTAACCACGATTTTTAGCAGTGTGCAGAAAACGAATGCCCCTTATAACCCTAGTTCAATTGATATTACACGTTAATGTATGGACTTATCAAAAAAATAGCTAATATAGTCATTTGGTTATGGTTTGGAATTCAGGCGAGAAAAGCAATATATTCGTCGTTCTAGTACGCTTTTTCACTAATTTAAAGACTGCTGGTAATTGATGCAGAGAGGACAAAAAATAATAATGAATAGATAAAAGGTGAACAAAATGAATCCGTGCAAAACTAGTTAATCGACAATTTTTAACTCCCTTTCTGTAAATAATTCTTAAATGGGGCGGTGTACCGTGAGATCCTTAAGATCCGTGAGCGATTTCAGAACGCATGCGCAAACGGAAGCGGATACAGATTGGGGACAGCCCCGTTTGAGCCGTGAAATATGTCATCATTTCCGGCCCCATATGACTTCCTGTTAGGGTATATTCCACGAAAAAAAAATTAAAATAGGTGTGTTTCGTATCTGTATGATGATTTTCTTTGTGGTTTCTTTGATAAATGCCGATAAGTTTAGCTTTGATTGCTTTAGATGTACTCGAAATAACTATTTTGCTTCAAGTTAGTGCATTTCTTCGCTCGGCCACACCTGTTATCTGTAGTTTAAAACACCTGTAAAGCCAGCAGCAGTGCAGTACTGATTCCAGTAAGCTACCACGCTTTACTTATTTGTTTATAATTTGATTAGCGAAAATATGTCTCCAATATTAATCGGATACGCTAGCACAACGGTAGCCCATTCCAAGGAAGGATCTAGACAGATGAGCAGCGACACAGTTCTCTGCCTTAGTGAACGAGACGAACACGAACTAACCAGAAATTTATTTATTTTTGTATGGCTAGGATCTTGATGTGTTCACTATTCACCATGGAAATAGAGGTAATTATGACATAAATGCTTGAATTATTTGCTACTACTTGCATGGAAGTGAGAATGTATTAGTAAACTTTCATGAGCGCAATAACATGTCTGACAGAAACAGACACCGGAGGTTACCAGTTACCGTAAAAAAAAGAAGTGAAATCAATTTAATGATGCTCATTCTGGAATCACACGAGGTTAAATGCACAAAGCTAAATCATAATTTTTCATGTGTTCTTCGTGGATTACTTTCCCTATCACCACGTCTGTTTGAACCTAGGCTATGGAACCCCAGCCTTGGACTTTCCAGCACCGGGCCAGTTTACTTGTATGCCCTCAGCTTTATGGATCATGTTCAGTGAGAGAGGAAAAATTTAGAGAGAGAAATGGAAGAAAATGAGCCAGAGCAGAAAAAATTAAGAGATTGGACCATGGTATTACAGACAACTCGGACCTAAGACAACTTGCTCTTAAGTCTTGTCTTGCTGTATGGGGCAAGTTAGGGGTAGGTGTACTCACTAGATCGGGTCAAATCACCGGATTGGACCATAATTTTACCATTTATTGCTGTTTCATCATGCTTTCATTAGCTATTAATGTTTATATTTTGCGAAACCTAGTGTATCCAACACATATATATATATGCTCCTTTACCCAGTTACGTGTGATCTTAATAGATTTATAAACTATGTTTATAGTCGGTAATTAAAAAATCTGTTTTCAGGAGTTAAAGGGGGCTGACGGTTTGCAGGAGATTTTGACAGCTAAAAACCAAAACTTCCGGTATGCAAATCGCTGTGACGTAAACAAAATTTGGGGCGTACTTCGGAAATCACTGGTAACTGGGTCAATGAGTATATATCAGTAATATTTGGGTTTGAATGAGTCTTCATTAAATCTATGACTTGTTAACATGATGTATCCAGCACAGGTTTTATTTCTGCTCTAAACAGCCTCAATATAAATGTGTACCCACAAGCTATGTTTCGAAACAAAAAAAAGGGGAAAAATCGCTTTTTTGTATCAAACAGTTTTCGTTTTTATACCCAGGCCAAATGAAAAAAAGACCACAGGTGTTTAGAGTTTCCTGACCCTACCTAGATTTTGTAGTCAAACATAGATATTTTTTTTTTGAGGTTTTCTGGAAAATATATAATTTTATGTATTTTGAAAGATATTTCTGAAGAACAAAAGGGCTGTGCCTACCCTACCTAAAATTTTCAGACCCTAAACACACATAATTTTTTTTATTTGGCTGCATTAAAATCACATAATATTTATATTGCATGTTTATATGAAATCTATGAAATGTCCAAGAAAGTACAAAGCACCTGTTAGCTCATTAAGTTCAAATATTACTGTAATTTATATGTGGGCTACATTATCCTATGCAAAATACAAACATTTATTGTAGTCAAAGAAAGTAAGATAAAATAGTAAAACAAATAGTAAAATTCGGGTCCGACCAGGCGGTTATGCCTGATCTGGTGAGTTTACTTACCAGGCGAGTTATATCGGTCTGAGTTTTACTGGGGTGTTTTGTCTTTAAGACAAAGCGCCCCAGTAAAAACTCGCCCCATACTGCAAGTTAGAAAATATCATGAGCAAGATACTTATGATAAATCAGGGCCGACTTGTTCCAACTTTAGGCAAGTTGACATTTGGCAAGCTTATTGATTAGGGGCCAGCTGACTTGTGCCAAGTTAAGAATATGGGTGGAAATGTCCTTGGTCGAGTTTCTTGTGGGTAACTTTGTCATTGGTCCATTAAGTTAATAGTGTTGAAAATTGTAAAAGTAGATTGTCTCCTCAGGCTCTGTGGCATATATGAAGTGGACTGACTGAAACTGATCATTTGAAGTACTATTAACCTTATCTGTTTCAGAAGAATAAGTCTATCCATCACTTCTCAGGGAAGCAATTTCATTTGAATCCTACTTAGAATGCTGGAGAGGGGGTATAGCTTCTTTGCTTTGACCTTTGGGGGCTCTCCCATATTTTGGTCATCCCTTACATCATTTGATTGCCTCCCAGCCCAAATACCGGTCCTTCCCAACCTGGCACAGTTTAGCGGTGCTGTCTGCCAGGCGATCCATGTCTCTCCGAAACACCATTTTCTACTTTTATCTTTTAGCTATAATAAAATTTTTTATCGCACTGTACAAACTCATCTCACACCCTTTCCTATACTTTTGTTTCAGCTACCCCCTTCAGCACTTGGTTTGCCGAAACAAGTCTGACACCCCCCCTCACGAGCTAAGACGTAAAGGAAGATAGAAGATAGATAATGAGCCTGACAAGGCTGAGCAACCAAGATGCAGTACACCAATTGTATTACCTATTGACAGGGCCTGACAAATCAAACTACGATCTGCTTGTCCGGTACATAGCTTCTGCGCGAAAGCCCTGAATTTTTCTATTTTCCCTATATATCTTATACATTTTGCTGGGCAAGTAAGACAATTTTTTACTTGCCCAGCAAAAAATTTAACTTGTCCTGGGCAGCCGGACAATGGATTTGTCAGGCGCTGTTAATTGTTGTTAATGTCCTGAGGTATGTTTAATGAACTGCTTGAGTGCTTACCAAATGCTCATATTCACTATACATGCTGGAAGCAAGCTGTACTCAATTTTGTGTACACCTTCGTACCTGTCAATAATGAGCCACTGGGAGCACATAAGCGAAAGATCACATTGCTGAAACAGGCCTCAAAGGATGGTGTTTGAACACAAACAAGCTGTGTGGCAAATGTTCAGACACCTCACGATCCTCAGGCTCTAAAAATGGAACCAAACAATTTTTAAAGAAAACAAGTAGCCCAAAGGGCAACAATTGCTCACCTGAGAGACATAGTAAACCTACAGGGATATTAAAGATGCTCAAGGGCAGCTAACTCCACAGTCAGTGGTCCAATCAGGCTGAAAATTAAACTCATCCAAAACTTTATGTATGCCCTCATTTAATTTATGCAAGTTTAAAAAGTATCCGATCAAGAGCACAATAGACAGAGCTGTCAAGGGCAGCTAACTTCGTAGTGGTTGGCCTGATCTAGCCAAAATTTGAACTTGTTTAAGATATTATGCATTTCCTCATTACCTACAAATTTGAAAAGGATCGGATCAGTAGAAACCAAGAAAAAGTGGCGACATTGATTTTTTGGATGCTCAGGGCAGGTACTCCATAGTCAGTGGTGGGATCTAGCCGAAATGCTAACTAATCCAAGCTTTTATGCATATCCTCATTTCCTGCAAGTATGAAGAGGATCCGATGAAAAATGAAAATGTGATGACGTTGTTTTCTCCATTATAAGACTATGGGATTTTTTTCAAACGCTCAAGGGCACCTAACTCCATAGTCTGTGCTCGAATCCAGCTAAATTTCAAACTCATCCAAGCTCTTATGTATGTCATCATTACCTGCAAGTATGATAAGGATCTAATCAAAAACCTTGATTGCAGCACCCTGAAAGTCAAACTTGCTCGAGATATTGTCATGCCCTACATTTGTGTGAATTTATTTTAAAATCCGTTGAGAAATCTAGGTGCTAGAGCGATGACAAAGTTTTTCTAAAAAAAGTCACAGTGACCTTGACCTTGGGCACAGCATCCTGAAAGTCGAATTTTCTTGAGCTATTGTCATACCCTACATTTGTGTGAAGTTATTTCAAAATTCATGGAGAAATGAAGGTGCTAGGGCAATGACAAAGTTTTTCTAAAAAATAGCCACAGTGACTTTGACCTTGGGCACAGCACCCTGACAGTCAAACTTGCTCGAGATATTGTCATGCCCTACATTTGTGTGAAGTTATTTTAAAATCTGTTGAGAAATGTAGGTGCTAGAGCGCTGACAAAGTTTTTCTAAAAATAGCCACAGTGACCTTGACCTTGGGCGCAGCACCCTGGAAGTCAAACTTCTTTGAGATATTGTCATGCCCTACATTTGTGTGAAGTTGATTTAAAATCCGTTGAGAAATGTAGGCGCTAGAGCGATGATCAAGTTTTTCTAAAAATAGCCACAGTGACCTTGACCTTGGGTGCAGCACCCTGAAAGTCAAACTTGCTTGAGATATTGTCATGCCCTACATTTGTGTGAAGTTATTCTAAAATCCATGGAGAAATGTAGGTGCTAGAGCTATGACAAAGATTTTCTAAAAATAGCCACAGTGACCTTGACCTTCGGCACAGCACCCTGAAAGTCGAACTTGCTCGAGATATTGTCATGCCCTACATTTGTGTGAAGTTATTTTAAAATCCATTGAGAAATGTAGGTGCTAGAGCGCTGACAAAGTTTTTCTTAAAATAGCCACAGTGACCTTGACCTTGGGCGCAGCATCCTGAAAGTCGAACTTGCTCGAGATATTGTCACGCCCTACATTTGTGTGAAGTTATTTTAAAATCCGTTGAGAAATGTAGGCAATAGAGCGATGACAAAGTTTTTCTAAAAATATGGGATGACGTTGTTTTCTCCATTATAACACTATGGGATTTTTTTCAAATGCTCAGGGGCAGCTAACTCCGTAGTCTGTGCTCGAATCCGGCCAAATTTCGAACTCATCCAAGCTCTTATGTATGTCATCATTACCTGCAGGTATGATAAGGATCTAAGCAAAAACAATTGAGAAAACGTGATGACGCCATTTTCCCCATTATAACCCTATGGGATTTTTTTCAAACGCTCAAGGGCAGCTAACTCCGTAGTCTGTGCTCGAATCCGACCAAATTTCGAACTCATCCAAGCTCTTGTGTATGTCATCATTACCTGCAAGTATGATAAGGATCTAATCAAAAACAGTCGAGAAAACGTGATGACGCCGTTTTCCCCATTATAACCCTATGGGGGCTATCTGTTGCCATGGAAACCAGAGTTCTGAGCTGATCGGCACCAAAACCTAATGCAGCCTTTCCCCCACCCAAATAATGCTTCAGATAAAATTTGATTGCGATCGGCCCACTGGTCTCTGAGATATTTATGTTTGAAAGTGTTGACGCACCCACCCACGCACGGACGGACGGACGACGGCTCGACTCCCATCCTATAAGCTCACCTCTGAGCCTTCGGCTGAGGTGAGCTAAAAAATGAAAGAATTAAACAATATTCTAAGACAGGTAGGCTGTTTGGTATATAGCTAGAGTATGAATCAACAAGGCCAGGGTTAGGGTACGTTAAACATCCAGGATTATGTCACAGACTCTTAAAAAATCTCAGCATCCCGGCAGAGGATCGAACCGGGGATCCTTTAGTCTGAAGGTGAGCTTTCTACTACGTTGTTATAGAAGCTGGCATGTACTGCAAGGCAGTAGAAGTGTATGTTATGCCTAAACTTTACCCTGTGACAAAAAGAACTTGCATACTAAATTACTAAAAACCCAGAGTGCAGTGGAAAGATAGATAATTTACTGGGAATTAGTCAGTACTTTCAGTAGTATTTCAGTACCGGTATATATGATACAGCCTAGATGATGATGATTATTAGGAAGAAGTAATCCCATACCCCAGGAATATTCTGGCTCAAGAATTTATGAGAGAAAAGTCTCTCATTTGCCTCAGTGGGTGAGAAATTTTCTGTTCGCAATAATAAGTTTTTATACCCCCAACATTTATGCCAAGGAGTATATAGCATTTGTATATTTCTTTGTTAGTTTAATTTAATACTTTACTTCACGTTAACTTAGTGGAATTTATTCAAAGTTTTTGGTTAAAGTTTCTGTAAGTGGGCATATCCCTCCAACCTCTCATCAGAAGCAGTAATATTTGGACCATGGGCGCCTTAGAGGGTCTGCATTCATGCCATGAGTTTTGGTCAAAGGGTTTGCCCTGGATAGGACTGGAGGTCAAAATCTAGGACACCAATAAAATGTGTGTTTTTTTCCTACCAATGTGTTTTGGTAACAAATTCTGCATATAGTTTGCCAGACATGGCTCAACCTTGTGACATTGACTTGATTATCATGAAGTGAAGGCCAGCTTTTTTCGATGATAAGAGGTTAACATAAAAATATGCATTCATGCTAATAATTATGCCCCCCCTCTCCCACCAAAGGTAAGGGGGCTGGGGGGTGGAGGGTTCCAGTCAAGGTTCGAAATCAACTGTAGCAAGTAGCGGATTTGCCACCTAAAAATCTCAATTGCCACCTGAAGAAAAAGTGGGTACAGCAAAAAGTTGCTGCCTAGGAATTCTTTAGTAAAAGTTAATTTCTTGGAAGTGCTAGCGGATTTTCATTAAAATATTGCTTCTGTGTGTAAGACAAAACACAATTCCATAAGGTCAAAGACATTAACAATGCTTCTATGTGTAAGAATAACCACAATTACATAAGGTCAAAGGCATTATGAATGCCTTTGACCTTATGGAATTTTGTTTAGTCATAAATCTGACAACTGTTGAGTGGCAAGAGGACTACTCACAAAACAATGTAAATTTTCCCAATTTTAGACAAAACAACACTTTTTTCCCGAATTCTAAAGGCCTCGGCCCCATTCCCAAAATGGGGTGTGATAGTCCTGGTTTTTGGCATCCTTTTTTGCAACCAGGAACAAGCTTTTATACAAGGTACATGTAGCAAGTACTTGCTATAGCAAGTGTCTTATATATTGCTCCCCCTTCCTTATTTATGGAGTTACAGCCGTTTGATTAATTTCTATGACTATTCTTGGGCAAGTCATTACTAGGTAACGGTATGGAATATCTTGACGAAACTTTATAGCAATGTGTATTAGGTTGAGACAGTATGTCTAACTAAGAATAATTGCTTCCCCTTCCTTATTTTCTTTGTTGAGTTACATCCCTTTGATTACTCTTTAAGGGTTTTCTTTTGAGAACCCTATTGTTTGGAATATCTTGATAAACTTAATAGCAATGTAGACAAGGATGAAACGGTGAAAACAATCAGAAACGGCCTCGCTTGCGGAGCTGTTGTTGGTCAAGACTTTGCGATGAAATTAATCAGACTTGTATGGATATACTGCTATTACAAGCAGAAGAGGTGATTCAGTTTTGGGGATCTTGACTCCCTGATTTTCAAGGGCACAGAAGGACTTTAAATACATGTACTCATGGAGATATTTGATAGATCCTATTTGATAGATTATATTGACATAATAGTAAAGTCTAAGTATAATGACACGAGGTTACAAATGCTCAGGGTAGTGGTGGGAGGGAATTGTAGTGGTGGTAGGCGGGAGCAGATTCAAGGCGGTGAGAATGTGCTGGTTGGTGGATGGAGCGGGTGAGATGGGATGAGGGGACATCTGTTTTTCTCTGAAAAGCATTTTAAGTGAATTTATACTGTAATGACCCAAAATATTAGGACAGACAGGTCTGAGCAAAGATTGTAGACCCAAATTTAACTGCTCCTAAAGGGTCTACAACATTTGCCATTCACTAAGCCTCATTTGAAAGCATTAAGGTGTGTAAAATCCACTCTCTAAGAATTTTCGAACAATGATTGTCCGACGTTTTGGTGTCCGAAGTTTTAGGATCATTATGGATAACTGGTATTACGCAAGTTGATTTGATGGAACTTATTGTTAAACTGAAGTTAACAAAAATCTTTTCCCTTATGTTTCAGTTACTACCAGCATTGACAGTACTGCCAGCCTCAACATGTGTCAGTTATATTCCAGTTTGACTCATTATTGTCACAAAGAATGGTTTCAAAAAGGTAACTGGGCACAAACAAGAATAGAATTTTAAATTTTTTTGAACTCCTTGTTTTGTACATGTAGCTGTATGGGCTTCCCTTTTACTATTTAATCTCTATTTATGGATATCCAAAAATCATTTTTGGCTATCCATAATTCAATTTATAGATATTCAAAAATACAGCATAATATTGGATATCCTTAATTCAATTTATGGATATCCATAATTCGATTTTTAAATATCCAAAAATCTGTATTTTACAGAGTTTTTGGATGTCCTAAAACCTAATTATGAATACATGTACCCATAATTCAGTTTATAGACATCTATTATTGGATTTATGGATATCCAAAATTTGATTTATGGATATCAATAATTTTATTTATGGATATCCCTAACTTTATTTGTGGATATCCTTAACTAGATTTATGGATATCCATAGTTTATATAATGAATATTCACAATTCATTTTTGGATGTCCATTATTCATTTTTGTGATATTGCGAAATAATGTTAGATATCCATAATTAATTTTGGGTATAAAAAATCAAACTATGGATATCAAAAAATCAATTATTCAAAGTATGGATATTGAAACATTGAATTATGCATATCCAAAAATCGAATAAGGAATATCCATTAATCTAATTATGAATATCCAAAAATAATCATTATTTTTGGTTATCCGAAATTCGATTTTTGGATACCCCTAACTTGAATTTTGGATATCTTTAACTTGAATTATGGTTATTAAATATTCAGGCTTATTTATGGATATCGAAAAATCAATTTATAGA